>CM060965.1:132889543-133229543 GCA_030765045.1 Tenodera sinensis | reverse complement strand
CAAAAAATATGAAATCAGGTAAAGCACCAGGCCTGGATGGTATTCCCCCAGAAGCTGTCAAGCTTACTGTAGAAATAGATCCGGAATGGGTTTTAAGTGTCCTAAACACTTTATTAAGTAAACAGAAGTTTCCAGATGAATGGAAAGTGGCCAAGCTTGTCCTCTTGTTAAAAGGAGGGAAGATGCCGCAAGACCCATCAGCTTTTAGACCATTATGTCTCTTGAATACAATGAGTAAGCTATATGAAAGGCTAATAAGGATAAGGCTCGACAAGGAGATTGACCAGGGGGAGGGATTATCAGACCATCAATATGGCTTCAGGAAAGGAAAGTCCACTATCCAAGCAATGGAATCGATAATGGAAATCAAAAATAAGACCGAAGATAAATGGGTATGCGTAATCACACTAGATGTGAGAAACGCATTTAATACTGCAACTTGGAGTGTAATAATCACTGAATTGCAGCGAAGAAAAATATCATTATATCTTATTAATATAATAAGACAATATTTTGATAACAGATATATCCAGTTACATCAGAAGGATAAAATGCAAGTAACTGCGGGAGTACCGCAGGGCTCCCTATTGGGACCCACATTGTGGAATATTTTATATGATGGGGTACTGCGGCTCAAATTGACAACGGGAGCATATACTATAGGATTTGCTGATGATCTGGCGCTCGTTGTAACAGCTATCGATGAAGAAGAATTGATGTTTAGAGCAAACGAATCCTTGAGACGCATACATACATGGATGAAGACCAACACACTAGATTTGGCAGGACAAAAAACTGAAGCTGTTATTCTAAAAGGTCCCAGGAAGCGCAAGGAAGTGTTTTTCACTGTTGGAGGTACCACGATTACACCCAGTAAAGCAGTACGTTATTTGGGTGTAATGTTAGGTGATGGTGGAAATTTTGGAGAACATATTAGGACAATTACCAAAAAAGCTGAGCAGAAAGCATCAGCATTGTCTAGGCTGATGCCCAATATTGGAGGTCCGAGCTCCATGAAAAGGCAGTTGCTATGCAATGCAATATACTCAGTGCTGCTATATGCTGCACCTCTGTGGTGTCCTGTGCTTCAAAAAGGGATTTATCAGAACCTCATGGACAAGGTACAACGAAAGATGCTTCTGAGAATAGCCTTTGGGTATAGGACTATATCAACTAGAGCCTTACAAGTAATAACTGGGTCCATCCCTATAGATTTAAAAGTGGAAGAAAGAAGAATCATACATGAGGCAGGTGGCCCACTCTCTAAGCATGAGAAGATGAACATCAGAATGCAAATAATTGAGAAGTGGCAAAGACGATGGCAAGAGACCACGATAGTAGGGCAGTGGACAAAGAAAATCATTCCCGACATTAATAAATGGCTAAATTGTAAACATCGACAGCTGGATTACTTCTTGACGCAGGTCTTGACGGGACATGGGAGATTCAGATATTATGCCAAGAGGATGGGGAAAACCGAAAATGACCTATGAAAATATTGTACACAAGTGGACACTGTGGAACACACCATCTTCCACTGTAAACAATGGGATTTACAGAGAAATGACGCCCAACGGAAGTTAGGTTTCCAGTTAACAGCTGATAATCTGGGAGAAAAGATTATGGAAAAGAGAGAAACATGGGCCATTGTAAAATCACTATGTGAATCAATATTGAATATCAAAGAAGCCGAGGATAGACAATTACACATAGTTTAGAACGATTAGACAACTGCCATTTCTGAAGTAATGCCACAAGCAGTCCCAGAATGGCATGTGACGGGGCAGGGTTTTTTAGTTGGTTAGAGTCCAACTCGCTAAGGTACAGTCCACGAGGGATTTTTCCCTGCCAAAACAAAAAAAAAAAACTAAGTAAGTAACTAAGTAAGTAAGTAACCAAGTAAGTAACTAAGTAAGTAACCAAGTAAGTAACAAAGTAAGTAAGTAACTAAGTAAGTAACTAAGTAAGCAAGTAACTAAGTAAGTAAGTAACTAAGTAAGTAACTAAGCAAGTAACTAAGTAACTAAGTAAGTAACTAAGTAAGTAACTAAGTAAGTAACTAAGTAAGTAACTAAGTAAGTAACTAAGTAAGTAATAAGTAAGTAACTAAGTAAGTAACTAAGTAAGTAACTAAGTAAGTAACTAAGTAACTAAGTAAGCAAGTAAGTAAGAAGCTAAATAAGTAAGTAAGAAACTAAGTAAATAAGTAAGAAACTAAGTAAGTAAGTAAGAAACTAATTAAGTAAGAAACTAAGTAAGTAAGAAACTAAGTAAGTAAGAAACTAAGTAACTAAGTAAGAAACTAAGTAAGTAAGAAACTAAGTAAGTAAGAAACTAAGTAAGTAAGAAACTAAGTAAGTAAGTAAGTAAGAAACTAAGTAAGTAAGTAAGTAAGAAACTAAGTAAGTAAGTAAGAAACTAAGTAAGTAAGTAAGTAAGAAACTAAGTAAGTAAGTAGGTAAGAAACTAAGTAAGTATGTAAGAAACTAAGTAAGTATGTAAGAAACTAAGTAAGTAAGAAACTAAGTAAGTATGTAAGAAACTAAGTAAGTAAGAAACCAAGTAAGTAAGTATGAAACTAAGTAAGTATGAAACTAAGTAAGTAAGTAAGAAACTAAGTAAGTATGTCAGAAACCAAGTAAGTATGTCAGAAACTAAGTAAGTATGTAAGAAACTAAGTAAGTAAGTAAGAAACTAAGCAAGTAAGAAACTAAGTAAGTAAGAAACTAAGTAAGTAAGTAAGAAACTAAGTAAGTAAGAAACTAAGTAAGTAAGTAAGTAAGAAACTAAGTAAGTAAGTAAGAAACTAAGTAAGTAAGTAAGTAAGAAACTAAGTAAGTAAATAAGAAACTAAGTAAGTAAGAAACTAAGTAAGTAAGAAAGAAACTAAGTAAGTAAGTAAGTAAGAAACTAAGTAAGTAAGTAAGAAACTAAGTAAGTAAGAAACTAAGTAAGTAAGTAAGTAAGAAACTAAGTAAGTAAGTAAGTAAGAAACTAAGTAAGTAAGAAACTAAGTAAGTAAGAAACTAAGTAAGTAAGTAAGTAAGAAACTAAGTAAGTAAGAAACTAAGTAAGCAAGTAAGAAACTAAGTAAGTAAGAAACTAAGTAAGTAAGTAAGTAAGTAAGTAAGTAAGAAACTAAGTAAGTAAGTAAGTAAGTAAGAAACTAAGTAAGTAAGTAAGAAACTAAGTAAGTAAGTAAGTAAGAAACTAAGTAAGTAAGTAAGAAAATAAGTAAGTAAGTAAGTAAGTAAGAAACTAAGTAAGTAAGTAAGAAACTAAGTAAGTAACTAAGTAAGTAAGTAACTAAGTAAGTAAGTAAGTAAGTAACTAAGTAACTAAGCAACTAAGTAACTAAGTAACTAAGCAACTAAGTAACTAAGTAACTAAGTTAATAAGTTAATAAGTAAATAAGTTAATAAGTTAATAAGTAAATAAGTAAATAAGTAAACAAACAAACAAATAATAACAATAATAATAATAATAATAATAATAATAATAATAATAATAATAATAATAATAATAATAATAATAATAATAATAATAATAATAATAATAATAATAATAATAATAATAATAATAATAATAATAATAATAATAATAATAATAATAATAATAATGATAATAATAAGAAGAAGGAGAAGAAGAAGAAGAAGAAGAATAATAAGAAGAATCATAATCATAATCATAATAATAATAATAATAATCATAATCATGTTAATAATAATAATAATAATAATAATAATAATAATAATAATAATAATAATAATAATAATAATAATAATAATAATAATAATAATAATAATAATAATAATAATAATAATAATAATAATAATAATAATAGCAATAACAAGAATAATAATAATAATAATAATAATAGCAATAACAAGAATAATAATAATAATAATAATAATAATAATAATAATAATAATAATAATAATAATAATAATAATAATAATAATAATAATAATAATAATAATAATAATAATAATAATAATAATAATAATAATAATAATAATAATAATAATAATAATAATAATAATAATAATAATAATAATAATAATAATAATAATAATAATAATAATAATAATAATAATAATAATAATAATAATAATAATAATAATAATAATAATAATAATAATAATAATAATAAGAAGAAGAAGAAGAAGAATAACAATAACAATAACAATAACAATAACAATAACAATAACAACAATAACAATCACAATAATAATAACATATACACAAGAATTGCTCATTTAAATATATAAGATACATGTAATTGCGTTTACAATTGCGCGTCTTAGCTTTTTTGATTATGCTGCTTTAAGGGCCGGTTTTACCAACAACAGTAATTTTTCCTCTTATTCCCGTTATGTTAACCCAGGTATACCAAAAACTTTCTTTGCGTCTTTAAGTTTAAAAATATTAATACACGTGTACATCATCGTGAGAGAAGACATTTGGTGAACTTTCTGTAGCGAGTGCTCGCAGAAGAGGTTGTGACGTGTGAAGGTTCTCTCTGGTGTACGTGATTGTGGTGCAGTGCTGGTGACTAGTGTGCTTTGTGTTTCAAACCACAGGATTGTGATGCCATACAAAGTGCATTTTATTTACTGTGCACGTACTTTTGATCTCGCTGCTTCATCTTGACTTCATTTATAATTTAGATATATTGATTCGATCAGGTGCCGACATCTAAGTGTTCCTCGGTGACCGGAGGGATCCCGTACCACTCGCCGGCCCATGGCCGAGCCTTCGTTCCCAGGCTCGGACAAAGAAATGGTTGAAGCCGAAGCTCCGGTTTTGCCGGTTTCGGAAACTACTTAGCCTCCCTACTTCTGTTACGGCAAACTCTTATACTCATTTAATGATTTGGCTCCACATTTAGTAGTCCTTACAAGCAGTGAGGGTGACGTAGCTTCACTACGCCCATTGAACATTGGTAAACTTATCTTTGAGAAATATGTGGAATATCATGTCACTAAACTACAAAAAGCTGGAAGAAATCGTTTTAAAGTATATTTTGAAAAGTTTTCCGAGCAAACGCTTTTTTGCTATCCGGGTTCGACTCGGAGACTAATATGCATTCCTTCATTCCGCAACACCACATTGAGACGAAGGGCATTATACGAAATATGGACACTGACATTACTGAACCGGAGATTGTGGACTTTGGAACTACCGAACCTAATACCCCCATACAACATGTTTACCGCTTCAAGCGTAAAGAAGTAACCCCGCAGGGTGAAACTGTATACCACCCAACACAGACTTGTGTTATTACTTTCCGCAGTCAAATCCTTCCACGTTCTTTCCGACTATACTACAGCTCTTTTAAAATTATCCCGTATATTGGCCGAGTGATGCAGTGTTTCAACTGTGCCAAATACGGACATTCGGCTAAAGCTTGTCGCGGCAATACAGTCTGCTTTAAGTGTGCCGAATCACACACCACCCCATCTTGTTCATCAAACAACCTACGTTGTGTACACTGCAAGCTTGCACATCCGGCGAATGCGAAAACTTGTCTTGTCCGCCTTAGGGAGGAAGCAGTCCTGAAACGTGTCACCGAGCTTCGGGTCACGCGCTACGAGGCTCTGGCGATGCTTAGGGGGGCTTCCTCGTTTGCCGATAAAGTTCGAGAAAATGCTCCGCATACAACCCCGGTGGGACTTCACCGACACTCCAGACTCTAACTTTGAGTAAACATAAACGTCTGGCTGCAGGAGGGTCCGGCGTCCCCCGGCCTCCTGTCGCCGAACAAACCTCGCCATATTTCAGCACCACCAAACGTGTTCACCTGGCTCAAGGGCCGCCTCCGAAGCGCGCATTCCCGTACTCCTCAGATATATCTTCTGGTCGCCTACCTCAGGCAGGCCCCTCTAAGCCTGTATATGTTTCTCGAATTCTCGGTGCTCTTCCGAGCTCTTTCAGATCCCAGACGGATGCTCCCGCCAACAAACCTCACGTTGTAACACAATTGGTAGACAGTTTCGCATTTCGCCGACAACTCGAAGATCTGCGTCTCTTGGTGGAAACCGAAGCGTCGAACTGGGTCGAACAGGCAGGGCGTATACTCGAGGGCCTAATGCAGGCACAGACGCTTTAGTATACCTCCTATTTACCCCATGGACAAACCACTATCCATACTCCAGTGGAACGCGCGTAGCATCCACTCTAAATGGGTGGAGCTCCAACATTACCTGTCTAACAAACATATTGATTTGGTGCTTATTTCAGAATCCTGGCTAGCGCCACACAACACATTTCGCTGGAATTCTCACCGTATTATTCGGCACGATCGAAACCGGGGTGAGGAGGTCTACTCCTACTACTTCACCCTTCTCTTACCATCCTATCCGTCCATGAAATATCTAGCTTCGATGAACAATTTCAAGCAATGCTGTTACAACTTCCTCAACTGCAGATCCTCACGGTTTACAACGCTCCGGCACACCACATTTCGCAAACCTCTTGGAACTCCCACGTTTTGCTTAAGCCCCATTTACCAACCATCATATGTGGCGACTTTAACCTCAGACTCACACCGCAGCAGATACGGGACGGTGCACATACCTACCGGATGTTACACTCTTTGGCCTCTTCCCACCTCCTTCTTTTGAATATCGATGACCCTACGCGCTATGGGCCACCTCCCCAACGTCCGACTTCTCCCGATCTTACCCTTATCTCTGACTCACTCCGACCACACTATACCTGGAAGGTGGATCTTGATAGCCTCGGCAGTGACCACAGGCCCATACTGCTGTAAATTTCTCCTTAGTCCTTCCCAACGCCATCGCCATATCCCGATGCGCCCGCAAACACCTGACTGGACCTAATTCAAGCAGGATCTGGATAGTGCTTTTCTTAAACTCACTTCCAGACAACTAGCCTCTAATCCCCTCGTCCTCTTGGATGCCACGCTAAACACTACGCTCCCTAAGTACTACCCCAAATCTAGTCCGTACGCATCGACACGAACTGCGAAGTCACTGTGGTGGATTCCGGAGTGCTCTGCTGCAGTAGCTAAACGTCGCCGGGCCCTGCGATTGTACAGATCCTCCTCCACGAGATCCCTCTACTTGGCCATACAACGACAATATGCCATAACTCGACGGATTCTACAACAGGCGGAGCGCCTCTGGTGGAGTAATTACTGTTCCCACGTCTCACCCCGCGTCTCGACCTGTGAGATATGGCGTTAACTCCGATGGTTCACCTCGCGTGTTCGGGGACCAATGTCACCCATAGATTATAACCCTGAATTACAACTAGACTTTTTATGTTCTATAACCCCAGACTATGCAGCCGAGAGCCCGGAGTATGGTTTTCGCAAGTCTTTTTCTACTACGCATAATCTTTTACAACTTACCCACGACGATCGAGTCTCGTGGTATCAGAACCAAGGGGTTTTGGCCCACTTTTTAGATATTTTCCATGCTTATGATTCTGTGTCTGTTGGCCCATTAATACAAGGATTACGCCACTTTACCTTCCCACCTTTCCTACTTACACTTATCATCCTTCTGACAAATCGCCGCATTTACCTTCATCCTCGCTATATGTTACAATCCCCACGTTTCTATTCCCAAGGTCTCCCCCAGGGCACGTCCCTTAGTCCTCTCCTTTTCATCCTATACATTCACACATTAAGTACATTACCGTTTAAGCACAGCCAACTTCTTTTATATGCGGACGACTTGGTTTTATACTCCCAAACCCCTTTACATATTGTGCGTCAGTCTCCGACCACACTTCAAGCTGATTTAAACCTCCTACTTGTGAAGCTCAATGACCTAGGACTGACGGTTCACCCTGAAAAATGCGTATCGATTTTCTTTAAACGTGGCCCACCTCTGCTACATGCAAATATGTCTACTGGGGAAAATCCTCTTCCGCTCGATCCGTCAAATTTCTTGGGTTACACCTAGATCATAACCTGAACTGGAAATCGCAGGCGATGCACCTGCATCCATCCCTCTTGGCTACTAGTACCCATTTCTGTTACTTGCAAGGGCGTAGCTGGGGGCACACCCCCCAGGGTTTATACCACATATACTTATCTTTATGTCAGGCTAAATTAGATTACGGTTTGATAGTCATTACTCATCTCCCTAAGGTGTGGCAGAGGAAAATAGACTCTGTCCTTTACCGCATTGGCCAAGCTATACTTGGGGTAGGGGCAAACCTTCTATGAAAAAGGTGTTTACGGAGCTGGGAATGCAGCCTCTTCTGCGATGGCAGGTAGATCTCGCAGTTCGATTTATTGTCAAATTATTCCAATACCGAGAAACGCCATTGTACGCGAAACTCTTGTTAAGTGCATGCTAACCACTTTACCATGTCGTTGCTTCTATACGCTATCCTCTGATTTACCTATTGGTTTTTCGGAAGTGTCAAGAATTAGAGGACATGCCCAGGCTACCGCTATACTTAGTGAACTACTTAGTCCACCAACCGCAGGCGACTCTTTTGACTGCCGATCTACATCGGGGGGAACCTTCTACGCCACAACGGTTCCACTATTTCATGTCCCAAGATTCGGCATCGCTGACTCAACCTTTTTTCCACCTATTTACCGACGGTTCCGTTACCCAACAGGTGCGGGAGCGGCGTTTACAAACTGGACAACACAAACGTCTGCACGGTGTCTCTCCCTGCGGGGTTTTCCAATTATTTTGCTGAGATTTATGCCCTTTATCAAGCTCTGCGATATACTCTTTGTATTTCCAATTCTACGATCCTGTTTTATTCGGACTCTTTGAGTGGTCTTCGAAGCATCAGCTCACCCAGTATGCATCCGAAGGAGGATTGGTGGGAGGTGATGTATCGTTTAGAAATCTCCAAACACCTTAACCGAAACAATACAATTCAATTCTTGTGGGTCCGGGGACATGCAAATATTTCGGCCAACGAAAAAGTCGACCGCCTGGCTAGGGGGGCGGCTCATCTCCCCTCACCGATGGAACCGGTCACTCTCCCTTGGAGAGATGCTGCACGACTTATATCTAACCATGTGGTTTCCCATCTTTCTAACTATTCCGACATACCTCCCCTAACGAAGCGATCTCCATGGTTTAAGAAATCCATTCTCATAGAGCTGCAATCTCTTTGATCTCAAAAATCCGATTTGGAGTTGCCGTTACACCGGCCTACTTATTTAAAATCCGCCAAAGAGCCTCCCCAAATTGTGTTTGTGGTGCCTACGGTGATAACCACATCCTTTTAATTGCCCTTTACATACACTTTCTGTTACGCAGTTTATCAGCACACTAGCCCAATGTTATGGCAATGGCCCATGGAATATCTCCTCTCTGGTATATACTGCTGATACCCATTTGCCGCGGCTACTACTTCGCCATCTCGTTAACTGCAAAATTAAACAATGAACTGCGCTCTGATCCTCCTTTAGTAAGGCATAGTTTCTTTCAGTTCTCCTTCCCATTTCAATTCGACGCAGGCATCGATTACTGCTGTCCGGAGTGTGATAGTGCGTCCATAAACCTGAAACAACAACAACGCAGGTATATGTCTTTACTGACGTAACACACGAAGTACGTTTCACCACGAGACTATAAACCCAGGTAATACAATCTTAGACTTGGCGTGCGCCTGCTATACAAACCAACAATTTCTCATACATAACAAGTGAGAACCATAATCCGCCGTTGTCCGGTTTGTCCTATTTTCGCGTCATTTCGAAATGGGAAACAGCAGTGTGTGTTATGTAGAAAGCATGACTGGAATCGCGAAAAGGAAGAAGAGTCCAAATATGACGGCAGCAGAGAAGATGAGTTTCATAGAACTAATACGGAAACATTTTCATATAATTGAAAATAAAAACCTGATGGTTCACCACACACAAGAAGAACGTGGAATGGGAGAAAAGAGCCTCCGAATTCAACTCACTGGGTTTAGGGGTTAATAGAGATCCTAATAATTTACACTGCACATGTGACAATATAAAAAAGGCGGCAAGAAAGGCAGCGCTGGAAGAACGACTGCAAAGGATTACGACAGGTAAGAGAATGTTGTTTTTGTGATATTTCATAAATTCATGGTGTATATGTTATGATACCAAACTTTTGCAACTTGGGATAATGTAGCGTATTGAACAAAACACTTCCAATAGATGCTATACCGCTTGCAAAAGTTAAAGGCATGTGAACGCTGGCCAATGCTCAAGTAGAGCGCTGTTGCCAAGCTTGGTGCGTGTACCGACAGACGGTCTGTAGATAAGGTTGTGTGAGATGCACGCATCACATTCGGCAGCGCTGGTAGGAGGGGCAAGCGTAGGATTCACTGGAGTCCGCAGGACGCCCCACCTCCATATGCCTTTAAGTTTTGCGAAGATTATAATTGTTATTTATTTATGCCAACAAGCTTACTGCTGGCTATGGCATTGAATTTTTCAGTCCTGATTCCACCTCTTAAACTTTCAATAGATTCTTCCGCACTTTTAATACTATATTGCACCGGTTATTACACAAGTAATTGGCCCATAGGTAATATATTACTGTGAAATGTACATGGCCGCCCAATATACACTATCCGGAACTTGACACATTTTCAAATAGACATGCACCAACCAAACACAAGGGAGCACATGTAGTTTTCAATGTCAGTTGTAAAGTTGTGGAATTGTATTTTGTTAATAACATCGAGTCTTTCCTCACCGCACTTTAAGCTGCTGTAATATGAGCTCTGTTTCATTTTGAGAATAAAGATAGTTAAGGCTTGCCCTCAAATTCTGGGAGAGCCAATAAATGAACTGACAGCACAGGGTTTCTTCAGTTTGCGTTATTGGCACTCATTGCTATCATAGAATGAAGTGGAGGCAACTATGCAACCTCTTTAAAATTACTTAAGGCTTTACTTATCAACTTTATGAAAGGAGGTACTTAATCTGATGTCTGTTGCTGTTAGGAAACTATGGGGTGTGTATACTATGTAAATATACAAAATACTATCGCTTACTTAAAACTTTACTTACTGCCATTCATTCTACAACAACAGAACCTTGTTGCTATGATACAACTCTTTTCTTTTTTTACTGTCGTGTATACATCCCACATCACTCCACTTCCAGTAACCAAGTTACGATACAAATTCAGATATACTAAATATATATATAATAGTATGTAAGTAGCGACTAGGGAATTTCACTGATCTGCCACTTCGAGTCTTTTTTGTGGTTTTTTCTTCATCTGATTGGCTTTGAGAATTACATGTAGACTTGTGATTACTTTGGTTCTTTTAGAGAAGTGTGCTGCTTTTCTGGGAGTATTATTGAAGTATCATCATCTGCACTAATGAAATATGCTGGTTTCAGATGATCAATTGAGATTTTACAGGTTTTCCCTTAATTTTGAGTGTGAAATATTTTGGGTTTTTTAGTGGCTTGAAAAGGAAATGCTTGAAATGGTGGCTACAGAGCTTTCTTGACTCTGTCAATTCTCACAAATGTTGTTAGCTAATGCTGGATTTCTGACAATGAAGTCATTAATCCTCCTGTTCTCCAATATTTTTCACTTCATAAATATTGGAGAGACTTAGCAGTAAATGTAACCGCTTTTTAGAGAGCACCATATTTTTATGTTTTGGCGGTTACATCGCTCTCTCACAACCCCCAGAATGTCTGGAGGACCACACCTGTCGTTGGTTTACGGGTCTCACCGACCTGACCGGGAGAATTATCAAAATAAATTCACCGACCATATCCTCTGATCACCAATCAGAGGACGTATTACATGCCATGACAGGTCAGCATGTTAGGGGTTAAGAGTTTATAGAAAAGTTAGAGGAATGGAGAGGTTGGAAAAATAAAGACTCCCTAGCCCTCAGGAACCCTAATAGCATCGGGGTCGGAAGAGAACAAGAGATGACCAAGGTAAGGTCAGATAGAAAAGTTACAGTGAGGAGCAAAACACCAGTAAGTGGAAGTAATGTTCTGCTCAGCGTGGGTACCTAGTGGTCGCCATTCACATATACCCTAGATGGAGACCCCTGAGTAATTAAAATCAAATATGGAAAGATTTATGACGTCTTTGGGCAAACTTAGTTGTTCGCTTTTTAATTGTTACACTCACTAAAGTGGACATAAAATGCAAGATTTTGTCATCTTAGTCTCGAGATGGGTGTTGCTGTTAGTGCAATTTTTTCACATGTTACCAACTAAGGATTAAGTGTGTACAATGAGCTGTCCAAGCTAAGGACTTGATTTTTTCACAGCACGTTGCCTTTGCCTGCAAAAATGTATGTTAGGATATTTTTCCTTGCACTATGCAATTTATCAATGTCATTATTTGACATACAAATCTTTTGGGGAAACTCAAAACACAGCACAAAGGTTTTCAGGATGCAAAAGAAGAGAATAAGAACTATGGCTGAGGTGTCCAATAAAACTAGTTGCAAACCATATTTTAAAAAATATAAAATTCTGCCTTTACCATGTATCTTTTTATATGAAACACTGAGCTATGCAAAAGAAAACTTAAATACCTTCAAAACATATGCTGAAGTTCATTTGTATCACACTAGAGGAAAAACAACTTATTTGTACACTCACACAGAACTAAACACTACGAAAATAGCTTCACATATGCTGGTCTACATTTATATAACAAACTACCCCATTATATAAGAGGTATTGTATCCCAACAAAAATTCAAAAAGGTGTTATTCAGTGGTTTACTGGACTATAGCTTTTACAATGTAGAGGAATCCCTACATCATAAAGTAGGATAAATTGTAACTTTGTAAATGACTATTTTTTATAACTCGAAACTTTATACTCCTTTATATTCTCACAAATACATATGAACATTTGCTGAGATCTTTATGCACAAACACAGATTGGGAAGTTTTATGCTTAACTTCTAAAGGTTTGAGTTGTTGCATATGTTTTTGAAGATTAGATAAAAAAACTTTCTGGCTCCATTACAGCTTTAGGCTGATCAAAAAATTCACCAGGAAGCCTGATATGTGTGCCATACACCATCTCTGCTATCGAACTGTTCGTGTCGTTCTGAAATGATGCACGTAGACCAAGTAAAACTGTGGGAAGCGGATCTGTCCACTTTATTGAGTTGTGTGCGATTATAGCTGTTTTCATTGTGCGATGCAGACATTCAACTTTTCCATTGCTTTGCGGATGATAAGGAGTTGTATGTTTAAGTTTCACACCACAAAGTTCTGAAAGTTTCTTGAAAAGTTGACTTTCAAATTGTCTTCCTTGGTCTGTAATTGAAGTGCTTGGAACTCCGAAACGAGCTATCCAGTGATCATAAAATGATTTTGCCACTGTTTCAGCTGTGATGTTTTGCATTGGTATAGCTTCCATCCATTTAGTGTAGCGATCTATACAAGTGAGACAGCAGAGATAGCCATCTGAAGGTGGAAGTGGACCAATAATATCAACATGAATGGTACTGAACCGCTCACCTGCTTCTTGGAAAGTACTGATTGGCGATTTGGTGTTTTGTTATTTTATTCTTTTGACATGCCAGGCAAGCTCGAGTCCATTCTTTTACATCTTTTTTAATGTTGGGCCAAATAAACTTAAGAGGTCATTAGTACTACAGTTGATTTGATTCCAGGATGTGCTAAAAGATGAATTTGAAGAAAGAACTGCTTACGAAATTCTTTTGGAATATAAGGCCATATGTTATTGGTTGATACATCACACCATAATGTTTTTCCAGATGGTAATGGATAACTTTTGAACTTTAAATTGGGATTTTCTTCTTGAAGTTGTTTCAGTTCCTTGTCTCGTTGTTGGCCGTCAGCAACTGCATCATAATCGATGACAGAGACGGACTCTAAGCGCGACAAGTTGTCTGCAACTATATTGTCTTTGCCACTAATGTGCTGAATGTTTGTTGTAAATTGAGAAATATATTGTAAATGCCGCAGTTGTCGTGGGGATGCTTTCTCATTTTTTTGCTTGAACGCAAACATAAGTGGTTTATGATCCGTATATATTATAAAATATTTCCCTTCAAGAAAATGCTTAAATTGTTTGACAGAGAGATAGATTCCTAGCAATTCTCTATCATAGGTGCTGTATGCTCTCTGTGCCGTGTTTAGTTTCCTTGAATAGAAGGCGATGGGTTTCCTCCATTTTCTTCATATTGTTGTAGAACACTTCCAACTGCAAAGTCACTTGAATCTACCACAAATGCTAGTTGAAATGTTGTATCTGGAAATGTTAATATTGCTGCATTAGCTAAGTCTTGTTTACATTTCTCAAATTGTTGAATAGTTTCAGGAGACCATTCAAATTTTTCGTTTATCTTTCTTTTTTGCGCCTTTCAGGTAGTCGTGTAGCATAGCTTGCGTTTCTGCTGCATTTTTAAGGTACCGTCGATAGAAATTAACAGTGCCTAAGAACAAACGAAGATCATGAATTGTTTCTGGTAGCTTGTAGTCAAGAAACACTTTCACTTTATCTGGCAGAGGTCTATTTATTAAGTCTTTCAAATACCATCTCGAGATGTCCACGATGTATTTCATTAGATTCTGAAGCAATCAGACAATCATCAATATATGGAAAGACAAAGTCTAATCCTCTAAATACTTCATTAATGAAGCGTTGGAAACTAATTGGTGCATTTCTAAGTCCAAATGGCATTACGTTAAATTCATACAATCCAAATAGAGTTATTATTGCTGTTTTTGGCTTATCTTCTTCGGCTACTGGAATATGGAAGTATGCCTTGAAGAGAATCAATTTTACTAAATACCTTTTTTCCTCTTAATATATGTTGAAAATCTTCAATCCGAGGTATTAAGTATCGATCAGGGATAGTTTGAGCATTCAGCCGTCTATAGTCACCACATGGTCGGAAAGTTCCATCTTTCTTTGGGACTATATGCAGGGGACTAGCCCATTGAGATTTTGATGGCCGAATAATTCCATTATCTTGCATGAACTGGAATTCCTGTTTGGCAATGTGAAGCTTCTGAGGATCCAGCTGTCTTGGTCTGCAATGTGTTGGTGTTCCTTCTGTTGGAATGAAATGCTGGATACCATGCTCAACTTTTGTGGGTACCAATTGAGGTTTAGTTAAATTTGGGTAATTGGATAGTAAATCAGCAAATTTTTGAGTTTTTGACATAGTGCTAATTATATTATTAGCTGTAATAGCTGTTATTTCACCCTTGATGCAGAGTTTTGTTTCACCATCAATTAGTTGTCTTTTATTTAGGTCAATTAATAAATTGAATTTTTTAAGAAAATCAGCTCCTAAAATGCCCTTGCTAGTTTTTGCTACTATAAAAGGCCATTAGAATTGTGTGTGGAGTCCTAAATCAATATTCATGGTTTTAAACCCATAAGTTGAAATCTCAGTATCATTTGCTGCATACAGTTTAAAATTTGAATGTGAATTTTTGTTATTGGCATTTGCCGGAATTATGGAGACATCAGCCCCACTGTCGACAAGTAATCGTAAACCCGTTTTTTTTCTCACGCACAAATAAGCGGGATTTGCAGCAATTATTAATAGTTTCAGTAGCAGAGTTCGCTGTCCACTCGACTACTTTTTCAAGTTTTTCCGGATCATTCCGTGAGCATGGAGGTTGACATTTTTCAGGAAAGCATTTTTTCCGAACTTAAAATGATAATAACAATATTTTCCATTGTGATTATATCTTCTGCTACGTCGATTTTGACTGGAGCTTCGACTTCTAGGCCTAACAGGCTGTAATGAGGCGGTCTAAAGCAGATATTTGTGCAGAAAGTTTGGTTATGGCGTCGCAGTTGCTTTCGGATACTTCATTATCCGTACTAGCTGTTTCATTTATGCTGTAAAGCTCATTATGGGGGTTAATTTCAATAATTTTATCTGCCATAATAGCAATCTTCTCCAAACCCTCGTCAGACACTATCAAAACATTCTTAATGGAGTTCGGTAACTTTTCTAACCAGAGAGTGCGAAGTACTTTCTCGGATATGTTAATACCAGCTAATGATAGCATTTTCCTTAAAAGTTGGCTTGGTTTCATGTCTCCGAGCTCCAAACCCGTTAATAAGCGTTGCTTATTCAAAAGACGTTCCTTGGCAGCAGAATATTTGTTCGATTCGGAACCTTTAATTATATCCCAGATATTTTCTAGATATTTCGGTTCAAGTTGAGCAACCAGGTAGTTAAATTTGGTGTCTTCGTGGGTTATTTTGGAAATTTTAAATTGTGCTTCGACTTGAAAAAACCAAATTTCTGGTTTTTCTACCCAGAATGGCGGGATCTTCACGCTTACCTGCTTAGCTTCCTCAAGCAGATTTTCGCTTTCATTCATGTTGTCTTGCGATGCACTCGTAAATTATCACGTCGGGATTCACCAATTATATGGGGTGTGTATACTATGTAAATATACAAAATGCTATCGCTTACTTAAAACTTTATTTACTGTCATTCATTCTACAACAACAGAACCTTGTTGCTATGATACGACTCTTTTCTTTTTTACTGTCGTGTATACATCCCACAAAACTACTCATCACTCATCACTCATCACTACTCATCAGTGGTGGCTTTACGTTATCTTCTCGCCCGCTGGGGCAGTATAACTTTTCCACTATTCCCTAAGTTACAATTGTTACTGGAACGCTGTCCAGAAGGGCGGCTTCAAACGGAAGTCATGACCTTACCACTCATGCTAGCCTACCGATTTCTGACAAATCACGCCCGGTTTTTACAACGTGCAGAAACTTACCCATGCTATTCTTTTGACTTTGTCACAGGCTTACATACCATTACGTATGTTACGGCCTGTGTGCGCATTTTAGATTATCCTGTAGACTTCCGAGCACGACTATTATTCCAGGCTCCTATTCCTGTGGCAGGAGATGGCCGCCTAACTTTTTTTACCGATGGATCACGTCAGGGGGACCCTCCGAGGGTAGGATCAGCTTTTTTCTCACCAGAGTTGGAAATACGACGTACCTTTCGGCTACCGGATTTTTGCTCTAATTATTTTGCAGAGCTTTTCGCCATCTACAAGGTACTAGACTTTCTTAAAAATACGGAATTCATAACAGCAAATATTTACACTGATTCCTTGAGTGTGTTGCAGACACTACATAGCCCTTCGTTATCACCCAGTACTTGTTGGTATGTACAGGCACTCAAATCACTCCATCTTACGCTAGGGATCTCAAGGGTGCTCTTTGCTTGGATACCTAGTCATTCTGGTATCTATGGTAACGAGATCGCCGATAAATTAGCCAAATCTGCTTGCTTTTCCGATGAAATTTTTCCAATCACTGTACCCCCACGGGAATTATTTAGATCTGGCAGACATTCTCTTCTTTCTCAATGGATTCAGGAGTGGGAAGCCTTTACTAATACAGAACATGTTTTTTGTCCCTGTCTTCCACTCTTGCAGCCCCTCAATCGTCCATGGTTTGCTTCTTTACGTTATCCGCGTCACTTCATCTCACTGTTCTCGCGGATGCGTGTGGGTCACTGTTACACTCCGGCGTATTCGTTCCGCTATGGTTCTGGGAGCACACCTTATTGCAACTGTGGTCAAGAGGCCACCTTAGACCATCTTTTATTAGGATGTCCGAACCTTGCACACAAGGTAGAACGATTTTATTCAGACCTATACTCCCAAATTATAGTTTTTCCGGTATCAATCAATTATTTATTGACTATAAAAAATGAGCGCGTTTTACAGGCGATTTTTCGTCATATACAACGTTGTGGTTTTCGATTTTGATATTTTCTTACTCTTTATTTTACTCCGATCTTCTCCTCTGAATTTTTATATCATATACTAAATCACGTTTTGCTTACTTTTAGCATCTAGTAGTAAACCTGCATTTATGAATGTGCCCGCAATATCATTCGGTTAATGATATTTTCAATTTCGTACTGTTGGTACGACAAATTACTACCTCTATAGTTAGTGTGGCCGTATAGCTTCCGTTAGAGCTCTTGGCCAAGGAAAGAAAAAAAAAAAAAAAAAAAAAAAAAAAAAAAAAAAACTACTCATCACTCAACGCAGTTCGCATTGAGAAATGCTATCAATTTTCTAGTGATTATTTTGCTTTAATTCATCCATCATGTGCGGTCTATCTTGTGCACTTCATGTTCTAATTTACCCCAGAGATAGAAATCGCTTTCAATTGCTCTCATCGAAATATTGACCCTATCAACTACAAAATCACGTTGCCCATGATTTTGGTTATTTAGCAAAACTATGCAGTATCACAACGTGCGTAGAAAAACTCATCCCAGTTTCTTGGACTGAATGTTTCCTATGGCCTGAAGTTTATTATGAAGTGTATAGATTGTTGTAATGTTGGAACTTTTACGCCCAGAAAACTTTTTGTAAGTTGCACTTTAATTTAATGAGCTGAGTTAGCACAGAATCGGAAATCATACATGCAAATCATAAATACATACTGCTACACTTATACAAGCCATAATATACTTTATGACTATGGGACAAAATAATAAATAAGTGAACAATACCATGATCATTGTCAAGTCGTACTGTAGAGCCTGAGAAGAGCAGAGCCCCAACAGTAGGGTGACTTTGATGACAGTAGCAGTGCAGAATAATGTGTCACCTTGCCGAGTGAAAAAAAAAAAAAAAAAAAAAAAAAAAAAACATTCTGCAGCTGGTACTTAGTTCATTAGCTATCTCATGTGTGTAATGGAAATGTCATGGAAATTTAAATCACTGCTGTATACTGTTTATAGTTCCGCAAATTGAGTAGTGTAATGTGAATGTATTTTTCAGGTGGAGGACCACTTAAAAAAATAAAAACTAACGGAGTGCTGGATACGGTGCTAAGTATGCTGCGCGAGGTCGTTGGGGGCCTACACAACCCATACCATGGTGATAGCGAGGTCACCATGGGGAGGTGCGGGTGTTAACAATGGGTCAACCACACGGAGCACAGTAGAGGAAACATCAGAGGAAACGGACTGGAGCCAATACAGTGTCTCCATATTGAGAGCCTCAGTATATCCAGCACTGTCAAGTTACGATGCTAAGCTGCTTGACATAACTCAGGCTCCTTGCACACCAAGTGCTGCTCCCACACCCAGTGTCGTTCCAACACCCAGTGATGCTCCTACACCCAGTGCCACTCCCACACCCAGTGTCGCTCCCACACCCAGTGTCGCTCCCACACCCAGTGCCACTCCCACACCCAATGTCACTCCCACACCTAGTGATGCTCCCACACCCAGTGCCACTCCCACACCCAATGTCGCTCCCACACCCAGTGACGCTCCCACACCCAGTGTCGCTCCCACACCCAGTGCCACTCCCACACCCAGTGTCGCTCCCACACCCAGTGCCACTCCCACACCCAATGTCGCTCCTACACCCAGTGATGCTCCTACACCCAGTGCCACTCCCACACCCAATGTCGCTCCCACACCCAGTGATGCTCCCACACCCAGTGCCACTCCCACACCCAGTGATGCTCCCACACCCAATGTCGCTCCCACACCCAGTGTCGCCCCCACACCCAGTGACGCTCCCACACCCAGTGCCACTCCCACACCCAATGTCGCTCCCACACCCAGTGTCGCCCCCACACCCAGTGACGCTCCCACACCCAGTGCCACTCCCACACCCAATGTCGCTCCCACACCCAGTGTCGCCCCCACACCCAGTGTCGCTCCCACACCCAGTGTCGCTCCCACACCCAGTGTCGCTCCCACACCCAGTGTCGCTCCCACACCCAGTGATGCTCCTACACCCAGTGCCACTCGCACACCCAATGTCGCTCCCACACCCAGTGATGCTCCCACACCCAGTGCCACTCCCACACCCAATGTCGCTCCCACACCCAGTGTCGCCCCCACACCCAGTGTCGCTCCCACACCCAGTGTCGCTCCCACACCCAGTGACGCTCCTACACCCAGTGCCGCTCCCACACCTCTGGCTCATGGCACATTTACTGCAGCTGCACAAGCTGGTCTGGACGAAGGAGACCTTCCTTAGGGAGGCAACAGAATGGCTTGGAGCAGCTTTACCAAGCCAAAAGAGAGGCAGTGGTCGCTACTCAGAGGGAAGCCATTGAGGAGCATCTGTGGAGGCAGGAAGAATATTTGTGGAAGCGGGAGCTCCACAAACCATTGCTTCGGCAGGAGCAGCTTAAAGAAGAGCTGCTAAAAGAAAGTTGCAACGCCAAAGAAGTGAATTATATGTGTGTGTGTGCCTAATGCTCAGAATTTGACAATAAAATCATTCTTCTTCTTGCCTCCCAATATTTAGAGACTAGATCTTGATTTTGGAGAATTTCACATACAATGAGGTGATCAATGTTCATTAAGTCATTTTTTCCACATAAACAGCACTGCGGGGAAGTCATTAATCCAATCTTGAACAAATGTCCACTCAGACAATTATGGCTTGAGATTAATCTGAACATTGCAACTGATGATTTTCTTGGCAGATGTGGAGTTGTTTTAAGTTTATTTTGGAGATTCTTCCAATTAAATTTTTTCAGAAGAAGCAAGATATTCATCATATTTGTTATTTTTGTGAAGATGTTTTTGACTAACCTTTTAACTGTTTCATAGGGCATATTTTGTTTTGTTATTTGAGCAATTTTGGAACCCTTCTTGGCTAGCATGTTTGTTTGATCATTTCCAGAAGTTCCACAGAGGAATGGGATCCATTGGAAAACAATACCTTTATTTAAATTTTGGAGATATTTAATCATACTATGAATTTCCTTTATTTTACCCATTTTAGGGTAGTCAGTTGAAATAATAACTTGAATAGCTGCTTTGAAATCTGATAAGAAGACTATGTTGAAAAACTTATTTGTCCAGGTAAACAGATTTTGTAAGGATGTGTAAATTGCATTAATTTCTCCATCAAAACTATGAATGATATGTAAAAACTAACCTTATAATAAAATGGAAAATTTGCAGAAGTGCAGTTCAACTTTTTATTCTTTACATGTTGTCAACTTACACATAGCATGGCAGTGTGCAATGCTAGATGACTTAAAAAGCCAAGCACTTCGATAAGTAGGGCAAGGTGAGGCAAGATGGAGAAGGTAACTTCAACCCCTTAGGAAGTGGGTAAAAATAAATTAAAGTACGTTTGATAAGAATTTCTTTATTCAACTACAATAATATATGACAACAACCTTATAAATGTGGTGAATTTAGTTACATATAACACCATTTTAATGCTAAACCAATGCAGTTCACATACACAATAAAATTTAGCCCCTCACCATCTTACCCACCCTGTCTTGCCCATCTATGTGATTTAACTTATCCTTTGCAAGCCCTTAAACTATTTAAAATGGAATATCTGCATCTGTTAAGTATATTTACAAACTGTATAGCATCTTCCCTTACCAAGTTATCAATTCTGTGACAGGAAAAATGTTCGATTGATGTACCATGACGCAAAATGTTGCTTCTATTTGTCGGAGGTAAGGAAAAGAAAGAGGGAGCTTTACATATTACAGATATTATCCACAAAATGTTTAGCATATTGAAATATGAATAGTTCTGTTTCAAAGTGCAAAACTTTAGGTGAACAAAGTAACTATAATGCTGCCAGTGATATGCAAGTAAGCTTTATCAAAGAATTCATGCAACTCCAGTAGTTTCATCTAATGCACCGGTTCTGAAGATAAGCTTCTTGAATGTCATTGTCGAACCAGACTGCAAAAACGAAATAAACATTTTACTACAATGCAATCAGATGCCCCCCCCCCCCCCCCCCAACTGTGGCACAGCCAGTCGTGCATAGGCAAAATGCCGTGCACATTATGTTTTAAATAAAGAACCCTATATCATAACAACATAATTGTGTTCATATGAAGTGTGCAGTAAAATAACATCATACATTTAATTGCAGAAGTTGAGTATAGGCTTTAGAAGTAATGGTCTGAGCTCTGCCCTTTCTTAAAGCACTTGTAAATTTCATTACGAAAATGTGGCAGTCAAAGTCGTCTATTTTCAAGAATTGTTTTTGCTTACCTCTCGATTTCTGCGGAGTTTTCGAACCTCTCTTTAAAATTTTCCGAACAGTAGGTCTGCTTAGTTTGAATATTTTTGCAGTTTCTGAAATAGGTTCCTTGCTTAGCTTTTTCTCGCACCAGTGGCGACTCCTGACATTTAAATGTGGTAGGACTCAGAAAAATCGACATGCAGTAGTATATAAGGAAAATAAAGCAACAAATTATGATGTGAGGCTTACTTGTTATTTTTTGTATATCAGCTCAATCCTCCTATTTGTTTGGCTGTAGAAAATTCCCTAATCACATGTCTGTTGAACTCTGGAATGGTGTTTATCTTGCTATTGATAGCATCGCCAGCGCGTTCAGTCTCTCGTTCCCTATAGAATTTCGTAAGAATCTCTTTATTCTATTGAGAGTAGAGAATGAAGATCGTTCGGCCTCTACAGTCGTCATTGGAAGAGTAACAATTATTTTTAAAACCATCACCCACTCAGAGAATGTTCGTGCCATGTTGTTTTCACTTAAAAACTGCAGAAGAGGCGTTGCACCGGAAGCTCTACGCAAATCTTCATGACTATACAGCACCTCTAATTCAGTTTGAAATTTCGGACCACTGATTGCGGGATATAATTTCAAGGTTGTCCGAAAGACACTTTCAGGAAATACATTGCAGTATTGGGGAAACCTGTGAACCAAAAATAGCTTCGAGACACTCAAATGACCTGAGAACCGAAATCTATCGTTGATATTGCTTCTAATCATGTCACAAACCTCTAGAGCTGCCACCCCACTACTCCTACTATGTTGTTGTTAGCTAATGCTGGATTTCTGACAATGAAGTCATTTATCCTCTTGCTCTCCAATATTTTTCACTTATATTGAAAAGAGCAATAGCAGTAATAGTAACCGCTTTTTAGAGAGCACCATATTTTTATGTTTTGGCGGTCACATCGCTCTCTCACAACCCCCGGAATGCCTGGAGGACCACACCTGTCGTTGGTTTACGGGTCTCACCGACCTGACCGGGAGAATTATCAAATAAATTCACCGACCATTGCTCCTACTATTGCTGTGTCCAACACATTGCCTCATACTTGGGGGTTCGTATACAGACACTTCTTCATGTTCATACATTTTCCTAACTTTCACTCAGTGGCAGCTATTCAAGTGAAGCAGGTGAAGAGGTTTTCACCTGAATATAGCAGTATTCCATTTTTGTTAATGTTGGCATTATTACTGCCATTCTAACAGTTTAGTCACAAATTTCAACTGCTAGTAGCCGTAGCAGGGTCAGTGATCAACCCTTCTTTTGTTTGGAATTTACAGCCAGGCAGCCGGCAGGGAAAATTGGTGGGAGCGCGCCCTCAGATCGGCTGCAACGATAAGTGAAGCAGTCAGAATTATGGAAGAAACTACTGCACTAAACAGTTTGGTGTTCATGGCAACATGACGTCACGAAACGATGTGCTACGGAGAAATAACATGTGCATGCAAACAAGAAATATTTTCACTTGGGTAGAGGCACAGAACACGGTAGAAGGGATGGTACCTGTTTTCGCGCGCTTAGAAGATAGTAGTCGTTTACCTCGAAGAAGAGCTGGTGGTAAACTTAAAACATGGTGTTTTACATAACCATGAAGGGTATAATTTACGAGTTTGCTAGACCCCACTGTTTGTAATATTTAAATTATGGAATATAAGTGTTCTGTTATGAATTCAGTGAACGATAAAGTTTGCAATTTGTTAGAAACCCCATTTTCCAGGTGGAAAGATGAAGACAAGAAGGATGTTTTAAACTTTGGGCGGCCCACTTATATTATTGATATAGCCCTTAAAAGAGAGGATGATAAAATAGGGAAGTCATTTAACATTAAATTCAAAAGCTCTTGGTTCGAAAACTATTCTTGGTTAAGCAGTAGCCGTAGTTTGCAATCGCTATTTTGTTGGCCTTGTTTACTTTTTAGCAGCAAAAATAACGTGTGGAACAAAGAGGGATTCACAGATTTCATTAATATAAGCTGTTCCCTTCGCAAGCACAATGATTCGATGGAACATTTAAAATGTAAATTACAACTAAACGCTTTTGGGAAAAAAAACAAACAAACAAACACAATAGCTGACGCTCTTCAAGAAAGCATACTTTTTCATGTGCGTTTCAATGAAAACGTGAGATTAAATAGGCTTTCCCTGTAGTTGATCATTAAAGCAACATTGCATTTAGGTAAACAAGAGCTTGCATTCAGAGGTCATGATGAGAGTCCGCTTTGGCTAAGTCGAGGAAATTTCAAGGAGCTTGTGTACTTATTTATATCTGAAATTCCATTAGAAATCCAAAACCACTATAATAAAATTAAAAGTATATTCAGTGGTGATTCTAAATCTACACACAATGAGGTGATTGGATATATTTCGGAATACTTACAGACCTGAAATTAATGTCTCAGAATTTTTGTTGAATTTGACACTACAAATATTCGTCGAGTCTCAGTGCTCTATCATTTTAAGATACGTGGATACAGAGAGTACATTGAACGATTTTTCGGATTTCATTATGTGAGTGCTGACAGGTCCGCAGAAACATTGTTCCTTTTGCTGCATGGTATTCTTAAAGAATTTAATTATGAACGTAAATTAGTTGTAAAATGTTACGATGGAGCGAGTGTTATGTCAGGACATTTGGATGGACTTCAAAAAAGAATCAAGAACAATGCTCCTCAAGCAGTTTTGTACATTGTTTGGCACACCATTTAAATTTGATTTTAAAACAAAGCTGTAGAAATTTGCGTCCGCCATGTTTAATTCTCTCACAAACTCCGCGAACTGTCATTTTATATTGAACAAAAATGAATCATAGTGTGACAGACACTGTTTCTATTCTGTATAGTTCAATTGGATACAAAAAGTTTCGTAAAAAATGTTGGGCCCTGGGACACCGGCTTTGCATTATATTTTCAGCATTCTTAAGTGAACTTCTTCACCTATTTTGTAAGGCGCGAGCAGCCACTGCTTTCACTATAGCATTAACTAAGTACCTGACAAACTCACTTCAACAGCATCGATGTTTTTTTCTGGATACAGTCAAAGAATACTGCTACATGAGGAATAATTTGTGATAGAATTCAAACCAGAAAGTCAATTTAGAGTCTCTCAATGTTCATACAAATCCTGTTGCTTCGCTAGACGCTTTATTATCATTTAATTCGTTGTCTTTTATATTTTCGAAACATTTTAGTGGATTATCTTTCTGCTCGAAAATGGTATTAACAGTGCGATACTGAACATACCACCTTGTCGGTGGGCAACTGCCAAGTTTTTTCTGAACAAATTCAGTTAGATAATCCATCCTTTTTGAAGACCTCGAAAAGAATGTCCCTATTCCGTGTAAGTGTTGGAAAAATATTCTGCTGTGAGATGAAGCTGACGTTGCACTCTGAAGGATAAGATTTCCCTGATTGTAGCCCACCCTTCTTCTCACTCATAACAGAAGTCCCATCATAAATTTGGCATATAAGTTTCCCTAGATTTTTCTCTACTCCCATTTAACGTAACTGTTCTACAATAATTGCTGCAAATACATTGGCACTCCTGTCAGTCACTTCGAAATATCCCCAAAATCTCTCAAATATTTTCCCTTCAATTTGATATCTTACAATTAAAGACAGTAAGGCTTTACATGAATTGTCTGTTGTTTCATCAGCCTGAAGGGATAGAAACTCAACACCACCTAGGTCAGATAAGATATAATTTCTGCAAACTGATAAAATTGTGTCTAAAATGTCATTCTGAACTATTTTTATGTACCTTTAAAGACAGTGCAATTTTTTAAATGATCTCTCAAAACATTGTTAAGGGCCGCGGTATAGTTTATTAGACCTTTAAAAACACTTCGGTTAACGGAATCGTCTGTTTCGTCGTGGCCACGCAGAGCTAGTTCCAATTCGCCACAGAACTTAATAGCATCAATAATGTGTGACAAAGTGTACCTATTTTTATCAACAAGTTCATTGCGTTTGCGAACAGACACCTGTATTCTAACATCAGTTTTGTCTAGTACAGCGAGGTTCATTTCATTATGTAATTGAGTCTTTGATAAACTATGTTTCTTGCTTTTTCCCGGAAAAAGTTTCAAGTCTTTTACGCCGGTTTTAGTCCACGTGTCCTCCCCACCAAATAACACACAAGGAAAGCAAAACAGTGTATCATCTACAGAACATCCGCACATCCATTCCCATGTTTCATACACAGCTTTATTACAATGTCTGTTTATATTCTGCTTTTATGTTTAAAAACCTGGTTTATGCAAAGATTTGGCCTAGGAGATCCAAATTCCTTTGCTAGCAATCAGTCCTCGAAACTTAAGGATTTAGTTTGCAAGAACTTCACATGGTTCATTTTAATAGTTTCGCTCACTGTGCATTAGTGATGTTAAATTACATAAGCTTAGCAGTTAAATAAGAAAACTGTTATACACAATTTTATTCACAGTTAAAACTGAAAAATATATTATCGACACTGCACTACAACGGACACTACTGCAGCAAACTGAACAATGGGGCTTGTAACGTTTTAAACGGAACAAGCAGGTCTGATGGTGGTTATATTTCTTTATGTAAAATAGATGACATGTGTGTTAGTGAACCACCAAAAGTGACTGTGTGTATTAAAATCATGCCATCTCTCCCAGTGCACATATTTCACAAAAATACATAAGCTCCAAGAAACAGTTCGAATGGTGTTTGGGTGAGAAATTAATATGTGATAAGTGGACAAAGTTTGATTGCCTGTTGAGTCATGTAGCAGCATTTGAAGAGGAAAGTGTAAGTACTAATGATAAACCTGCATTGTTTTTGATTTTTTTTTTAATTTCTATTAAGATCGATCAGCAATAATGCTTTTTTGAATTGGTTTGTCAACATGGACCTTGCCAATTTCGAAGATAAAACAAAAAAGAAATTGGTGTTCTTAAGAGATCAACTGCAATTTGCTGTATCCACACAACCAAGGTACTCATCGGAAACATTGTTTTGGGCTTCAATATTATTTTACTCTTTTTCCTGGGGCCTGTCGTTTGATTCAGACAAGCAAGGTTATGTCACTTCCCCATCCAGCTTATTTAAGAAGGCTACTCTGCAAGTTGGGGACTAATAATATGATAAATTCTTCCCAAGTAATTTATCTTGCAGAAAAATGTAAACTTATTGGGGAACATGAAAGAATAGTAAGTGTGTTGCTAGATGAAATTTATGTTATGCCCAAGTTGAGTTATAAGGGTGGAAAAATAGAACGGATTGCCACAAATAAAGAGAAGGAAGCTGATACTGCCACTACAATCCAAGCATTCATGATTTCATCTCCTCTAGGTGGAAATTTAGATGTCATAGCTCTCTTTCCAGTTAAAAAAACATAAATAGCACATCATTGCATCAAATGCCCTTGAAGTACTGAACACTTTGGAAACTTGTGGATACACTACTCTTTGTCTTATATCTGACAACAACAGGGTGAATAAGGGGATGTTTCAGCACTTATGTAATGGGTTATTAAAAGTGGGTGTACAAATTCCCTCAAATAGTGACAAAAAGTTCTTCTTACTTTTGATTCTGTGCATTTGTTAAAGTGCATAAGAAACAATTGGCTCAATGTAGGCAACCAAATATTCAATATTCCAAATAAGAATGACATTCAGAGAGGAATTACTCAAGGTTGGTCCCAAAGCAGCATAAATGATAGTGCCACATCATCTATCACTTTGACCTATTTTACAGAAGAAGCTAAGTTCAGTGACTTAATACATCTTTTGGAATCAGAGCAAAATAGCATAATTAAGGAGGCTCCTGCACTCACTAGCAAGGCACTTTTTTTCCACTTCTTTTGATAGGCAGAATGTTTCTCTAGCAATAAAAATATCTGATGACAAAAACATTGTAGCCCTGCAAAGGAAGGTGGCCGAGTGCCCTAATGAATTTTCTCAGGGACAGTAACTTTTCTCCAGCTTATTAGCAAATGGTGGAAGAGTTCAAACGTCAAAAGTCCATGGAAAGGAAAACGTAACAGAGATCTTGATTGCAACCCTATGGATGGACCTGAAGATCAAAACCTTACATTTTTAGAAGAGTTTTCACTGTTTCTGAAAGTGTGGCATTCTTCAGTAGTCAATGGTAAACTGACAAATGAAACACGTGTTGCTCTCACACACACTTTAGATACTTTTGTTCATATGTGTAAATACATTTTTTGTAACTTTAAATGGAAGTATATTTTGGCAGGAAGGTTCCAAACTGATAAGCTGGAGGATAGATTTGGAGAATATAGACAAATGAGGGGTGGAAATTATCATTTTTCAGTGGAACAGGTTCTAGAATCTGAAAGAAAACTGAAAATTTGTAGTGTCATTAAATTAAAATCTGCCTTACTTGGGGAATGTTCTATTACATCCTTTGTTTCCTCTTGCTCCAGCAAAACTGTTTCCAGTGCTGAAAATGTACCGAGCACAGTTCTAGAAAAGTTTGAATCTGTAATTGAATGTATCGATTCAGCTGAAATTGAAACTAATGAAGAAGTGATAATATGCATTGGTGGCTACGTTGCACAGTGTTCTTAACACACTGAAAACAAAGACAAATGTGCAACATGCACCTTTACATTATTCTCTGCTAGAAATTTAATTATTGAGTGTGATCCAAGGTTGTCATACTTTGATGCTATCAATCGTGGAGGTCTCAAGTTTCCTTCAGATTTTGGATACATTTGTGTACTGGTGTTTAAAATATTCACCATTTTAGTTGGCGAGAAATATGAAAAGGATTTCTTGCACCTAAATTGCCAAAAGAAAGCTTGTGGTGCAAAAGGCAATGCTTCATTTAGAACTGCACTCTGTTGACTTTGAGGAAATCTGTCAATGTGGATTACCTCTACAGAAACTTGTAAAGAAGTGCTGTAAAGTGCTAAGTAATATATTCATTGAATAATTATTGTAAACTTAAAAATGAGAAAGTTTCACTTAAAACACAAGGTAAATTGCAAAGTAAAGCTTGTAAATACAGTATTTAATTACTATAAATTGCAGCGTTATGTGTGTTAGTTGCCGGTGTATATATAACATTGTGAATAGTGTAAATAGTGAAAGACAATATCAAGTGAACTCAATTAGTGACAGCTGTATCACCAACAGTTTGTTTCACGTAAGTAGTATGCTGCTTGTATTTATACATTATCTTTTGTCTTTGCAATTTAAATATGTAGCTGCAGTAATGTGTTATGTTACTGCATGTAAAACTGCAGACTGTAGCAAAGTTGTTTTACAATGCTGATTTAAGGTTACGTATTTCATACATTTAATTTAGAGTGCTGCTTTACGCTTATAATTTTCAATACTTCACCTGCTTTTGTGGATTCCTTCTGTAAAATGAAGTGTCATGAAATTCTGAGTAATATGCTGTTGCAAACAGTAATCAAAAGTTTTCAGTAAAAGCAAAATTCCACCCTAAAGCTTTTGAATTCAGTAGGTAGCTCATTATTCTAAATGGCAGCATTTGTATATCAGCCATCCAGTGTATGTTTTGTGTAGGTATATAACATTATGTATATTGTACAAGTGTGAAAAACTGTAAGCAATGATTAATACTTCTGAGTCAACTCAATGTCAACAGTTCTGTTTTATTTAAGTAACATGCTGCTTGCAGTTTTGTCTATCTTCTTTGTAATTTGAGTGAGTAATGCAGTTAGATAATGGCATGTAAAACTATGGATTACATGAATGATATTTAAGGTTATATATTTCATTGCCCATGGGTTATCGTTTAATATTAAATGCCATTCGTTTTTGTTTACTTGAGTTTATCTTTAAGACAGTGTGTTGTGTTTAACACAGCCCATGCTCACAAAATAGGCGTGTTATCACACCACATTTTTATTTTACTACCTTGAAATCATAGTCTATAGACGAGTTGTTTTTAAGCAGCTCCCACCATATACGGCCGCCATCTTGGATGCCACTGCCAGGTCCGGTATCTAGAGGGTCTGGTCCTGACCATATGTAAGCGAATACCTCATACCCCCTGTCACTTCCCGCACCCAAGGGTGAGGGGATGACGTTAGAAACAAGAAGTTGGAATTCTGCATGGAGACTTGGCGCAGGGTTGCCAAGTTTCGTAAAGCTTACAAACGTGAATATCAAACAAAAATCAATGCAAATAAGACATTTAAAGAAAAAATAAAACGTATTACAATTCTGTCTAGAGCACCAGAAATGATTGGAGGGGCTTGTGACCTAAGGGTAGAACCGCCCCTGTCTCGCACACATATGCATACACATTTTGAAGTAAAATCTGTGATTGTTTTGAAGTCGTGCAGTGGACTTCTTCCACTTACTTCGTACACAACAGAACAATTCACAGTGTTGCACTTAGGGTTCATTTACATTCTAGCTTTCATTCATTGCAGAGTATGAGGAACAAGGTATTTAATGCGGTCTGGGTGAAATTCACTTAGATCAATTGAAAACTTTACTGCCTCGCTACACACAGCCAAGAGAAATGCTACCACATACACCACAAGACCACCCGGTTTTTGCACGTACCCCGAGGTAGAGCAACTCATTGCGCGGAGACGACGCTTGACAAAACTGTGGCGATACACCCGTCAGCCTGAATATAAAGTGCTAGCAAAATGGCTACGCAACATCATTCGGCAACAAATTAAAATCAATAAAACTGAACAATGGGAAAACAAAATGCTGAGTACCACACATTCGGACTCTTCTTTGTGGAAATTACTCAAGGCTTTCAAAGTTTCCACGAGCGTCAACTCCGCAACTGAGGCGCTGCACACTCAAAGCGGCTTGCACTTCTCCGCAGAGGAGAAAGCCGAGGTCTTCGCTGACTGTCTCCAAGACAGATTCACCGAAAACCCAGTGACCAACTGTGAAATAGAACGGGAGGTCCAGACATGGGTACAAACCTGGGTGGCGCAGAAGCAAGAGCAACAACTACCCACCATAACACCGCAGGAAATTTACAAGCTCATTAGGAAATTGCCTAATGGGAAAGCTGCCGGTCCAGACAAAGTGACTAATGAGGAACTTAAGCATCTCCCGAGAAAAGCTCTGGTGCAACTAACAAAGATATTTAACGCCTGTTTGCAGCAAGGCTATTTCCCCTCTACTTGGAAACGAGCTAAGGTTATCATGCTCCCAAAGCAAGGGAAAAGCACCAGACAACCGCAAAACTACCGTCCCATTAGTCTTTTGTCTACTATTGGTAAACTGCTGGAAAAATGTATCCTTTCTCGGCTTCAAAAACAAGTCTCCGCAACACACGAACTCTCAAATTCACAGTTTGGCTTTAGAAAAGGACATTCCACTGAACTACAGCTCCTCAGACTAACTGATGACGTAACAGGGCAATTTAACAATGGGGCTTCAACGTTGGCGCTATTTCTGGACGTAGAAGCTGCATTTGACCGGTGCTGGCACAATGGCCTTATTTATAAACTGCACCACAATTTCCCGGCTCTTCAAAATTATCTATACTTGCTACACAATTTTCTAGAAAATCGGCAGTTTTACGTCCAAGTGGGCCGCTCCTCCTCACGGGAGCGAGTGATGCGGGCTGGCGTCCCACAAGGGGCAATAATGTCCCCTTTTCTGTATATATTGTTCACCAATGATTTCCCAGTGGACGCCAGATGCAAGGTCGCCATGTATGCTGACGACACTGCAATATACAACCACCATAGAAATCCACGTTTCGGCCTTGCAGAAATGCAACGTTATGTGAACAACTTCCTCTCATGGCAACATGACTGGAAAATCAAAATTAATCCCGACAAATGCCAGCTGATTCATTTTTCTAAGCGGCGTCACACTTTGGCAACGGACCTAACGGTCGATGGTCAAATATTGCACTGCCGTCAGCAAGTTAAATACTTAGGTGTCACCTTGGACCGCACAATGTGTTGGTCCACCCACATAAAAAATAGCGCCAATAAAGGCAGACAGCGGCTAAAGCTGTGCGCCCCCATCTTCCGTAGTAAACAGTTGCGACTAAAGTCAAAACTTATACTATATAGGTCATTTATTCTCTCGGTGGTCCTGTATGCATGTGTGGCCTGGGCTAATGCCTCCAAAACTGCCCTCAAACAACTCCAAACCCTCCAAAACCTCTCCCTCAGAAAAATCCTCTCTGCTCCACTCCTCACCACCACCCAAACTCTTCACCTCGAAACTCATATCCCGTTCATCCCGGAGGCAATAGACAAAAGAGCAATGGCGGCATGGACGCGCATTAGGAACCACGAAAATGACGTGATCGCTAACATCGGCAAAGGCGAGCCGAAGCACCGCAAGCATACTAGGATAAAAATGTTCTAGAAGCGGCTCGGCTCGCCGACTAATGCGCGTCCACGCAACCTCGTCCCTAAGCCACATACATGTTCCGGCAGAGGCCCTCGCCTCGGAAAATATTCAGGAGCTGCCACCGCGGGACAGTGTATATAGTGTCAAAACTGTAAATAGTGTAGTGCGCTGGGACGCATATTTCTGGTGTGCCCAGTGAAGATGTGTGTATGTGTGTGTGGGTGAATGCGTGCGTGTATGTGTCTGTATATAATTTGTAAATATGTACATATGTATATATAACCCAAAGACGAAACAGACAAAAGACAAAAGAAAACTATTCTCGGTGACCTACAGATGGTCACCGTATGGGTTTTTGTATATAGCGAAAACTGTAAATATGAACAAAGTCAACTGTAAATCAATGTAAATATAGCCTGTAAGCCGGGCCCAATGTACCGGCACCAGGCCAATACTTTTAAAATAAATAACTAACTAACTCACTTAGATCAACAGATTCATTTGGTGCAGAAGATGAAACATCTTGCCATGGTCTCCACATTTTGTTATGAGGCAATATTTACCTGCACTAAATTTAAACTTCAGTCACTAGAAACTGTACACTCAGGGGCGAAGCCTCAAGGGAGACAGGATAGACAGCGCCTACCCTAGAAACTCTGGGAAAGAAAGTTTATTTAACTTTTGCATTAAGCAGGCATTTGTATTTAACGCCTAAGAAGCTTTTGTCTCTATTCCAGCATTTGCGCGACTCCGCTACTGAGATGCGGTACCGCATTGCCTGTCGTACACAGAACACCTAGTAGCTGTCGTAGACTTTCGCCGATGTTTATTCTGCCATGCTTAGAGTATGGGGGAAACATGCGCGCCATCTGACAGCGATTTGTGAACTACAGTATTTCCGTATAGCCATATTTGTCCGCCCAGTAGACGGTCGAGCCTCCGTCTACTTTGGCTGTGATAGGCTGTTGTGGTAATGAAATATTTGGAGCCAAGAGACAAGCGCTCTTATTGGTTACCTTTCAAGGGCATTTATAAGAATTAATTTGAATTGAATTGAGATATTAAGAGAAATTTCGTATTAACAATACACTGCTGTATAAATAGTAATTATTTAAGAGATCTAAATAGCACAATAATCTGTTAATGTGATGTCCAAAAGCAAACACGTGTTTTGGCGCCAGCTTAGGGAACGAGCACCAAGAAGGGAAATTTCTTCCTATGTGCTCTGTGCTTTTGTGGCTGTTAGTCATGATAGTGATCAGTATCAGTAAAAATCAGTAGTGACTATTAAAAGTGTGCTGCGAAATGATACAGTGTGTGTGTGTGTGTGTGTGTGTGTGTGTGTGTGTGTGTGCGTGCGTGTGTATGTGTGTTTTGTGCCTCGTAAGACAATGTCTTTGATGCAGTTCAATATGTACTTAATAACGGCATTTCATCACTCACGTTAGAGCAAAAGTTAAGGGTAAACGATTTGTAGAAACGACCTGATTTAACTTTATCGCAGCATGACGATAAATTTGTGCGTAAATTCCAAGACAGCTGGTATGACAAATACGAGTGGTTGTGTAGAACCGGCGAAGGGAAAGGTCAAAGGCTTTTATATTATTTTGCTTGATGTTTGGAGGTAAGGGTGAAAAATCTTGAGACAAAACTAGTGTAAATACAGTGAAAATTTTTGAAAAGAGAGCCAAGAAGCGCTCGGCATCTCAGAGTCATATTAACTCTGCAGAAAAATGTGATATGCTAGGGTGATGCCGCATAGATCATGCTGTTTCGGAGGGACATAGGTTGCAAGCCATTAGGCACAATGAAACTGTGTCAAAAACAGACAAATTTTAGGGCGATGTTGTTTGCCATTTGAAGATCCAGGAATTGCCATTTAGGGGTCATCGAGAAAGCTAAAGATTCTTTTAGTAAAGGCAATTACTTGGCCATTCGTGGTTTATTGGTTTCAGAGGAGTCTTTCATGGGAGATAATTTAGAATCGGAAACTATTTTTAAGGACACTTCTATAAGAGCTGCTCTAACCACTTAAGCCGCCATGGCCAACTTGCCAGTCAGTACGAATTTATAAATTCGATAAGCGGAAGATCGTTATTACCCATTCCATGGTTCAAATGCCGGCTATGACATTGAATTTTTCATTCCTGGTTCCAGCTCTTAAACATTGCCCACACACGGGGCAATTAAAACACCAGCATTAAGTTGGTTGACCTAAATAAATAATAAAAATAGGTATTATTGATAAAAGTTAAAACATTTATTATGCAACATGAATTACAAGACATTTCATTCTCATTTGAACCTGTTTGTAAACTGCTAAACGGCTGTTAACCATGCCAAGAGACGTAAACGTTTTCCTTTCTTTAGATGACCATTCCACCTGCACGCACGTGGTGTACCGTTATGTATGCCCAACCTTACAACCCCTCTGACAGCAAAGACATCTCATGCGGTCCAGTCATTGACCTTCATGTGGCGTTGCCAACTTAAATTAGGGGTGAGCAGTCACATTATTGGAAAGAAGAAGCTAGTTTATCCCGAAGCGAGTCGATGGTGAAGGATGAGGTGAAGAGGAATCTGTCTACTCCTTTACTTACTTCACACTTCGCCACTGTGTTCACTTTACGCAGAATTGTTACAACAAATACTCAGGACTAAGGTTTTTTCTGCAGCACAGCAAGCTATTGGCAACATTGGAGAGCCCTCATGTTTAACATATGCTTTTGAGACTTGCATAAATTGCTGGGGAAGGGGTAGAAAAAGGTAACTTTGTAGGGAACCGGGAAGCCGACTTTCGTGGGAATTATAAGTGCATTTGTGGGTCTTGGAAGTAGAAAATACTCAACTTTATCTCATATTTTCAGACTCTTCCTCACTCTCCAATGATGCACTTGCCACATTTGTGTCACAGTATACTATTGCATTTGTACACACAACTGAATGATATAGCAAATTAAAATGTCTTATGTGGACTTCTACGGGGCTACAGTCAGTTAAAATATTTTCTGCACCAGATTAAAGATGGTAACTCTATAACAAAAACCTCTGACATTTCAAAGACTGCCAATATAAATTCTAGCTTACCTTCTAAAATAGTTCTCTATAAGCACGTGTCGAACAGTATCATGACGCCCTCTAGCTGGCTGAGCTGCAGGCTCCATTTCTCCCTCAGCAAGCAATGCTTCCCATGGTACTGGCAGTTGTAGCTGTAAATCATCTGGGGACATTTGTTCCCCAACGTACCTTAAAATATTGTGGAGTCATGGGCGTCACGAAGGGGGCGCAAAGGCAGCCGCCCCCCCCCTTGGAAATTAGTGAACTTAATGTGCTGACTCTTAAACGATTATTTTAATTTTAATGTAAAGAACAATTTTCTGATTGCAAAATTCCAACATATCCCCCCCCCCCCCGGAAAGAGTCTGCCATTCTTCATGTGTGGAGAACAGCTGTTGCTATGATAATTGGAAATATATTTTCCAGCTTCAGGTTCATTCCCAGTGCAAGGACGGAGAATCTGCTTTTCCAGCAACCAAAATGTCTCTCCACTACATTTCTGGAGCGGATATGTGCTTCATTAAAAGGATTTTCCTGCTGAGACTGTGTTACATTTAGGGTAGTCATGATGACCTGCAGGGACATCCTGCAACCGCCAACGGCACAGAATCCCCATATGCACCCTGTTCAAAATGTGCTATTTGTGTACAATTGTTAAGAATGGTACTGTCATGTGTGCAGCCAGGCCACCGTGCTACAATATCTACAAATTCCATGTTGGCTATGCAGATGACCTGGACATTCAAGGAAAAGTAACGTTTTCTATTCCGACACCGTTTGGCATCATCACTTCATTTAAAGAAAAGAAAAATCAATATAAAATTAAAATGCAGTCAAGCTTTTTTCGCGCAAAGCCAAAGAGATGCCTCAGCCAAATTAGATGCTATCTTCAAAATGTAATGAAATGTATAAGCTTCTGCCCCTATCTTATTAAAAACAAAATAGAGCTAGATTTAATATAATGGACACAGTTTATAGGCAGTCACCAAGATTTCAAAATGGCCGACATTATACTAAACAGCTAACGAAAGAATCGCAAAAAGCAGTTCTGCTAACGTACATAATAAAGACATTTCTAACCTCAAATATCGTAGGATTAAAATAACATACTGTCACCCATCGCATTATTGTCGGCACTACCGCAAAGGAGCCGAAGGAAAGAGACAGAGAATGGCCGCATTGTTGGGGCGCTTGCCGAAAGAGAGAAAAGGATAGAGGCTTCTGGAATCTTCTGCTTTGTATTTCACCGCAATAACTGAACTTTCCAGAATAGTGCCTGGGAGATATAAATAGCGGTAAAGTGCGACAGACAGTGGACAGACGTATGTGAAGCGTTGAGTAGTCGTGCCGACGGAAAGGACAGACGTATGTGAAGCGTCGAGGAGTCGTGCCGACGGAGAAGGGACAGTTTCTTGTGTTACGAATTCGGAGCCGTGCTGTTGGTGAATCGGTAAAGACTTTCTTGCTGTTGCAACGAGTGTAAAAAGTTACTATTTACGGAAATAAAAGTGTTTCTTTATCCCGACTACATCTGTCTTCTTTACTTCACACCCACCGAAAGTCACAATACTTTCAAATGATTATAATGCTTGAACATCGTTACCACACAACACATGATGAACCTATTCATCTTCGGCAAATCTTGTTCTGCAATAACACTTTTGGATAAAATCACTTCCGAGCGCTAAATATCGTAATATTGTAACATGCATTACTGTGCAGCGAACACAAAAATAACAACAGTAACTATAACAGCATATATTGCTCTAAAAGAATTAAATACAAAACCACGCAAACACTTGCAGTTGGTCCACAGATTGATTAATTTAATAATAAGGCATCTAAACAGAATCTTGTTTTAAAATCTACCGGTTGGCCTCTCTGCAACGTGTCCATAAACAAGCATTTCTGTGACAACATAACAGACGCAACAATAAAATGAAGATTTGTTCTCATGTGGACAGTTCTTGTTTTCCGGTTATGTGTTTGAGAAGTTTCGGTTCTGGCTTTATGTCATGATGTTTTGTCCAAAAGTGAAACGCAACTGCTGATTTTTCTAATTGTTTAACTCTTAATGTTCCTAACGTGTTCCTTGAATCTAATTAGTAAATTTCATTTAGTTTTTCCTATGTATATTTCATTAAAATCACTGCATTCAATTTGGTATATGCCAGATTTTTTGTTAGGTGGAATAGCATCTTTGATGTTTGAAAGTAGCAGGTTGTTTATGGAGTAATGGTGCTAGCTGAATGTTGTATTCCTTGAACACTTTTTTAAATTTATCAAAGGCCCATGGATGATATGTGACTTTTTTAAATATAATTCTTGTTTTTGCTGGTGTGAGAGTTGTAGCTTTTTTTAATATTTTTTTTTCTTTTCTGCTCGTTTTACTTTTTTATCTACTAATTCTTTGGGGAAGCCGTTTTTGTACTATTTCAATTATTTTGTAATATTCTGTTTTGTATTCTTCTGCTGAAAGAAGGATGTTCACCAATCGATATGTTAAACTATTGAAAATTGCTTGTTTGTGGCTTCTTGGATTGTAACTATTAGCTTTCATGTAGTTGTCTGGTTTGGTTTTCTGTGAATACCGAAATTGATTCTATCCTTGTTTTTTTTATTAATTTTAGATCTAAAAATGGTAATTTATCATCTTTTTCCACTTTCACTGTGAAATTTATACTTTTGTCCTATATGTCCAGAAGTTTTAATGCATTACTGATGTGTCTTTTTGGAACTATTGCAAATATGTCATCTACGTATCGCTGCCAAAGTTTGAACATCCACGGGAAACCTTTTGTGATCTTTATTTCCAATGAACTCATGTAAATATCTGCTAAGAATGGTGAGAGAGGGTTGCCCATTGTTAAACCTGAAGTTTGGTGGAAATACTTTGTTTGGAACTGGAAGAAATTTTGTTCTGTGCATAATTTGGTGAGTTCTATGTATTCTGCAATTTATGATGATGAAATTCTATTGGTATACTGGGAAATAGTGATTTTACGTCAAAGGAGACAAGAGTGTCCTCTTCTGTTAATTTGAAGTCTTTGGTTTGTTCTATCAGTTCATAACTGTTTTTATGCTTAAACTTTCGAATTTAGGAAATGAATTAAATTTATTAGATAGCCATTTTGCCAATTTGTAAGTTGGTGAATCTATGCTGCTAATTATGTGTCTCATGGTGATGTCAGGCTTGTGTATTTTGGGTAAACCATAGAGTCTAGGTACAGTTGGGTTATTTGGTTTAATTGCATATTTGTTTGGTATTATGCTGGAATTTTGTATAGTTTTTTCAAAGGTTTGAACACAAGTGGTTAGCGGTTTTTTTTGCTGATTTTTTTACATTTACTATCATTTAGCATTGTTTCCATTTTTTCTATGTGATTTTATTTATCCATTATTACTATTTTGTTCCCTTTGTCTGCCTTTGTGTATACTACGTTTTTATGTTTTAAAGAATGGCTAAGATTTCGTTTATTTTTGTGACTTGATCTGTATTTTAATTCTTCTAAAATCTTTTGCACTGGGTTTTTACCGAATTTTATGTAGATAATGGTAAACACTGTGTTGAAATATTTATATCTGCTATATAGTCCGCAATTTTCGTACGATCAATTCTTCAATTATCTACGACCTTACAAACATAAACCCTTCGAGATACCCCAGACACCTCCACAACACAAACGAGTCAAATCGACTACCACTAAACCACATTTCCAGATTCCGTCCAATCAACCTTTATACTTTACGGGGAGAAATAGTACCCGTGAATCACATACTCCCATATATCTCCAAAGCCAAGAGCACCAGGAGACATCTTCCGAGACACTTCCTCTTAAACCCTCCCTTCCTCCTTTGTCCACCCAAAAAGTGGACAGTCAACTGTTCTTCAATTATCTAGAAGAAATGGGAAAACTCACCAGAAAAAATGAACCCATTCCGAGCGAGGCCTTGAGTCAACTTCTATGCAAACTGATATCTTCAATCAGAGCTAACTAGATTGATCACACTCACAGCATGACTCCTTTCACGATAGTTCAATGGAACGCCCGTTCCATAAAGCCAAAATTGCACGATCTACAACATCTCTTAGGGCGATATAACATAGATATAATAGTGATTTCAGAAACATGGCTAACCCCTCAACAAACATTTCGATATCGTCCATTGCAGGCTATCCGACAGGATCGCTTGCATGGGGGAGGAGGAGGAATCATGGCAAGGTAACTAGAGAAAGAGTTTCGACATTGGTTCTAGGAGGCAGTGAACAAAGCTGTTAATAGTGTTATTCGGTAATACAAAAAGTGCAATATTTTACAACCAGCTAAACCTGTGAGTAAACTTCGCTTGTAGAAGTAATCATTAATGTTTTAATATACTGTGTACATGTTAGGAACACTGTCTACAGCATATAACACATTAATTAAAGTAATCTCAGTATTGCACAGCCAGCCCTCTGCAAGACTTTGTTTTGTTAGAGAAGCAAACCGTCAGCTGTTTTCAGTTAGACTTTTGTTGCGTTACCAACATAATGCAATCTAGTCAACAAGAGCAAAGTTTCCCAAGTTCACATTCTATCAGTTATCCTGACAAAGCTACTACATCGCGAACAATCTTGCAACCACCTAAGTTGGTCCATAAACGCCCGCTTGTAGAAACTAACCAAGACAACGGTTCCAATTCAAATGATTGCTTCATTACACCCAACAAGAAGCACACAGCTTCAGTATCAGCTGTAAATACCAAATACATAGTCGACTTAACCTCCGTTCACAACAATTTTTCCCCTTTGGAAAGCATGGAGAAAGAGAAATATACAACTTCTGAAGAAACTCTCTCTACAACTCCTAAACTCAGAATCCCACCAATTTTTATTCATGAAGTCAATAACTACCAGCAGATTATCCAAGATATAGCTTCTACTGTAAAAGATGAGTACACAATACAGCAACACAACAAAATCCTTAAAATAAACAAAACTTCAGTAAATGACTTATGTGCTGGAACAAGATTCCTGGAAGAATCGAACCTTCCTTTTTACACCTTCCGTGACCCAAACTCCAAAAGACTGGAAGTTATTTTAAGAAATGTTCCCTACTCTCTTACAGATGACGATATCGTTACAGAACTAACCTCTTTGAACTTACCAGTAGTAAAAGTTACCAGGCTTTTTTTTTATAAAGCTCGACAACCTATGCCACTGTGTGCCGTAAAATTAGAAAACAATGAGCAGGGAAAGAAGATCTTCGAAGTCAAACATATTTACCATGCCATAATTAAAGTCGAGTACCGCAAGAAGCTCGCGAATATCCCACAATGTACACGATGCCAACGCTACGGGCATACTAAGAACTTCTGTCGACTCACACCTCGATGTGTGAAATGCCCCTCAAATCACCACTTTTTTGAATGCACAAAAGACAAAGACACTTAGCCCTCCTGCATGAATTGTGGAGAAGCACATCCGGCAAATTTCATAAGTTGTCGTTATTACCTTGATTTCAAAAAGAAAGCCGATGCAAGGGTGGTTCAGCCTGCAATAACACCATCTTCAAAACTAAACATGAAAATTTTCCGAGGTTGTCACCAAACTCGCCCTCTCCAACTCCTGAAATTCCGCAACTGCCACGCTCTGCTGTTTCAGAAGAAAAAAGTCCTACGCAGCTAACTCAGCAGACATCAACACAGAATTCTTCTTCTCCTTCTTCTTGCCCCTCCGATGGAACCGAAAACCTAATTCAGCTAGCCATTAATTTCCTCACACCATTCCTGCCATCAATAAAGTCCTTTTTCTAAAGCTCTTTACAAGTTTGTTTGCTAATGGCCACTAAAAACCAAAAAACATCCTCACAACTAACCATACTAAATTGGAACGCCAATGGAGTCAAAGCAAAGCGAGAAGCCTTCTTGGAATTCATCTCCAGACACAATGTTGCAGTAGCTTGCATCACAGAAACGCATTTATTGCACAAAGAAATGTTTTTATACCTGGCTACGCAGTGTATAGATCCGATCGCAATGCTACAGTCGCTTCAGGCGGAGTGGCTATAATTATTCGAAAACACATACCTCACCACTCAGTTTCATTACCTCAATTAACCAGCATCGAAGCCTGCGCAATTTAAATCTTCACACCCAATTCTTCTAAAGCTACAATAATTTCTGCATACAAACCGCCAGGACCCAATATAAATCACCATGATATTAATACGTTATTTTCTGACACAGCACCTACTTTCGTAGCAGGAGATCTAACTAGCAAGCATCAAACATGGGGATGGCGTGTAACAACTCCAAATGGAAGACGTTTATTTACTGCAGCTGATCACAACTCAGTTAACATTGCAGCTCCGTCAGATCCCACATTCTATAGACCAAATGTAACTCCAGATATACTAGACATCGCACTCTACAAAAGTATATCAAGCACTCCCACTATGGCTGTTCTGCCTGAAATGGACTCGGCTCACTGCCCAGTCTTAATCTCATTCGATGACATTCCGATTCTGCAACCACAACACACAAAGAAACTCAACAAAGGTTTCATAAACCGGGAGACTTTCCAGCATGTAATGGATGTCCAGTTAAGAATTACACAGAATTTGAGAACCCCCAGTGATGCCGGTGCTGCAATTCTCAGCTTCACAAAATCCATAACTTCCTCTATAGATAAAGCCACAGCTCCAGCGAGACCTCATCAACTCAGAAAATCTTACCATGAATCTTTGCCCCCAAGCATCAGAAACCTCCTGAAAGAAAAGCACAAAGCTCGTCGACTTTGGCAAAAACACAGAGAAACTTGGCAACTTCGTCGCTTGAACCAACTCACAAGAGAAGTGAAGAAACGAATGGATGAATATCGGTATTCAACTTACCAACGGCATCTCTCCAGTATCTCACCGGAAGACTCATCATTGTGGAAAGAGACTCAAAGAGTACTAAAAGAGCCGACGATTATTTCGTCCCTAGAGCAAGATGGAAAACACTACATCTCCAATCGTGAGAAAAGCGAACTATTTGCAAATACTCTACAAAATACGTTTAGATATAATCCAGGAAGCAACGTAGAATTCAACCTCGAAATTGAACAGTTTACTGGTTCTTACGCCAAGGTACCACTACCCATTGACTTCACTTCACCCAAAGAAATTCTTTTTATCATCCAGCAACTTCCCGCAAGAAAATCACCTGGGCATGATCTCATACCAAACTTTGTATTAAAACATTTGAGCCGCAAAGCACTTGCTATCCTAGCTTCGTTTTTCAACAGTTTTATGCGAATGGATTATTTCCCAAGAATCTGGAAACACGCCATAGTTATTGTTATTCATAAACCTGGAAAATGCCCTTCCAATCCATCAAATTATCGTCCAATAAGTCTGCTGCCAACTCTGTCCAAGGTGTATGAAACGATTATACTGAAACGTTTAGGAACATTTCTAGAACAAGTGTCACTATTACCTCCCTTTCAATTTGGTTTCCGTCGCAAACATTCAACTACTCATCAAATTCTCCGAATTACAGAGCAAATAGCACAAGGCTTCGAGCAGAAAGAACACACTGCTGTCGCATTCCTTGACTTCACTCAGGCATTTGACAGAGTTTGGCATCAGGGTCTACTATACAAACTGTTTCTCTATGGCACTTCATACTATCTCTACAAAATAATATCCTCCTTTCTATCATACCGTATCTTTTCAGCTCGAATAGGTAACAGTCATTCTTCTACCAGACCTGTAACAGCAGGTGTTCCACAAGGTTCAATATTGTGTCCAATTCTGTTCAACTTGTTCACTTCTGACATACCTACAACGCCCACAGCTCAAATAGCAATGTATGCCGATGATACTGCCATCTATGCAACCCATTGTAATTTACACACCGCTAGAAATCGCCTTCAAGAGGCCTTAAACTTAATCATACCCTTGCTTGAGAACTGGCGCATTTCTCTCAACCATAATAAATGTGAAGCAATGGTGCTTACATTATACAGACCGGAATATCCACCATCAGTAACGATGGCAACAAATTCTATACCCTGGAAAAGTGACAGAGAAACGGTGAAATACCTTGGTGTACTGTTTGATAGAAAACTCACGTGGAAGCCACATATAAGTAACAAACTCAAACTTGCCCAAATAAGACTGACAAAACTTTATCCACTTCTCAACAAAAGATCTTCGCTTAAGTTAAAAAACTGCATACTCTTTTAAGGCCACTTTTACTATATGCCTGTCCAATTTGAGGAGGAGCTGGTGCTACAGAAACTAAACGCATCCAAACGTTTCAAAACAAAATCTTACGTATCTCAACTAATGCGCCATGGTTTGTCAGAAACAATCAACTACACAGAGAAACTGGAATCAGTACTGTGACTTTTGGTGGGGTGTAAAGTAAAGAAGACAGATGTAGTCTAGATAAAGATACACTTTTATTTCCGTAACCAGTAACATTGTACACTCGTTGCAACAGCAAGAAAGTCTTTTCCGATTCTCCAACAGCACGGCTCCGAATTCGTAACACAAAGAACTGTCCCTTCTCCGTCGGCACGACTACTCAACGCTTCACATACCTCTGTCCTCTCCGTCGGCACGACTACTCAACGCTTCACATACCTCTGTCCTCTCCGTCGGCACGACTACTCAACGCTTCACATACCTCTGTCCTCTCCGTCGGCACGACTACTCAACGCTTCACATACCTCTGTCCTCTCCGTCGGCACGACTACTCAACGCTTCACATAAGTCTGTCCTTTCCGTCGGCACGACTACTCAACGCTTCACATACGTCTGACTGCCTCTTCTGTCGCACTTTACCGCTATTTATATCTCCCAGGCACTATTCTGGAAAGTTCAGTTATTGCGGTGAAATACAAAGCAGAAGATTCTCGAAGTCTCTATCCTTTTCTCTCTTTCGGCAAGCGCCCCAACAATGCGGCCATTCTCTGTCTCTTTCCTTCGGCTCCTTTGCGGTAGTGCCGACAATAATGCGATGGGTGACACTGCTGTTGTCGGCAATTAGATGCGGCGGGCGCAGTGACAGTACCAATCAACAGTCAATTTCTTCACAAGCCGAACAGTTTTACAGCAATCTAAAGAACGTTCCTGGATCTATTCACTGTTCTCTTGGAAGAAAATCCACCTTTCCAACACGCATCAAGAGTCGTCTACCACTGGACCAGTTATCACAGCAAGATCTGATTTAATTTCAACTAATACTGTCAGTGAGGGGCCCAATGGGGTTTACCTCATTTCAATGTTACCTATTACATTTTATTTATTGTTATGTGTATTTCAACAATGGTCTGTAGAGCGCACATGCACTGATCGATCAATAAATCATTAAAAAAACAGTTTCGACGAGCAATTTCAGGCCATATTGCTTCAACTTCCTAGTCTGCAACTAATAGCAATCTACAATGCACCACAACATTATATTTCTCGAACTTTCTGGATCAATATCTACCATTACTCCCTAACAAGGACACCATAATCTGTGGCGATATTAATCTCGGCCTTACCCCGAACCAAATCCGTTGTTCCCAACATAATTTTTCCTTTCTTCATCAGCTAATAGACCAACATTTCCGTTTGCTTAATGACGACTCACCAACCCAATTTGGTCCTCCTCATCATCCCTTATATCCAGAACTATCACTAATATCATCATCGCTATGGCAAAATACCCATTGGAGAGTAAGACTTGATTCTATGGGAAGTGATCACTTTCCCATATTTATAAACATAGACAAACCATCTACTTTAGATGCACAATGACCTGCCATCCCTCGTCAACAGATACTGGATTGGAATGATTTTACCAACAGGCTAAGAGCAACTTTGTTAACATCTAACAAATCATACACAACACAACACACTATGGATCGCGTGTCTTACATTGTAGCGACAGTACTATCCCATATATCTCAAACCCGGGCACAATCTTCCAACACAACTAGGTACAAACCCATTTGGTGGTCTCCGGAATGTTCAGAGGCCATTGCTAAACGCAGATTAGCATTAAACCAATACCGTCAAACACCAACCCGTAACCAATTTATAGTTTTAAAAGCACAATTCGCATCCAGTTGACGCATCATCCGATACCATAAACGCAAAGGTTCGTTAAAATTCTGTACGGAATTGTCACCATCAATTACTACCTCCACAATGTGGCGTAAACTACGTTGGTTCACACGACATACCGGACACCCTACTACTCCCATTGTCATTTACATACATCTTCAACAACAGCTTCTAGAACAACACAGTCCAGACTCGGTGCGTAACAACCCTCCTTTTCTGATTTCCACGACACAGGACGAGCCTTTATTTGAGGCTCGTCACTCATGTCACCCATTTCAACACACGAACTATTTAATGCACTCAACTCACATAATAAATCCACCGCTTCAGGACCAGATAGAATAACATACGAAATGGTCAAACACTTTCCACATACCTTAAACCTTTGGCTTACACAGGGGTGTTCATACATTCTTTACACAAGTCACATCCCAGATTCATGGCAACACTTCTACATCATCCCACTTCTGAAACCAAATAAAACAGGAAGGGCAGCACCTCACTCAAGACCGATTGTCCTAGCCAACACACTAAGGAAACTATTTGAACAAATTCTAAAAACCCGCATCGCGTTTTATATGGAACGATACGGTTTTTGGGTCAAAGGACAACACGGATTCAGAAAACTCTTTTCCACACATCACAACCTACTTCAACCAACCCATGACATACACGTCAATTGGATTCACAAACGGGGACTTCTAGCCCACTTCTTAGACATTTCCCACGCATACGATTCCGTACAGTTAGACATCCCCACCCCTATTTTAAGGAAACTTTCCATTCCAGCACCTATAGTCCGACTTATTTACCACCTGTTTACTGACCGTAAAATACAATTAACTCCACACTACTGCTACACCCAAATTCGCTACAGTTCTCAAGGATTACCCCAGGGTACTCCTCTAAGTCCGCTGCTCTTTATTATTTATATCCAGGAACTTAGTACTCTTCCTTTTAAACAGAGCCAACTGCTCCTTTTTGCTGATGATATCGTCCTATACTCTCCGGCAATGATTCAGGAAATCCGTTTATCGACACATAAGTTACAACATGACCTAGACTTGTTAGTGCAAACACTCCTACGACTAGGGTTACAACTCAATGTCAATAAAAGTCATTCTATTTTCTTTAAACGCGGCAGACCAATTTTACAATCACCGATACGTATTGACGGACATCCTATATCTCTCACGCAGTCAACCAAATTCATAGGTTTATATTTTGACCATAAACTATCCTGGAAAAAGCATATCTTCACTCCACCCTTAGATCAACCCTTCCCATATTTAAATACATACAAGGTAGACATTGGGGAGCCCACCCACGATACCTCTATATCATATTCAAAGCCCTATGCCAATCGAAACTAGATTACGAAGCCATCACTATTACTGTCTATCCGGTTGGATTGCAAAGTAAACTTACATCCACACTTTATCAAATTGGTAAGCTCATTTTGGATATGGGCGGTAAACCGACTACTCAAGTTTTCGCCGAAATAGCACTGCAAAATTTCGCCGAACGACAGATAGCCCTTACTATTACTTCTATAGCGAAACTCTTTCTCTTCACAGAGACGCCACTATTCTCAAAATTGCAACTAGGCCTTAATTGCCGTTTACAGTGCAAAATAGTGCAGACACCGATATATTTAAAAGTATTTAAAGCTTTCAAATCAGTCCAGGGAGGTATGTCCCATAGGGGACCTCCATTATATTATCTCACATATGATCAACTGATACCTAAACCCAAATTTATACTGTCTAACTGGAAAAAACGCGATGTTACTACCCCTAAACAGTTTGCATACTTCCTAGACCAGTTTTCTCAATCTTTACAAACACCCCCCCCCCCCCAGATTATATACTGATGGATTACTATCTGCTGATGGGGCAGGAGCTGCATATTTCAACCAAGCCACAGGTACCAGAGACCTATTCTCTCTTCCACGTTATTTTTCTAACTATTCAACAGAAATATACGCAATATACCAAGCTCTATATTCTTTACGCCATATACATCACTTCAAAATCCTACTCTGTATCGACTCCAGCAGTGCTATACAAACTCTTACTAGACTCCAAATAAAACCTTCTCTTGATTGGTGGGAAACAGTATGTTTCCACGAACTAGATTCATTAGATCAAAGACATAACATGACACATATGATATGGATACCTGGACATTCCAACATAATAGATAATGAATACGTAGATAAACTGGCCAAATCAGCTGCCAATAGTTCTCCCCCAAATTCATCGCCAGGAATACACATCCAAGACGCCCGACAACATATTACTCATCATACCGATACTTATTTCCATCTACCGAGACCACATAAATCAGCCTGGTTTTCTGTAGGAAATGTAGATAAAGACGCTATATCCGTGACAACAAAATTGAAATTAGGCGTAGCACCCACCCCGGCTTATTTATTTATGATCGGAAAATGCGATACAGCTTGCTGTGAGTGTGGTCAGTTTGGCGATGCAGATAATATATTCTTTCAATGCCCTAGAAATTACCAACACTCGACATCTCTATACCCACATATATGTGCACATATTGGACACGCTCCTTGGAATATTTCCTCACTTCTAAACTGGAACATACGTCATATAGTACCACTTCTTCTCCGTTTCCTCAGAAAATGTAAAATGAAACTATAATACTAACAGCATAATAAGAACATATATTCAAATTACATCTCATGGTACATCTACATCTCTACACCATCAAGGACACCAGACGCGGAAATCCAGAATCCACTGGATACAGCGTCAATAAATAAACCATAATTCCACCGTGATCAATGGTGGCAGGCGCATCGCTCTTCGCATATGCTTATGGCTAGTTGCTTGGTGGATGTGTGGAGGCGGGGTAGATCGGGCTGTTTGCCGAAGCAGTCTTTGTGTTACCAGAGCACACGTGTTTGTGTTTTGGCATAGTTTCTATCTTCTTTTGTTGTGTGATTAATTTTGTACCTGACTATCTTGGTGGAGTAACGAGGTAAGAATATACATTTCGTACTTAATTTTGGTGGATCTTAGAGGCGTTTCCACCCCTTCGGGGGGGGGGGGGAGACCGGCAATCGTTTAGCCGGCACTAATTATGGATGACACAATTCTACTAGCCCCGGTGGTCATGGAAACAGACATACCAGTGGCTGAACATACGGAGGTAATTACACAAGAAAATGCCGAGTCGAATTTGAATCCGACAGAGGTTCCGGCTGTCGAGCAGTCTAATGGGGCAAATGTGGCGCCTGGGACAACGATGAGTAGCGAGCCAATTAAACCCCCTTTACGGTATCAAACCACGGCTTTAGGCCCATTTTTCGTGTCAGTCCGATGTAACAGTCGGAATATTCGGGACTTCCACCCTCTTAAAATTGGAAAATGGCTTTTTTTTTTACACGCCGAGGGAGTGACACACAGCCATAAAAGTGGCTTTAACCAATTAGAAGTACACTTTTCTACCTACATGTGAGCTAATAAATTTCTAAACTCGGATTTTGATGGGATCCATGACACACAATCATATATCCCCATTTATAATATCTTTGTAACAGTCGTGGTGAGGGGTATATATATATATATATATATATATATATATATATATATATATATATATATATATATTAGCATGGAAGTACTGGGTACCCATCTACAAATAACAGGCCAGCTACTTATACATAATCTTCATCGTTTCAATCGCAGAGTTACATCGAATGGGGACACGTCTTATCAGTCGACACGTACGGTGAAGGTTACCTTCAGGGCGCAACGACTGCCAGCGTACGTGTATGTCTATTATCAACGCTTTGCAGTGGAGATGTATACAACAAGAGCTCTAATTTGTGAAAACTGTGGTAAATTCCATCATAGAGCAAAATTCTGTAGGAACACCAAGCGATGTTTACAGTGTGGACAGGTTTATCTGGAGGGGCAGAGCGACTGTAGATCGCGTCTGTTGTATCAATTGCAAGCGGGGGCACTTGGCAACGGAGACGGATAAATGTCCAGCTTATAAGCTCGAATCGCAAATTGCGGCCCGGATAGTGGAATTACCTATTTCCAGACACGAGGCTCCTCAGATGCTTACGGGAACCACCTCACACGCGGAGCTCATTAAAACAACTATTCCCAAGGATGTTTCGCGCCAGGGAAAGGAAGAATTTCTTAACGTACCAGAGGATCGAAGCCGATCCGCAATATCGAAGCCTAACTGATATGGGACGGGGTGGGGTGCATCGAACTATTCGGCTAAACGTAAATGTCAATCACAACAGGCACCTCCTGCTCAGGAATGGTTACGGGAACAGGCGCTGGCCAGAGGGAACCCCCTCCGTCATTCCATCTACACCAACGGAGAATGGCCCCTAGGAGTACCACAACCGCTTCCTACCCGGGAATCGCACATTGGCTCAATCGAGCAAAGAGCATCGTTCAAAGGCAAAAACTCGCTGGATGGAAACGTTCCGAGGGGAGATACAGTTACGGGATTACCCCCAAAGTGGCCCCCGGGGTCTCGGGGACAGGACCTCCGGGAAATTCAACGTACATTTGACACATTATTGGCCGAAGCTCCTGGATATCTCCTACGTACACTGACATCCTTGAAACAGCAACTACACCTGTGATATTCTCATATTAGCTATGCCGGAATTAAGAATAGCTTATTGGAATGTGCGTAGCATTAATAATAAATTATCAGACCTGCATTGGTACTTGACTAGGTTTAACCCCATGTCATAATACTGGTGGAAACTTGGTTACATTTACACCAGCCATTTCGCCTCCAGGGGTATCAAATATTCCGTAACGACCGGGCGACGCAAGGCGGAGGAGTAGCCATCGGCGTCGCCAGTAATCTGATGTCCGGGACTGGGATACCGATATCCGGTTTCCACCCCACTTGGAAGCTGTACGGATAACTCTAGGGGCCTCTCAATTGTAGGTGTCTATGCGACCGGCCGCCGTTTCACCTTGGTGGAATGGGAGCAATTTCTGACTCCCCAATCACAGCTACAAGTGATTTGTGCTGATTTTAATATCACAGATTTCCGGGCGCTTTCTTCGCAACAACGCCAACGTCATCCCCTCTTCCAGCTGGCGGAACAACATGCGTGGACATTAATATCTGAACCCCATACCACCAAAATGGGTACCCCGGGACAACAGAACTCGTCCCCAGACCTAATGTTTGTGACAGCAGACATAAACCCCAATGTGACTTTGTTGAAACACCCCCAGACCCTGGGGAGTGATCATTTTCCATTTCTTATTCGATACGTACCTCGACAGAGGGGCGGATGTACGACATATCGTTGTCGTAGGCGGGGAGAGGTGCGCCGCGAACATTTACGTTCGTGCCTTAACCAAGCGACCAACCAGTTCTCGGAAACCGACGTGACATACGAACAGATTGAGGATATACTACACCAGTACCAAGACCAGTATCACCCCTGGACGGAAATAAAGTCGCCGAAGGTCCGAAAGCCTCCATGGTGGAACAGCGAGTGTGCCCAGTTGGTCGCGGCAAAACTGTTGGCTTACTCTCGATACAATTACCTTAGGACCGAGGAGGCCTACTTCGCAGCCAGAAGAACGGAGGCCCGCGTGAGACGTCGGCTCCGCCACATCAAACGGCAATCATGGTTACGATATTGTAACTCCATCACGTCGGATACTACAACCGCACAAATATGGAAACAGTTGGCCTGGTTCAAGAAACCACGCCCAGCTTTACCACCCTCACCGATGGACAGGCAGGTCGAATTACAGGAACAATTTTTATGTCGGGTGGCCCCGACTTCGGTGCCCGAAAACATGAAGTTTACGGCAACGGCAATAGATACGTCGAACCCACTATTAACACCTTTCACTGCTACTCAGGTACGCAGAACAATAATGAATAAAACCGGGCGACCGGCCGCGGGAGTCACGGGATCAACTATAACTTTTTGGAATCTCTTCCGTAGGCATGGTACGCTTTAATAGCATGACGTATACCAAACTACTTCGCGGGGATCTATACCAACGTCATGGCGAACCATTATAATCCATCCCATCCTAAAACCAGGATGTACGGGACACGCCCCTTCGGATTATCGCCCGATAGGCTTATTAACCACATTAAGAAAAGTATTTGAGAAGATCATCCAGGACCGCCTCAGTTTTTATTTAGAACGAAATAGTCGGTGGCCCAGTACACAATACGGATTCCGGAGAGGCTATGGGACCACCTTCCCATTGTATACCATTTTAACCGATGTTAATATCGCTTTCCGTACAAATACCCAAGTCTTGGCTCTTTTTTTAGACATAGCTTCTGCATACGAACAGGTATCGATCCCAGTTTTACTGAAACGGCTACAGGAGGTCGGGATCCCGACGCCTATTCGCCAACTCACATCGGCGCTCCATGTCGATAGACATTGCACACTTGCACCGTTCCGACAAAACGCCTACATAAGACAGACATCGCAAGGTCTAGTTCAGGGATCGGCACTTAGTCCATTGTTATATGCCATATATGTCGCTGACATCATCTCAGCGGTAGCAGTAGCTGTCAGAGTCCTACAATACGCTGACGATATTATTATTTATCAAACAATCACCCCCGTTCCCGTATGGGCTTGGACAATTTTTCGACAGACTGTCAGAAGATAATCGCGTACCTCGAAGGACTCGACCTACCAGTTAACCTAAGTAAGACCCGGTTTGTACATTTTAATAAATCTACCCGTTTATCACGCCTTTCCCTGAGCCTCCGAAATTATGTCCTTCAGCCGACTCTTACAGTCAAATTTTTAGGGGTACTTTTACATCAATCCCTAAGTTACACACTACATATTCAACGTGTATTAGCTACGCATAACACATTAAAATCACTGTTCTATGACCGCGCGACACTGGGGCACAGACCCCCAGGTCTTACTAAGCCTGTTTCCGCCTTTGATATGCTCACGCCTGGAATATGGCTTCTTACTAGCCCCTACCCATACGCAAGGTGTACGGAGTAAACTAGAATCGTTCTTCTACCAACTCTACAACATAATATTCCATATACCCGGACGACCAGCGAAGAGCCAACACAAATAATACTTTCCGTCTTATGACGTAGAGGGTCGCATGCTCATACTGGGCTGTCGTCAAATTTCACACCTGTTGACACATTCACACAATATCCTGCTACCGAAATTGATACATCTTTACGAGCTTTACCGCCGCCAATTGCCGGAGGGGGAACAGCCGCCATTACCACTGGTACGATACTTGGGGCGGTTTCTGTCATATGAACACATCTACCGGACACCCACACGCCCGAATTACTTAATAGAGACGAATGTTTATACGCTTCCGCCACATATTGTGATAGACTGTCATCATTTTTGTGCACCTAAAATGGATTATTCCCTCGCCTGGCGAGAATATATCGCCTCGTTCCTTTCCTCATATAAGCATTCAGTACAAATTATTTTTACGGACGGCTCGAAAACTCCCGATGGAGTCAGTTCCGGCATGTATATATGGAACACAAAGGCCATACACTCGTGGCGCTTATTTGACGGGACATCAATTTACACCGCGGAGGCTATTGCCCTTTACAAGGCGATAAAGCTAGTGCAACGACATGCGCCCTCCCGTGTATTTATCTTTCCTGATTGTCTCAGCCTCCTGCAGGCGCTCTCGCGTACATACAGCCATTCTCACCACCTAATCTATGAGATTTTGATATTGAATCTACTACACCAAATACCAAGTCATATTTCTCTTACGCTCATGTGGATACCTAGTCATGTCGGAATATCTGGCTACGACATAATCGATGCCGCCGCCAAAGCCGCGACTAGATTTCCCATGGTCACACCGGAATTTTTAACACCTCCGGGAGACATATTGACGGATATCTTACGCCGCGACGATTCGCGACATACTCCGTTGGAGAATATACGTACCCAATTCAGACTATTCCTCGAGCATAAGCCGCATATACCCAAAAATAGCATATTCGAGTTACTTTAGGGTGCTACTCAATGTGGCATTGACACCAGGCTATTTATGCCGAATCAATCTATGTGATTCAAATGCTTGTGAATGCGGCCAAATAGGGGATTTTTTTTCCATGTCGCAGCCACCACGCAGCTACCTTAGAACTTCTTAGGGTATTGTATCGGGTATATCATACTGGACCCTTTCAATTACCCTCGTTACTCCTACCTTTTTCTGCCATAATATGTAAAGCTTTGTTTCGTTTTATCACACGCACACGCATGAAACTTTAAACTAGCGCTAGTTCACACGTTGCCACCTCTATTTAGACCCCACCCTTTCACCACACGAGACCAGAGAGTCCTGCACACGTCCTGCACGAGACCGTCATGGTTGACGCAGTCGCCACCTTTAAGGCTGGTAGTAGCGTCCACACCAGTCACACTTGGATTGCGGAATTGGAAACACGAAAGCGGGCCACCGTATGATGGAGTAGGACACTCCGACGACACGGCGAGACCAGGCCAAACGCTTATACAAGACCTGCCTGCCTAGGGCAGACAAAGAAGAAATCAAGCACGATAACATTTATATTAAGCATGCGTAAAAATCACAGACCATTAGCTGATTCTAACGACTTGCAGGTACATACCTGTGCAACACTAGACATAAGCCTAAATATTGCACGAAAATATCTTTTTACTCTAACACTAACATTAGCTTATCTCACAACGACTTGCAGGTTTGTCACCTGTGCATCGCTAGATATAAGCTCAAATATTGCACGATTAACTTCAGCTACACTAACTCTAACATTAGCAAATATTATAACGACTGGCAGGTAAACACCTGTGAAACACTAGATATAAGCTGAAACATTGCACGAATAACCTCAGGTATGCAAACACTAACATTAGCAGATAGTATAACGACTGGCAGGTAAATACCTGTGCAACACTAGAAATAAGCTCAAATTGCACGAGTAACCTCAGGTATGCTAGCACTAACATTAGCAGATATCATAACGACTTGCAGGTAAACACCTGTGCAACCCTAGACTTAAGCATTGCACAAATTACATCATGACTAACAGGCCTATGCCTGTGCAACCTAATCATAAGTAAGCGTAATTGCGTCTCATATCAACACAAATTTAACAATGCATTTATCTCTCTTGGTCATGTCCAGATTTCATGGGCATTACCAAAAAGCAACATTTGACTCGCTCGCATGAAATTCATGCCAACTTAAAGCTCTCAATTACTAACCGGGGTGCTATGCAGGACCCGACTAACGCACGATGATGCACGAAAACTTTAGCATTGTACGAACTAACACGTGGAGGGGTTTTTTAGTGAGTAACCCTCCCCCTTCAGGGCGCAGGGACCCCCACACTGTTGGCCTCAGCATGTCGGCCTCCGCCTGTAACGGGTTTTTCCCCTCCACGGTAAAAAAAAAAAAAAAAAAAAAAAAAAAAAAAGAAAGAAAGAAAAAAGAAAAAAAAAGAAACACGAGTCACACTGCTACCAGTAGTAGTAGTCTCCTGCCCCCCTCCTGCTGGTGGCACTGCTAGACCCGAAGGAAAATCTGATTGGCTGATTCAAGTTTTGAAGTTTTGTAACGAAAACATGTTGCAATGTACCATGTTGCATGTTGGTAAAATAAGTTTTTCGTCGCAAAATGATCTTCGACAGAGAGGTAATTAAACATTTGCATTATTTCTACTTAATATATGTGTGTTTAATATTGGTATTTTCTATTAATGTTGGTGAAATACGTAGCAATTAGGTGTGAGATGCTTTCAACAGGTTATTGTTAGTGGAAGTGCTGACATACTGTATTTTATTGATAATTGTATTAATTTTTATTTAATTTTCAGCCACGCAGAAAGTGGGATCTGCATACGATATATTCCTTGCAGCATTGCGGTGTAAATCTCCAGTGGAAACTAAAGTTAGAATCTGAAGGTACGTTATTTATTTTCAATAAGTTTTAAGAGCTGCTTACTGTACCAGTCATATTGGATGAAGGTAGTGTATTTGCCAAAACGTTTATCATAGCTTTTCGTGCACGTGTGGCAGTTACTTGCATCCATTTGTTGCACAAGTTGTAAAATACATAATTGACCTTCCCTTAGATGTGGAATAGTAATCAAAATTGCAAGATATTATAAGAAATGCGTATTTTAAAAAAATTACACATTGGTTGTTGTGCAAAGTAATAGGCACATGATGTTTTGACTAAGATGAGGTTTTGTGAAATATGTATAGTGTCTATTCGATTAGACGAGAAGTCAAGGAATGGTATAGAGCGTTCAAGCAATAGCGAAGTAGTGTATAAATGCATGAAATAGCATGAGAACAGGGATGCAATCTAGAAAATATATTAGTGGTCCATTAGAAACAAATGAATTCCAATGCACAATATGAACCTCCACTTTGCTAACGATATGTTGATCGATAATATATGTTCTGGTTTCCATTCTGATTACCATTAGCGTGTGGTTGTTAACCAGGCTTAATTCATATCAGTATTTGTACATTAAGCTTGCCTGTGGCGCGGAGGACCCGGGTTCGATCCCCGGTACCAGCATGGGAATTTTATCCCCTCTTGGAGGTCTGGCACGGGGTGCACTCAGCCTCGTTAGGTCCCGGGGGGACCAATTGAGGAGCTACTTGATGGAGAAGTAGCGGCCCCAGGTCGAGAAGACCGCATAACTGGCCGGGAGGGCTCGGGGCGCTGACCACGTCCCACCCTCCAGTACTGCACCTCACCAATGACGCCTGTAGTGGGCAGAGGTGGGGGACGCAGCGGCTGGGCGGTAGGCCTTGGCCCTTCGTGGGCTGTCGCGCGGGGTTTACATTACATTTGTACATTAAACGTTTTCTAATAAATATAATACCCTTTTCTTTATATTCTTCGGTTCTCTTAAGTAACACCACTTTACATATTTTAAATTATATTATGCAAATGCAGCAATAACACAACCACATCAGAAAATACAAATGGATGCAACAAACTGTGGATAATAGAAATCGTGCTCATCATAACCTATTTCAACAAATACAGAATTGTCATATGAAACAATGAACAGTCATTGACATTGCCTTCAAGAGTTGTGTTCTGTTACTTGCCGAACCAAACCAAATTTACATAAATGAATTTATATGTACAAGTATATTACAAGTATATTACAAGTATACATACAAGTATATTAACATATGATTGATATTTTAATGAATTCCTATAAAACAAGATAATCATACTCTTGATATCTAACTCTCAAGTGGTATTTGCCAAACCGTTAACTGAATTTTGTGTTAAATAGAGCATACTGATATTATAATATTGGCTAAAGTTGTCACGAGAGTGTTAAGATTGCAAACCTGCGACTATTGATAGAAAATGTATTACTTGCTAGATAATCATATTTACAACTGCTGAAATTGTTTATAACTAAGCTTAGTAGGTGAGCTACAAAAAGAATGAAGTTATGCACGTTTTGTCTGAACAGCAGACAGAACTGGTTCCGCACACTGTGCACTCTGTCACATGACTACAAATGCCGATAACTTGATTCATCTTGAATGTAGCTCGACTACTAAGCCTAATTATAATCCGTCTAAAATTATCTATATTTTAAATGTAAATTGGACAATGGCCTAGCCTTTCTTTATCCAGGTCACTTTCATTACTTAGACTTTAGTTATACATAAATGTTGCTATTCGTTGCATTGTTTTTGTTTATTTTTAGGATATGTATGGTGGAAAGTTGGAGTTAAAGGTATTCCTGTGATTGTGGGTGTATAACTTCGCAAGCTGTGCCTTTTGGTGTGGAGTGCTGGTGCTGAATATAGAGTGAAATGGTGTGAAAGTGTTAAATGAAGTGAAACTCTTAAGAGGACATTTGTTGTCGGGCTAATAATGATCTAGTGAATGACAAAACAGGTGTTCGCATATAGAGCAATACAGTGTTGTATATAATGTATGCAGAAACCTCTTTGTGAGGTTATTTGTGCTTGTTACGCAAATATGTCAAATTGTGTTATGCTATCGGAATGCTAGAAGGAATAAATAAAAGTGTCAAACATGTGTAATTGTTCCCATTTCCCTGTCAAATACCACATCGTAATGTTTGGTTACAAGTTCACACAAAAAATTTGTGGCAGCTCATTAAAGTATAAAATATTTTACTTTATGCCATGCAGAGTAATTAGTGGCAACGTCAGAATTGAAAGACACATTTAGTTGTTACTATTAAGAAAACTAGTCATTTGAACCTGCAACCATTACAGAACTCATTAATATTTCATAAAAGCTATTGATGTACAGACTATTGGACAATTTTAATAAAAAGGAGTTATAACAAACTGTTTTTGTATCTGCTTACTTGTCAGTCTAAGCTGATCATATGTCCTAATGCCATATTGCTTCCGATGACGCCCAAAGTTTAATACGCGAGCTTCCATAGCTATGATTGCAGTTTTTAAGAGTGCCGCATTTATTAAAGCAAAGGTTAATTTGCGTGAGCTTAAATATGCACCAATCTTAAAAACTAACGGCAACTAAGGAAGCTCACGTGTTAAACTTAACGCGCCAGTGTAGCAATATGGCGTTAGGGCATATGATCAGCTGAGGCTGACAGGTGAGCAGGTATGAAAAATACAGCCGTAAGAGTTACCGGTAGCGTGAGGATTCGGGAGCGCGATTTCTCATACTTTGGTTCAATACTGTCCCACTTGGAGCGCCTTTTTGTTGACACATTTCTCACACGTAGTTTCCGTTCTTCCTACTAGGGTGTTCTGTGGTAGCGTCGTTAAACAAGCGCCAGACAAGACAAATAAATCAACAACAACAACATTATGTATGGTCGTCACCGTTGTCACACAGAATTACAGAGGGTAATTAAGTACTGCAACGAGAAAGAATTAAAGTAATCACAAAAGTGAATTAACGACGTTAGCACATACTTAATATAATGTTATAGACGCTGCGAATATTTTGGGCATCTATGATACAGCGTCACTAAACGAAACAAACATTTGTGGTAGTGCAAGAAATTTAGTCGTTTTAAGTTGTGTTATAAGTATTCGGTCAGAAATTCAGGGGATACAGTGTGCTTAGGTGACAAAAATGCATATGTAATCTCACGCATCCGGTGCATTCTTTTAAGTTCACATTGATGTAACATGGTCACTCAAATAAAACGTTTTAAAGAAATACCCATTTACGTCGTGGAGAATCATAATGAGGTTATCCCATTTATTTACAAGTGCATGGGGTCCAAATACTTGCCGCTTGAAAATAACATCTTCATACATTTGGATTCGCATCCTGATATGCTCATTCCGAAAGGAATGCCTGCTGATACCGTTTGGGACAAGAATGAATTATTCAACCACCTTAGCATTGAAAACTGGATGATGCCAGCAGCTTATGCAGGTCACTTCTCAGACATATTCTGGTTGAAGCCCCCTTGGGCCGAACAAATGGCGGATGGTGCATCAACATTCACAATTGGTAAAGATAACAATTCTGGCGAAATTAGGTTATCGAGTACCAACCCATATTTCACCAGTGAGGCTCTTTATTGTCCTGTGGAAAATCTGGAAAACAAACGTGATATTAAACTAGAAGTTAAAAGTGTGAGCTCTGGTCTTACTGGTTTTGCATGTGAGGGAGAAGAAATTGATTTTGTGCCCATGTTCAAACATGCTATTCCAAGTGATGGGTGCCCCTTTATTCTGGATATTGATCTGGATTTCTTTAGCACCAGGAATCCATTCAGGGACCTTTATGAGAGGGCAGATCTGTATTCACATCTTAAGAAACTTTACTACTTCCAACAGCCTGAAGATAAAGATGATGTTTCAAGTGTACAGAGAGCAGTGGAAGTACGGCAGCTGCAACTAGCAGAGTTAGAGAATATATTCAGCCATCTTCAAAAGCATCACAGTATTGGGAACTATAGTGATTCAGAATCTGCACGATTCAAAGCAGTGTCAGAGCTGTATACTATTTTGCTCAATCATTATGCTGAAGAGGAAATTGACTGGGAACTAGTACACGATGCTGGCTGTACATGTGATGATACTGAACTTCCTCATCATGTGACTTCAAGAGAAGAGATTTTAAAATATATAAAAGGTGGATTTGCAAACATTATTCATGCTCTGCCATGTCCACCAACAATAATAACCATATCCAGATCAAGTGAGGACAATTACTGTCCCCCAGAAGATGTCGACTTCATTCAAGAAGCTGTCCTAGAAGAATTAAAACTGCTATTTTCACCAATTAAGCTTACTTTAGCCTATGAAAGTAGTGAGGTGCATTAAAACATCACAGGTCTCACCACTGACAATTCTTTACACACTGACAATTTATTTCAACCGCAGTCATTTCTTTAAGCTCAGAAACAGTCATCCAAAATCAATATTAAATGAACCAATTTTGGTAAAGACTGCATATGCAGATCAAACACTTTTTGTGAGAAAAGTTTGTGAATCCTGAATAGGTGTTAAATTATGCAGAGCTAATAAGTAGTGGTTTAAGAACATGATGTTGCCTAATTGAGGTCGTTGGACTTGTGCCATTCCTTTAAGGAACCTTACTTATACAGCAGAAACTAGCAGCATTTTCAAATAGAAGTGAATGGTTGCCAAAATAAGTAGCAAAGGGTTGTTAAATGAGCAATCGAGTAAAATCTGCTACTTTGGCAACCGTGGGCTTTCAGCTGCACTGGTGTTTAAGCTATGCTTTCCTGTGCTTTGCAGTGGTGGCCTTTTAGCCTGCATATAAAAATATCCCTTGGCTACTTTGTGACTTAGGGTTCTATATCCCAGCTATGCTTTGCAGCTTAGGGAGTGTACATGTTGGGAACACTCCCATGATACCTTGGGTTATGTGGCTGTCGTTTGTGGCATTACTGCTTTATTTCAAGCATGTACTATATCCAATTACTTCCAGCATGTATTACTACAAGTTGTGCAGTGTAATGCTACATGTGTGCAATAAGCTATGTGAAGTGTTGACTTCAATATGCAATGTTAACCCCAATGCTCCTTTCTGTATAGTGTTGATTGAGTATTCCAGTAATCATTAAATCTGTAAATGCTGTAAAACTTACCTGTAAATGCAGTTTTGACTTTAAATGAAACATTTAAGAACTCCAAAGCACATTACATCACAAGTATTTAGCTGCTGTAGAAAGAAAATTTTTGCCTTTTAAATTTTCCATGTTTGAATTGAATATTGCTTACCTTTGTCTTCAATTATTTTATTCACAGTTTGTGTTTTAAGAGCAACACTAATTAGCAACAGGAATTATCCTTTCTACTGATATGTTCTAAAGATAAAACAGGAGACACCCCTGTTGTTATTTCAGTAAGATTGGAATGATGTCTCGAGGTGCGTCTAACTTACTGACCTCTGATAGCTAAAACAGTTTTTGGTTAAATTATTATACCTGCATCAATTTGGAATGGACAAGAAAGGGTTGAGACATGGTGTTATAAGTAATTGGTTATCGTTGGCAAGAGTAGATATGATTTGGTCATATGTGAATAGAGGCAACAAAATTTGATGCAAATATAAAAGCTTTTCCTGCATTGTGCATAATATACTTATGTGCAAACATAAGCATTCATTAGGCAGACAATGAACAGGTATTTGAAGATTTGGCCTCCAAAAACTTCTGAAGTTCAGCATTTTCTGAGGATGCAACCAAAGGTTTTGAAGAAAATCTCCCACCCTAAACTATCCTTCATATGGAAACATTTTTGTTCATTTTAATTTTCTTAAAAATGACTGTAATGATTTTGATTAAAATAACATGTTTAAAGATATTTGCCTGATAAATCTTGGAATCATCTGTGAAGTGTTTCTCATTTAAAACAATTTTTGTATAATTGGTAAGCTGGAGGAAAGAAAACTTATTATACCAAAATATAAATCTTATTATAGCACACAATTTATGTCAAACTCTTCTGTGGCATTTATCATTTCTGAGGTATTTATTATAGGTTTATAATTTTTTTTTCAAGTAGTAAGTATATTTTTACATTCCCTATCACCTACTGATAGTTGGTGGAAGGAAATCATTCCACACAAAAATCTGATGTGGCTTCCCCTAAAATATTGTGTTGAGGCTCCCTGAATAATTCAAGAAGTCTTCTATTAAAATCTACCTGTATATGCCTGTGAACAGCATAAATAAAGACAAAATGTCTGATCAAAACCAAGCTTGGTATTTAGGTTCAAATTCTTCTGAAGCTATGGTACAAACATTTTCTCAAAATAGTTCTAATGTTCAATAAACTGCTATACCTGCTGCAAATTCTGCCATCTCCTCACCTCTCTTCTCAGTTCCTAATTCTCACTGAAGATAGTACAATAGTACGCTCTGACGTCACAGAAGCCAACATGAGAGTAACAACACTTTACAGGGCTTGAGGGGCCTCAGCCTCAAAGCATAGCAGAGGTATTGAGGGCCCTCAGCATCAATGCGTAGCCAAGGGATGTTTTTTATAAGCAGAGGAGTGAAGCAGTTGCAGTCTTTGGCATCATTGGGAAAGCATAGCCGAAACAGTATAGCTAAAACCCAATGGTAGGCTGGCAGCAGCTATCTTTCTTATTCAGTACTGCCATTCTGGCTTTGTTTTGGTCTGACATGCAACAATGTTCTTATAAAAGAAAAATCCTTAAAAAGGTGGGTGGGTCACAGGTTTCACAGAAGCAACATCTACTCCTGCCATCAATAACTAGGTATTTATAACCCTATTTCTCAAGTCTTCATCCACTTTTCAAATTTGCAATGCGTACTTAAAGTTGTTGTTGTTAGCTAATGCTGGATTTCTGACAATGAAGTCATTAATCCTCTTGCTCTCCAATATTTTTCACTGATGGATGGGGCACTAGAAGTGGCCGGGCATATTTGAAGGTGGTCTCGATCCATTTCCTCTTGCAGATCACATAGAGGACAGAGTGGTGAAGAAGCGTACTTAAAGTAGTTTGCTGTAATGTTTTGGTTGATACAGAATGATATCTAGTAGTTTGCTGTAATGTTTTAATTAATACGGAATGATATCTACATGATACATGAGCATCTTGAATTTTTCTGTGAGTAACCCACTTCATACACTAAGACTTGTGCATAATTTTGTATAATGTTTAAACATAAGAGAGATGCAAAAAGTCCTACACAAAAATTTAGTTCTATAAAACTCATGGTTTATTGCAAATAAGTTTATGTGGCATCAGCCATTTCCAAAAGATCTGTTGTTATTGCTTAGAATTTTTCATTAATTTGTAATTTTCTAACTGTTTGCACAATTTAGTTGTTTCCTGTGATGTCATGGAAACAGTATGGATTTTCTAGGCCAACATGTAGTGTGCCAAATTTTAAACATCTGACTCAGTGCTGCACCATGTACCTGTAATGAAATGTGTAAGGAAACTATTTCTGTACAGGTTTATCTCCATTAACATGAATTGTACAGAAAAATAAACTTGTGTATCATTTGTATAATACATATATAAATAAAAAAAATAATTGATGTGTTGTACTTAGGTGACTTTCTCTACTCTTATACAGACTATTGTTATAAACATTTATGTCTCTGTCTACTTCATGTTAACTGAGAAAAACATTTGCAGAAATCACCTCATTGTTAATGTTCTAGTAGGTGTAAGGGGAGTGCGAGAATATAGTAGGCTTTAAGTGATAATCAAATCTGGGATAATCAGAGCTGGTAACTATGTGATGGTTTTGAAATTGTGCTCTCTTTGTATGGCCAACAGATAAAAAATGAATAACAGCCTCCCATTTGAAAAAATTGCAAAAATCAGACAAATGTAAGACAAACAGTATCTCTGAAATGATTCACTCCACACAAAATTGCATTTGACAGAAATTATGTGTTTCAATAAGATCTACACTTGTGTCCTTATTTTTCCAACCTCTCCATATCTCTATAAAATCTTAACCCCTAACATGCTGACCTGTCATGGCATGTAATACGTCCTCTGATTGGTGATCAGAGGATATGGTCGGTGAATTTATTTTGATCATTCTCCTGGTCAGGTCGGTGAGACCCGCAAACCAACGACAGGTGTGGTCCTCCAGACATTCTGGGGGTTGTGAGAGAGCGATGTAACCGCCAAAACATAAAAATATGGTGCTCTCTAAAAAGCGGTTACTATTACTGCTATTGCTCTCTTCAATATCATCAGTGAAAAATATTGGAGAGCAAGATGATTTATGACTTCATTGTCAGAAATCCAGCATTAGCTAACAACACTTCTGTAGTAAGATTTTGCATATCTCTGATGGTAACTATCGGGGAACAAAAAACTTACGTACCAGCTGTACAGTTTTGCCTGTCTGCATCCTCGATTGTTGCCATCTTATCATAGAAAGGCCCGGATGAAACCAAACATTTTTAAAACAACTTTTTAAGACTTTATTTACCAAGTTTATGAAGGGAGATGCTCAAACTGGCTACCATATTCACCCATATATTTTTGGCATCTCTTTAAGAAACTATCCATCACTCACCGTACTTCACGTTGAGAAATGTTAGCAATTTCCAGGTGGATATTTTGTTTTAATTCTTTGTTTGATTCTCGTTTTCTTAATTTTGTTTAATTCTTTCAGGGTGTGTGTGTTTATCTTATACACTTTGGTTTAAATTAAGTACTTGTTTAAGTTGTTTTAAATTACTCATATCACATATATTTTAATTTTTTTCCAACTAAAATATGGTTAAAGCTAGATCCATAGTTTGAGATTACAGTACTGCTGAATCTCTAACACCTTTGAATTAAATTGGCAGTTTTTGTCAGTTAAGCCACTTGTGCTTCCAGCTACACAATTTTAGGGATTCATTTAAAGTTGCTTTAATTGTAAAAGCTGAAAGTTATATGCAGTCTGCAGCACCATGAGTTAAACAATTTGACGCCGTCCTTTCACAATAGAATGATGGCTTTTATTTTCTGAGTACACTTTATTCTTTTTGTTTTTCTATCAAGATGTTTATGAGCTCCCTCAGATTTGTGTTCATAAATTTAGATCTTTGTTGTATCATTTGAGACAGAATGAATAAGCTTGCAGTTACTACATATGCACATATCTAAGAGAGCTATCAAGCATATGAGAGGACATCTTGTGATTTCTTAAAATGCAAACTAAAGAGTATGGATATTCACGTATTGTTTAGGGAACTAGAGCCAACAATTGATAAGTTTTACTATTTTATGTATGAACCCTTAATTTTCTATACCTTTCTACTAAATTTGAAATGCACAGACTAAGTTTTTTTAAATGTATTTATATAAAATATGAACTCTGTGTGGCACTTTGCCATCAGAACTCCAGATTTTGTTAACATTTTAAACAATTTTAAATGTATAGATAAATGCTTTTCAAAAGTTTACATACAACATTTCAACTTAAGCAAGTGCAGGGGTGTATCTGAATCATAGATATTTTTAGAATCTCTTCAGATGAATTACCTTTAACTTTTTTGAAAATTTCAGTGGATTTGAAATTTGTACACAAATTCACCTTAAATTGATTTACAAACTATGATCTCCTAATTTACAAAGCTTTGTCTAAACCAGGGATTGGCAGCTGGACACAGTTAACATATTAAGATGGGGAGCAGTGGGCACCCAGTGAAGACAAACAGTGCAATGACATAACTTGTGGCAAGAGAGTAGTCTTGTCTAGGTCAAGAAACAAGAAATCTGAAATATGATTTGAAGCTTTCCTGGCGACGAGCATATTCAAGATGTTCTCGGGCTTCCAGCCAGGTATAGTGATCAAGAGCCATCAACGTTTTGGGAATGTACATCTCTCCCATCATCAGGATGATGAATGACTGGTAAGAGTGAAGGGGCCAGTATATATACTGTTTGCTAGTACATACTGAGTAGAAAACACCCAGTCAAATGTGGAGGTGGTTCAACGCTCCGTTGGAATCTGTGTTTTCTGAGCCAGTCAATTTCCAGCTTTAAGGCTGGTTTCCAGGAGGGACTAATCTGCAATCCAGCATCCCGGTTCAGTGTGCTCTTCTCAGAGGAGGTGGACAGAGCCTCCTTAACCCTATGTTCCCAGAAACTGCTACATTTTGCCACAATGGTCATTTCTTTGAAGCAGTGCTCTGCCAGCCCTGACTTGTAAGACTGAATTAAGCGTATGGACCATTCGTGCTCCTTGACTCTGGTGGAAATGGTTCTGCCGGTTTGTCCTATGTATGGCATCCCGCATTCACAGGGGATACGGTGGAAGTGGAGAAGGACGGAACTCTGCCATTTTTGGACATTCTGGTCTCCAGAAACAACAACGATACTCTGGGGCATGCAGTGTACTGCAAACCAACACACACTGACCTCTATTTGAATGCTCGCAGTTTCCATCATAAATCACAACGGGTTGGAGTTCTCAACACTCTGGCCCACAGAGCTGTGTCTGTCTCCAATTCCAGCCACCTAAAGCAAGAACTACAGCACCTGAGGCACACTTTCCGCCAAAACAGCTACTCCGTAGACGATATTGAAGCCTCAATCTCCAAGGCCAAGAGAGGAAAACCACAACCTCAGCAAACACCAGACAAGCCGACCACCACGGCATGCATCCCATATACTGGCAATCTATCCGGCAGAATCAGTAGAATTCTTGCAAAACACAACATCAGAACCATCCACAAACCGCCTTTGAAGATCAAACACCTAGTGAAACCGGTAAAGGACAAACTGGACCTTAATGTACCAGGGGTATACCGTATCCCCTGTGAATGCGGGATGCCATACATAGGGCAAACCAGCAGGAGCACGAACGGCCCATATGCTTAATGCAGCCTGACAAATCAGGGCTGGCGGAGCACTGCTTTGAAAAAGACCACGGAGCTAACTTCAAAGAAACGACCATTGTGGCAAAATGTAGCGGTTTCTGGGAACGTAGGGTTAAAGAGGCTCTGTCCATGTCCTCTGAGAAGAGCACACTGTACCGGGATGCTGGATTGCAGATTAGTCCCTCCTGGAAACCAGCCTTAAAGCTGGAAATTGACTGGCTCAGAAAACACAGATTCCAACGGAGCGTTGAACCACCTCCACATTTGACTGGGTGTTTTCTACTCGGTACGTACTGGCTAACAGTACATATAATGGCCCCTTCACTCTTACCAGTCATTCATCATCCTGATGATGGGAGAGATGTACACTCCCGAAACGTCGATGGCTCTGCATCACTACACCTGGCTCGAAGCCCGAGAACATCTTGAATAAGAAATCTGAATATTCAAACATTTGAGAACAGACTCAATGTATAAATGGCTTTTAGAAAATCCTGTTTATAGTGTGCAAGAATTTTATGAACAAAATAAGACTGGATTGTAAACTTATATAAATCTTAGTTTGTTAATATGTGAAGCGTAAATCTTAAGTTAGCAATGTTTGTATGTATGTATTTATAGAATGAGTATAGTAAGTTGTTTTTGACCTAGTCAAAATTACTAAATAATTAATAATAAGAAGAAGAAATCTGAATGTTCAAACATTTAAGAACAGAATATGGCTTTTAGAAAATTCCTTTTAAAGTATGCAAGAATGTTATGAACAAAATAAGATTGGATAGTAAACTTATATAAATTTTAGTGTGTAAATATGTTAAGTGTAAATCTTAAGTTAGCAATGTTTGTATGTATGTATTTATAGAATGAGTATAGTAAGTTGTTTTTGAAGAAGTCTATGATAATTATTGTAATTCCTAGATGACTAATAAAAATAGCTTTCAAATATGAAGCAATGGGTACATTAATTAGCTTAACTGATGAGGTGCATTGGGAAGAATGTGAAACTGCAGAGGTGTGTATTACAAAAGCATGTTACAATAAGCATAGCACATGTTCACTGATTCAAATGGGGTACACCCATTATTGTAGATATCAAGAATATAACATATTATACATTGCCAGGTGCTAGAGATAACATGTAATACAGTAGTCAATTCTAGCTACCTTTATACTGTGTGTGAGAGAGAGAGAGAGAGAGTGATCTTGCTCCAGTGCATTGTGTCATTTTGTATTTTAATGGTGAATTTATGCCAAAAAACTTATAACTAGATAGTAATAAACTGATAACATCATTGCTGCAGTATGATATAATCAAGGTCAACACACTTTGATGCAATGTTGGGTAATACTCAAGATATGTTCATATTGTGATGTACAGTGCAGAAATGGAAGATTTGTAAAACAAATAATCTAGCCATTTTTATAAGCTGTGATCCATAAAACAGCCATAATTTAATACAGCCATAAAATAAATATATTCTTGTCACATGTAATGAAATAATATTTTAATAAGCTAGAGCATAGTGTAAACATAACCTGCTGAGTTGACACAAAATTAGCAGTAACAAGAATAAAATTATTACAAAACAAATTTTTCATGATGAAGTCAGGTCTTTTAGAAGCTTCAATTGTCCATCTTCTCCTAATCTGTTATTTGTGACTGCATGTCTTACTTTGTAATGCCTGCCTTTCAATATTTTTTCTGTAATAATAACATTACACAATAGCCATAGAATATGTGGTTGAGTTTCAGTTTCCCTTCGCTTGCTTGATTCATCATGCCTTGCCATTACAAGATCTGTCACACCTCTGCTGCACTAGAACTGATCAGTTGTGGACACCAGCCAAGCAGGAGGCATATTTGCTCCCTTGCCGATCCTGGTCTGAACAATAATATAAACTTTTAGACTTTTAAGGATATGTTCAAATGAATTACCTTTAGAGTAGAGAAAGTTATGTGAGACCAACACATCTGCATTTTAAAGTTATTCCGCTCCTGCATTTCCCCATTGTGCAGTCCTGGCTATGGCCTGCACCGTTACCATTATCTGTAACAAGTCAGAGTGAATCATTTAAGTTTTTCTGAGAGCTGCATAATTTTATGATTTCTTTTTCTAGCAACCTTTTATGCAGATATACTAATCATAATTTTCTTTATCTTCTTTACACGGCGACGCCGTGGCCGAGTGGTTAGCACGCTCGCCTACCACCTAGGTGGCCCAGGTTCGATCCCAGGGACCCGCATGTGGTATTCATGGTGGACGAAGTGGCGTCAGGGCGGGTTTTCTCCGGGTGCTCCGGTTTCCCCCGCCATCTCATTCCACCGGTGCTCCATCTTCATTCCATGTGTCATCAGTGTCACCGCCTGCGGTGCCATAGTAGTAAAAGCAGCCGTTAAACACTACAACAACAACAACTTTATCTCCTTTACAGTAATCACAAGAGGAAACCTAATAAACTGCATTCAAATGACCTTACAAATATTTGTACAAACTATTCTTACAAAGGCTTAATCTTTTATCTACTGTATCCTAATCAAGAGAGACATTTATTTTATAGAAATAATTTGATTACATATTTCCTGTTAGGTACAATGGGAATAGTGGTATACTATAGGCTTAAGTGATAACAGCTCGTTTTTATGTATGCTTTGAAATTCTGCTCTCTTTGCTCTTTGCATGAAGAGGGGAAAAAGTTCTGTGTTGCACTCACGTGACTTTCTGTACTCATGTATAAAATGCTTATTCCTCTATGTACCTCATGCTAGTTGAGATAAGGTTTTCCAGAAATTATCCTATTGTTAATTTTTGTTTAGGTGCAAGGGGAATATACTAAGCTTTAAGTGATAGTCAAATGTTTTAAGAGTTAGTTGCTATATGATGGCTATTAAATTCCATTCTCTTTGCTAAGAGATAAAATATTTAATGTGTTTCTATAAACATTGAAAAATTCAAACAAATAACAAGAAAGTGGCTTACTCCAAAAAAATAGTGTATTTGACATAAATTGTGTTTTAATGAGATCTACATTACTTGTGCAATACAGTTTTGTCAATCACTTATGGTTTACCAGTTATGTAAGAACCATTCAGAGTGAAGAGGACTTCTGTGTATATTCACAGAAAATTCAAAATATACATTTAATTTGTCATGTATTTATATTTGCTTTTAAACCTTCCACCAATCTGGGCTGCTAGAAACAACAAAGTGTAATATACAAAATAACATAACAATAATAATAATAATAATCTGCACAATTCAAAATGCAACGTAATATAGTTATACAAATACATAGCAGGGAAAGTAAAAATGACTTGGATGAAGTGAAGTCCATCAAAGTATAACAAATATTAATTAAAATAATATGTCCAGTTTGATATAATAATAATAATAATAATAATAATAATAATAATAATAATAATAATAATAATAATAATAATAATAATAATAATAATGATAATGATAACGATAACAACAAGAATAACAATAACAGTAATAATAGTACTGCTCAACTTGAGTGACTTCGGACACTTTGTATTTCTTTTCATTTTATTTAAGTGTGTGAATGGGATCAGGGTTATTCTATGTAGGGTAACATTTGCTAAGGTCTTGGCGAATAGTAACACATATTTTGATTTTTGTATATAATGTATTTAAGGTTTTTTAAAAATATTGATAGTATCTGATGTTGCCCGGTATAGTGGGGTGACTTCGAACACACATGTTATTCTTACGATATCTGAAGATCATCGTCCTAATGTGTCCTTTCGGACACTTATTTTGGTTTTAAAAAATATTTTCAGGTTCTCTTTTAATGCAAAATAGTTTACAATAATATAAACACAAAATATTCTATCTACAATCCCCTGAATTCAGTAAGAATAGAAAAAAGACATGATTCATTAGATCAAATTACACCAGTAAATAAGTCAACATATTGTAAGTGAATAAAAACTTAAAAAGTTGGTGAAATAACACAGTAACATATCTGACACAGTTTATTACAGTACGTCATGTGGAAATACAAATTTTTACCTTCTCTTTCTTTGGTGCCGGCAGCAATTTTATTATTTGATCTTTAGAGATGGTGTCCTCGTCAGGAACTTTGGGAAACACAAATACACTTTTGCTGTTGTTGTGTGGGCGCAAAACTTGACATCAACATCTTTTGCACCGATATTTGTTGTAACACCAACATACTGCGTTACACGAGTCTTCTTTCCAACACTGTACTCAAAGCTAGCCACCAAAAATGAGTCCTCCTGTAACGTCAGAGTATTATCACTTTCATCTCCACTGCTGTTACTACTGCTGCTAGTTGAAACATTGCTCTGTTTTTCTTCTTCCAAATGGCATCCCAGAACTGACTGCCCTGGTGCAATTTTGAGCTTCTTCTGCCTAACAACATTGGGCTTCTTGTAGCGAGTTTCCTTCAGGATTTCTTTGAAACTACTCTGCCATGAAGTCAAATCATTTGTTTCTTCTCTGTCTGGAAGTTTGTGCAACACATGCAATGGACCAAATGGAATGAGTCCAGTTGCTCAAAAACCACGCTTAATATCAAGTTTTCTAGCTTTGATTGTTTCCAGCATCTCTGATAATAGGGATGGAAATACATCCTTGGATATTGAACCACGAGTGCTCTTCTTCCAGTCACTCAGTACATCATGCCAAGCTATCTTCACAGGTCTGAAGAAACTGACATCCAAGGGCTGGAGAAGATGGTTGCTGTTTGGAGGCAACAAGATAAAATGGATGTCAAATTTTTCACATTCTTTTATCACCTTCACAGAAATATGTCTACTTAGGTTGCCTCCAATTAGAATCCCTCAACCAGGCCTCTTCTTTAAATATGGTAATGCTATGGTCAAAAACTAATCCTCGAAAATAGCTATATCAAACCATCCACTTCCATTATGATTAAACCTTGTCCCGGGTGGTCCACCAGCTTTCCAAGTGTCCCAAAGATGTTCTGTTTTATAGAGGACATAAGGCAGAAGATGCCCATTACCAGAAGCAGCCATCATAACAGAAATGCTGGTTTTTGAAAAATCTATAATTGCGTTCAGCATGCTTTACACCTCTTCTTATAACTATATGTTTCCTTCCAGGATCGTCATTGAAATTAGTTTTGTCATAGTTGACAATGTTAGAATTAGGCACATTTTCTATAATTGGACCAGTGTTGTGGAAATATTCTTGCACTGATTCTTTGGACACTTCAGTGCAAGCTCTTTTCATATTCTCACTTAGTCTAACAGACAGTGTTACTGAATGCCTCTTTAAGTAGGAAGCAGCCCAGTCCACTCCTGGAAAGTTATTCTTGAAGCACCATATTATTTTGCCAGATCTGTCTAGATACCCCTTTACCAGGTATCTTAAGTCTGTTGATGCAAAGGGAAATCCCCAGCAAGTAGCAGTCAATATTCCTTCAGTAAGAGTTTTTTCTTCATCTTCGTTTAGCATTAGTTTTACATGCTTCTTATTAACTTTATTTTCGAGAGTTGACCGCAGTATACCATAATAGTCTACTGCTTTTCTGTAAGACATACCGAATTTTACAGCTCTGATAGCCTTTTCTAAATTTTCTGCATTGTAACTACAGCATACTGGAGCTCCAACCTTCCTCTTATAATGACCTATGATTGTCCGAAGTCAACCCTCAAATAAGTGATTTCTAATAAAAGTCGGTATATACTCAACAATGGAAGAAATGTTACGTTAGTTAATACATTGTTGTGTGGCAGACTAGTTAAAAGAACAGATGTTGAAGAAAAAAAGTTTTAAGTCACTCATTTCAATTCTAGGAATGAAAGTACACGAGATCAACAATAGTTCGGAAATTGGCGGCATACTTAAAAGCTCCACAAATGTAATAACACTGTACAGAAACAAACAATAGGTGTTCATAAAATGTGCCAGACCTCCCAGAGGGGATAAAATCCCCATGCTGGTACCGGGGATCGAACCCGAGTCCTCCGCGCCAGAGGCAAGTGCACTACCAACTGCGCTACGGAGGCGGTCAAAGTTAATGCCAAGGACAAGTGGTGTTCCCAAGCGGTCACCCATCCAAGTACTAACCACGCCCAATGCTGCTTAACTTCGGTGATCGGACGAGAACAGGTGTTTTCAGCATGGTATGGTAGTTGGCAAACTAAACAATGTTTAAGTGAAAATGATATAAGTCTTTACAATGTATAACATTGACTTTTGTATATTTGAAGTGATCTTTTGATGGCCAGCAAAGTAATGGTTTTAAACATACGATATTTTAATCAAATTTGTTAGTCATTTTTGACATAATCAACATTTTTTAAAACTGTTCCATGCAAACCCTAATTGGGGGTGGGGAGATTTCCTTGCATCTTTGGAAGATGCTGAGCCAACTTTTTGTTTTTGAGCATGACACATGCACACATGCACCTTTTTGTAAAAATGTTTTTCTTTTTATTCAAGGAGTCACAAAACATCTCTTTCTCCTGATATCTCGGCATCAAAGTTTTGGGTGAAATAAGATGCTTCCCCTACTTATTGTAACTAGTAGAGAAGGTTAAAAGAAAATTTGCAAAACTTAAATACCAAGCTTGGTACTTAACTGACCTTTTGTTTATGAGTTATGAGAGAGAGAGAGAGAGACTGAGAGAGAGAGAGAGACACACACACACACACACCCCCACACCCACACACACCACTTTTTCTAAAAATACTTGTTGATTCAGGAGGTTCCAACGTGTGTATTTAGTGTGAATTCTCGATATTGACTTTTTGGGTAGCATGCAATACTTCCCATACTTGCTACATGTAGTAGAGGAAGTAATTATACTTGTTATATATTTTTGTTTGAAGAATCTTAAAAGAACTTTTAAGAAAATTGTTTTTGCAGTGAGTCTTAAAGAACTAGTTAATTCTTTTCAGATCTCAGATTATACACAATTCATTGAGAATAAACAGGACTTCACAACTGTGACATGACTGAAGCACAAAGACATTTCCAGGCTGACTAATTTCTTGCTTTGTTGACATGCAGATTCCCTGACCTATCAGTTTCAGGTTTCTTTCTTTGGGGGTACCTGAAAGAGAAAGCTTCTTCCACTCTCAATGAGATAATTGTGGAATTAAAGACTTCTCATAAGAAATTGCAGACATTCTGCGCATGCTGACAAGTGTGATGGATAGCTTCCTGAGAGGACTGCATACTTGTGAATGGAACAGGACCAGGGTTGCCAACATTTGGAAGAAAAATTATCGTACCGGCCACTCAAAATTATAGATTTGGAGTCAAAATTATCGTGCATCGTAAACCAAATGTTACAACAGTAAAAAACATCAGTATAACACTTACGAGAATGTAATAGTAGTGATGTTTATGGTACCCACTTACAAGATTGATGACCTCAACCAGTATTACAACTTTGGTACTTACATTTCTCACGCTATTCATCTGAAAGTTCATCATCTTCCTCAATCCTTGCAGTATTATACAAATTTGTTGTTGAGATAAACTTTAACATCTTCTCGTGGGGCAACGAGATCAATGCAAACTCCGCCAGTTCTTTGAAATCAGTATTTCCACCAAGGTGACGTGTGTTTAACAGCACTCCAGAAACTGCCAGGTTCAGGCATGTTTTTTATTTCACACGGAATATCAGTTACTCTGAGTTTTCTCTATTGATCATCAATTTTCTGAACAGTGCCTTCTTCATTGAGATTACCAGATCTAGGTACACGGGCAATAAGAGGATAAAGGGTAGAAGGAGTAGTAGGATATGAAATGGTTGTCTTAGAGGGGTGGAGACAGGCTATGAGCGCAAAAGTGCTGTCGATATTGGTAATTAGTTTCATTTCGCTGGTGTGACAAACCAGTAAACATGATATTTCGCCGGTATCGCAATTATCGTATACCCCGTAATTATTGTACAGGTTGGCAACCATATGTACAAACATTAAAATTATCGTATGCCCCCATAATTATCGTATGAATTGGACAATTAAGGAATATTATAAGGGCCTTTTTTTTTCCAACCTCCTATAGGCTATAAATAAAAGACAAGTTCATAGAAAACAATTATTTTATTACCAAAATTTTGTAGACTTAGGGTTACTTTTCAGCATAATCACCGAAAAGATTGAGACATTTGTCGTACCTGTGGACAAGCTTTGCAATACTCTCTTCAAAAAATGTTGCCGCCAATGATTTCAAATGAGAATTGACGTTGTTTTGAAGATCTTCGTTGGTTTAAAAGTCTACCCTCCTAGCCACATCTTCAGTTCAGGAAAAAGGTGAAAGTCGTCGGGTGTCAGGTCAGGACTGTACAGCGGATGATCGAAAATGTCCCATTGACATTGTTCAAGGTTGTGCCAGCAGTGTGTGGACAAGCGTTGTCATGGAGGAACACAATTCCTGAAGTCAGCATTCCTCTTCATTTGTTTTGAATGGCTGTCCGCAAATGTAAAGTTTCACAATAAACAGCTGCATTGATACTGGCTCCGGGCTGCATGAACTCTACTAACAACACACGGTAGCCATAACCTTTCTGTTGTTGAATGTGTTTGAATTTTTTTGGTTTGTTTGGTAAATTTGGATGCATCCATTGTTGTGATTGTCGTTTTGTTTCCACTGTGTCATATTGGATCCAAGTTTCATCTCCAGTAACAATTGATTTCAAAAAGTTCTCTCCATCGTGATAACGGTCAATTTGAGGATTTAAATCTTTAGATATTTGTTTATGATTTTTGACATCTATTACCTCGTGTTATATCTGGCTGTTGCCACTGTATTTTATGTTTATGTGTATATTTTTATTGTTACCAGTTATTTTATTTTTGATTGAAATTTAAATTTATTATTTATATTTTTATATTTATATTATAAATTTTAAAAAATCTGATGTGTTGTATTCACAGACTTTCTCTACTCTTGTACTAACTTTTCCTAGAAACTCTTATTCCTATATCTTCTTCGTGTTAGTTGAGATAAACATTTTCAGAAATTATCTTATTGCTTATTTCCTTATAGGTGCAAGGGTAATGTGGGAATACAGTAGGCCTTGAGAGATAGTTAAAACTTTTAAAGCTTTGAAATCCTGTTCTCTTTGCACACTTAACATATAAAAAATGAACAAAGATGTTGCATTTCATGAAAGTTTTAAGTTTTCTGAAATTGACACAAATAACATAGAATATCTCCGAAATGGTTCACTCTACTAAAAAATTTATTTGGACATAAATTGTGTGTTTTAGTGAGATCTACATTTTTTTATATTCTTATTATATTATATTTATATTATCTTCCTCTAATTAATGTGCCTTCATTTGGATACATGGCAGGCTTAATGGTCATTTTCTTGGCACTGAGAAGCACATTGTTTGCCGATAGATTAGATATTCAAGCTCCTTAAATTCAAGAAATCAGATTTCTCATGCAAATTATAGTAGAACTGCACCAATCCAAACCCTGCAAGTCGCAATTGGGATAATCCAAACAAAAAATCCATAACTTAAAAAACTATTGTAGTATAGAGAAAGAATTTTTACTTTCTCTACTGGTAAGTAGAGGAAGTATTGTATTCCACCCAAAAATTTGATGTCGAGATTTCACAGGAAATATATGTTTTGAGGCTCCCTGAATCCAAAAAAAGCATTTTTGGAAAAAGGTTCATGTGTGTGTCAGTCTGTGTGTCTATCAATCTGTGTGTCAGTCTTTGGACAGCATAACTAAAAAACGAAAAGTCGGTCAAAAACCAAAGTTGCTAATTAAGTTTAATGTCTTTCAAGGATGCAACATGAAGATTTTGAAGAAAATAGCCCCACTCTAAACTACCCTTTACATGGAAAATTTTTAAAAAATTTTGATTTTCTTGAAAATGGCTCTAACGATTTTGATTAAAATGTCATATGTTTGAGATATTTTTATGACAAATGAAATGTATATTTTGAATTTTCTGGCTATAGCCTTATGTAGTCCTGTTTAGTCTGGATGAGTTTTGAATAACTTGTAAACCGTAAGAGATAGACAAAATTTTACAATACAAAAAATGTGGATCTTGCTAAAATACACAATTTATGTCTCAGGGGTCTCCGTCTAGGGGATATGTGAATAGTGACCACAAGGTACCCAAGCTGAGCAGAACATTACTTCCACTTACTGGTATTTTGCTCCTCACTGTAACTTTTCTATCTGACCTTACCTTGGTCATCTCTTGTTCTCTTCCGACCCCAATGCTATTAAGGTTCCAGAGGGCTAGGTAGTCTGTATTTTTCCAACCTCTCCATCTCTCTAATTTCTCTACAAAATCTTAACCCTAACATGCTGACCTGTCATGGCATGTAATACGTCCTCTGATTGGTAATCATAGGATATGGTCGGTGAATTTATTTTGATAATTCTCCCGGTCAGGTTGGTGAGACCCGTAAACCAACGACAGGTGTGGTCCTCCAGACATTCTGGGGGTTGTGAGAGAGCGATGTGACTGCCAAAACATAAAAATATGGTGCTCTCTAAAAAACGGTTACTATTACTGCTATTGCTCTCTTCAATATCATTGTGAAAAATATTGGAGAGCAAGAGGATTAATGACTTCACTGTCAGAAATCCAGCATTAGCTAACAACATATCTGGCTATTGCCATGAAGTTTATAAGGGCGCTGATGACCTAGGAGTTGAGCGCCCTTAAACCCACAAATCCATCCATCACCAATGTCATGTGTGGGCATTTAATGGTTTGGAAAAAAGGGTAATAGATTTTGTACCTCAGGCAGTCTTTGTTCATTGTTTAGCCTATAGGCTGAGTATGGTTATACAAAGCACACTGAATGAAATTTATCAATGCAGCACCTTTTTTGCCGATATTGCTGGAATTCCTTCGTTTTTCATACCTCTGCCAAGAGAAGCTATACCTTCAGACACCTTTTTAGGGTGGTGTGTACCCACTGCAACATACACCCGATGGAGTTCATATTGTGACTTTGGTGGGTGTAAAGTAAAGAAGACAGATGTAGTCGAGATAAAGAAACACTTTTATTTCCGTAAACAGTAACTTTGTACACTCGTTGCAACAGCAAGAAAGTCTTAACCGATTCACCAACAGCACGGCTCCGAATTCGCAACACAAAAAAACTGTCCCTTCTCACACTTTACCGCTATTTATATCTCCCAGGCACTATTCTGGAAACTTCAGGAAAGTTCAGTTATTATTGCAGTGAAATAAAAAGCAGAAAATTCCAGGAGTCTCTATCCCTTTCTCTCTTTTGGCAAGCGCCCCAACAATGCGGCCATTCTCTGCCTCTTCCCTTCGGCTCTTTTGCGGTAGTGCCGACAATAATGCGATGGGCGACACTGCTCCCTCTTCAAGGCTGGTCGTCCCGAACAGCACCATCGTAACGGGCCAGACGATCCAGGTGTACCACTAACATCTTTCCTCGGGGCACTTTCTGGATGCGGTAGACTACGTCGTTAATTCTCTTTACCACTCGGTACGGTCCTTGCCACGGTTGTTGAAGTTTTGGGCAGCGTCTCTTGGTCCGGGTAGGGCGGTACAACCAGACCATGTCACCTTGCTGGAATCCTCGGCTGTTGGCTTGCCTGTCGTACCGGGTCTTCATGCGGTCGCTCGCCATCTGGATGTTCTGACGAGCTATTTCGTGCATGTCGTGGAGATGGTCTACTAGATTCTCCACATACTCGGTTGCCGGCTGTTTCGCTTCCGGGGGGCTCCCAAAAGCCAGGTCACAAGGGAGGCGTAGCTCTCGGCCGAACATTAGGCTTGCTGGTGTCATCCCGGTGGTGTCGTGTGTCGACGAACGGTAGGCCAGCAAGAACAGTGGTACCTTGGGGTCACAGTCTCGCTGATGGCTGGCCACGACCTTCCTCAGGTGCTCCTCTAGGGTCTTGATGTATCTCTCGACCATGCCGTCCGACTGTGGATGTAGGGGTGTTGTGCGGGTCTTGTTCACCCCAAGTCTTTCCAATGCCTCCTTCATTAGGTGCGACTCAAAATTGGTGCCCTGGTCGCTGTGGAGCTCTAACGGGACCCCAAAACGGCAGAACAGCTGTTCCACGAGGCAGTCTGTAATCGTCTTCGCCTCTTGGTTCGGGATGGCATACACCTCCGGCCACTTGGTGAAGTAGTCCACAGCTACCATCAGGTACTTGTTGCCTCGATCGGACACTGGGAATGGTCCAGCTATGTCGACGGCGATGCGTTCGAAGGGCGCTCCGACGTTGTACTGCTGCAGGCGACCCCGGCTCCTAGTCTGGAGGCCGCGACTCGCCGCGCACACGTGACATTGACGGCACCAGTTCTCAGCGTCTGATCGTAGCCTCAGCCAGTAGTAGCGCTGTCGGAGTTTGTCGATCGTCCGGTTTGCTCCTAGGTGTCCACCCGAGGTACCGGCGTGCACTTCCTCCAAGACTTCCGGGACCTTACTTCGGGGAAGTACCAACTGCTCTTTCTGGGTCTTCCCATCAGGTGATTCCCATACCCGGAACAGCACGCCCTCTTTGGTCTTCAACGAGTCCCATTGGGCCCAGTACGACTTGTATGTAGCGCTTCTGGGTGCGATGTCCTCCCAGGTTGGTCTCGTCCCTGCCTGCACTTCTCTCAAGAGTGGCCCCAAGTCGGCGTCCGCCAGCTGCTCCCTCAGGCCCGCGCTATCCCATCCATCCGCAGCCACTGCCGTGATCACTCTGACAGCTGCGGTACGCTCCTTCTCTTCCACTCTTGCGCAATGGCCGCACTCTTCTGGGCAGGGTCTTCGGGACATGGCGTCTGCGTTGCCGTGGCTCTTCGCTCTGCGATGTTCGGAGGTGAAGTCGTACTCCTGCAACCTCTGGACCCAACGGGCTGTCTGGCCCTCCAGGTTTCTAAAGCTAAGTAGCCAGGTTAGGGCGGAGTGGTCTGTCCTCAGGTGGAATGGCTGACCGCACAGGTACTTGTGGAAGTGCTCCAATGTCTTCACTATCGCCAGTTGCTCTCGTCGGGTGACACAGTAGTTCTCTGCCTTGGACAACGTCTTGCTGTAGTAGGCTATCACCCGCTCGTGGCCGTTCTGGACTTGGGATAGGACGCCTCCAATGCAATGGTCGCTGGCGTCGCCTGGTTGTGGGAACCCCAAAATAGGAGTACTGCAGAGCGTCCTCTTCAGCTGCCGGAAAGCGCTTTCGGCGTCCTCCGTCCACACATAAGGTCGATGTTCTTCCGTCAGGCGAGTGAGGGGTTTGGCGATGGTGGAGAAACCCTTTATGAAGCCGCGGTAATAACTGCACAATCCAAGGAAACTGCGCAGTTCTCGCTTATCCTTTGGGCGAGGCCAATCTCTCACGGCCTGTGTAGTTGACTTCCCTGCGGAAGAGCTGGCACTTCTTGGCGTTCAGCTTCAAGCCGGTCGCCTGCAGTCTCTGTAGCACCTTGCTCAGTTTGTCAAGATGGTCTTCGAATGTCTTGCCGACGATGATGATGTCGTCCAGGTATAACAGGCAGGCGTCATAAGTCAATCCTCTCATTACTGACTCCATGAGGCGTTGGAAGGTAGCTGGTGCGTTGCAGAGACCAAAGGGCATAACTGTGAACTGCCAAAGCCCTTGGCCTGTCGAGAATGCGGTCTTCTCCTTGTCTCTCGGGTCTAGAGCCACCTGCCAGTAACCCGATTTCAGGTCCAGGGTTGAGAACCACTGCGCACCAGCAAGCGTGTCCAGGGTGTCGTCAATCCGGGGTAAGGTGAAGCAGTCCTTCCTGGTGACAGCGTTCAGCTTCCTGTAATCTACGCAGAAGCGTAGCTCGCCATTCTTCTTCTTCACCAGAACTACAGGGGAACACCAAGGACTGTCAGACTCTTCGATCACTCCCTTGGTTCTCATGTCCTCCAGCATGTCTCGTACCGCCGCTTGTTTAGCCAACGGAACGCGCCTAGGTGGTTGCCGAATAGGCCGGGCGTCTCCGGTGTCGATGTGGTGAAGCACTCGGTCCGTGCGGCCGTAATCGCTGCTGCCTTGGCTGAAGACGCGCTGATATCGTCTCAGCAGTTGTTGGACCTTCTCTCTCTGTTCAGCGGTCAGGTGTTCGGCCGCCCTCTCCAGTAAGCCTTCCAGCCGGGTCCCCAGGTGTTGCGTCGGCACCGGCTCCTGGGTCTTGTCTATTGGTGTTACGCTGACAACGGGCTCGCACGCCCCCAACTCCGTCCCGGCCTGGACGTCGTGATCGGTGTCTGTTGGGTTGAGCAGCCTCACCGGTACCTCCTCTCGGAACGGCAACAATGTCCCGGCTACACAAAGCCCGTGCACATGCGTCTTCCGGTCCAGCAGCATGTTCTTCTTGCGCTGGCCTTCCAGTCGCGCCGTCACTACCATCTCGCTTCTCGCGGGGACAACGTCTTCCCTGAGAATGACCCTGCAGATTCCAAGCCGTTCTTCGGGGTGCCGGAGCATTACTTCCTCTCCCTTAAGCCGCAGAACCTTCTTGCCGATGTCGACCGTCGCCTCGTGGCTCCTGACGGCATCCAGTCCCAGTATCACCTCCTCAGCCACCTCCGCGACGAACACCCACAAACGCAAGACACTTCGCCCCAGGGTCAACTGCAGCAGGGCCTCCCTCTCCACAGGCAAGGTGTCACCCGATGCCGTCACTAGTTGGTACGGTCGGCTCGGTTTTCTCGACGGCAAGCCCCTGGCTACGTCAGGTCTGATGACAGTTACGGCTGCTCCAGTGTCAACAAGCACGCGGCACGGCTTCCCTCTCACCCTCGCCACGCCGGCCATTACTCGTTTTCCGGGTGCTCTTCTTGGTGCCAGCAGTCTCCCATCAGGTGTCCCGGCTGGCCACACCCGAAACACACGCCACCTGGTCTTCGTCGGCGTCCCTGGACTGGTCTGCGGTCTTCATCGTAGCGGACCCTCCTTGTCTTCGAGGTCGGGGTAGCCGTCACTTTGGCCGCTTCCATCCTTAATGCGGCCGTTAGTGCCTCGTGGATGGTCTTGTAGTCGCCGAGCATCAGGCGTTGACGTATCTCGGCATCGCGTACCCCGTCGACGAAGGTATAGGCGGCTTCTCGGGATACGAATTCGGAGGGCAGGTCGACCAAGGTTTTGCTGGCCAGCTGTTCGATTGCCAGGGCGAACTCCTGCAGCGTCTCCACTGGCAGTTACATCCTAGATTTCAGTTGGCTGCGGCTAAGCGGTGGTTTCCGAACCGGTTCTCCAGGGCCTCCCAGATGTCCTTGGGAGCCACCGCTGTCTAGACTGCGTTCAGCACCTCTGCGGCTCGTCCCTGGAGGCTGGCTATCAGCTGCGCGGCCTCTTCTTCTGGCGACCATTTGTAGTGCTTGGCCACTGTGTCGAATTGACGGCGGAAGACCTCAAACTCACCAATGTAGCCTCCATCGTCGCGTCCCGCTTCTGACACCAGTGTGGCTTTGGTGGGTGTAAAGTGAAGAAGACAGATGTAGTCGAGATAAAGAAACACTTTTATTTCCGTAAACAGTAACTTTGTGCACTCGTTGCAACAGCAAGAAAGTCTTTACCGATTCACCAACAGCTCGGCTCCGAATTCGTAACACAAAAAACTGTCCCTTCTCACACTTTACCGCTATTTATATCTCCCAGGCACTATTCTGGAAACTTCAGGAAAGTTCAGTTATTATTGCGGTGAAATATCAGCATAGCCTTCCCATTACACAAACCTTGAAGTTGATCAACTAGTGTTTCAGTGGAGAAAAGCTGTTCTGCTCGCAAGCACATAAAGACTTATTTGCGGAGCTCTCTGACCCAGGAGATACTTAACATCTCTAGCCAACATCTCCATCCATGGGTCTGTAATGACCTAGCTGTCGATGGGTCCTTAACCCTACTCACTCATTCACTCAGTCACCCACCCAATCACTCACTCTCTCTCCCCATATCCATAAGAACTTGCTGAATGACCTAGAGAGGAAGCAGCCTTTTCATGATGACATAACTGAAAAATACGTCAACAGAAATTACAGAAGAATCAACTTAACCCTTTCATGCCTGAATTATTTTGCTACATATGCCGTTCTTCCTCTAATTCGAAACCGGTTTAGATTAGGCGGTCTGGGAGACCTTCAGCCTGCTGGCTCGGATAGCCATGATCGTTAAGGCAACGCGTAGTGCACTGGCCATGCACTCAAAGCCTGAGGTCGTGAGTTCGGCAACCGCAGTCAAATGTGCCTGTGGTAAAGGACGGGGAGGGTCCACGTAAAATAATCGGTGTGATGGTACGCGTGGATGATGACGGGGTATCATTTGACTGCGGTTGCAAGGATTTTGCTTCTTTTCTTAAAAAAAAAAAAAAAAAAAAAAAAACACTACAATATAAATTGTAAAAAAAAAATTTTTTTTACAATTTAAACCGTCCCAAATATGTATTTTTAATCGGTGAGAGACAGTTTAACAAGAATATAGCAGAAAAAAAGTTAAAACTAGTACAAATAGGAAAAAAGGCCTATGTATCTTAAAAGACACACCAGGCATGAAAGGGTTATAAAAATCTGATGTGTTGCACTCACATGACTTTCTCTACTCTTGTACTAACCATTCTTACAAACTCTTATTCCTATATCTTCATTCTTGATAGTTGAGATACACATTTGTACAAATTATATTATTGCTTATCTCCGTGTATGTGCAAGGGAAATGTTCGAATACAGTAGGCTTTGTGCGATAATCAAATGTTTGAGATTCTGTTGTCTTTGCACACTTAACATATAAAAAAAATGAACAACGATGATCCATTTCACGAAAGTTCTAAGTTTTCCGAAACTCACACACATAACAAGGAATATCTCCGAAATGGTTCACCCTACAAGAAAATTTATTTAGACATAAATACTCACTCACTCATTCACTCACTCACTAGTACAAATAGGAAACAAGGCCTATGTATCTTAAAAGACACACCAGGCATGAAAGGGTTATAAAAATCTGATGTGTTGCACTCACATGACTTTCTCTACTCTTGTACTAACCATTCGTACAAACTCTTATTCCTATATCTTCTTTCTTGATAGTTGAGATACACATTTGTACAAATTATCTTATTGCTTATCTCTAGCCAACATCTCCATCCATGGGTCTGTAATGACCTAGCTGTCGATGGGTCCTTAACCCTACTCACTCATTCACTCACTCACCCACCCACCCACCCACCCACCCAATCACTCACTCTCTCTCCCCATATCCATAAGAACTTGCTGAATGACCTAGAGAGGAAGCAGCCTTTTCATGATGACATAACTGAAAAATACGTCAACAGAAATTACAGAAGAATCAACTTAACCCTTTCATGCCTGAATTATTTTGCTACATATGCCGTTCTTCCTCTAATTCGAAACCGGTTTAGATTAGGCGGTCTGGGAGACCTTCAGCCTGCTGGCTCGGATAGCCATGATCGTTAAGGCAACACGTAGTGCACTGGCCATGCACTCAAAGCCTGAGGTCGTGAGTTCGGCAACCGCAGTCAAATGTGCCTGTGGTAAAGGACGGGGAGGGTCCACGTAAAATAATCGGTGTGATGGCACGCGTGGATGATGACGGGGTATCATTTGACTGCGGTTGCAAGGATTTTGCTTCTTTTCTTAAAAAAAAAATACAATATAAATTGTAAAAAAAAATAAAATAAAATAAAAAATAAAAAGAAAATAATAATTTTTTACAATTTAAACCGTCCCAAATATGTATTTTTAATTGGTGAGAGACAGTATAACAAGAATATAGCAGAAAAAAAGTTAAAACTAGTACAAATAGGAAAAAAAGGCCGATGTATCTTAAAAGACACACCAGGCATGAAAGGGTTATAAAAATCTGATGTGTTGCACTCACATGACTTTCTCTACTCTTGTACTAACCATTCTTACAAACTCTTATTCCTATATCTTCTTTCTTGATAGTTGAGATACACATTTGTACAAATTATATTATTGCTTATCTCCGTGTATGTGCAAGGGAAATGTTCGAATACAGTAGGCTTTGTGCGATAATCAAATGTTTGAGATTCTGTTGTCTTTGCACACTTAACATATAAAAAAAATGAACAACGATGATCCATTTCACGAAAGTTCTAAGTTTTCCGAAACTCACACACATAACAAGGAATATCTCCGAAATGGTTCACCCTACAAGAAAATTTATTTAGACATAAATACTCACTCACTCATTCACTCACTCACCCACCCACACAATCACTCACTCACTCTCTCACCCCATATCCATAAGAACTTGCTGAATGACCTACGTCCTACTGTATGCCCAGCACAAGAAGGCGAGACTTAGGAATGTGTAACGTAATCATGTTTTGCTTCCCGCACGTGTTTATGTCTAGTTTCCGAGTATGATAAGGATGCTAGGTTCGTTTAAAATACACAGTGTTGTCACATAACTCACCTAGAAGTCCAGTTGTCGTGCAAGATCGGAGTCGGAGAAGTCGTCACCTTCGCTGCTGTCACTACCGCTTTCTGCATCTTCGTCACTAGACTCCAGACCTCCTAGTGATATAATAAAATTGTCTATTGCATCTTCCACTAGCCCATCATTTTGCCTGAACTCATCCTCAAGTTTCTTAACGTGCCTAACATAGCCCTCCCAATCAGCTGTTGCAACAGAGTTCACTGCACTTTCACACACTTGCTGTAGATTTCTTAAATGTAGATCACCTGTTACAATTCTCTCTCTCTCTCTCTCTCTCTTACATGTCGTTTTATTGCTGCCCATGCCAATTCTATAGCGTTCAACTCACACATATAAGGAGGTAATCTAAAAACCGTATGCCATGCATTTCTATTATTCTGTCGATATGGCATAATTTTTCCTTTGGTTTATGTATTTGAATTAAATCAAACAAGTCGGTCTTTCGCATTGCAGCAGAATATGAAATATTGTTGTTCTCCAACCATTGTACCATTTCTTGCTTTACAGCATATTTCGACGGAGGCTTATTTTCTTGTACACCGTGGTATGGAGCATTAACAAGCACGATGACACTATTGCAGGGTATATTAGGTAACAGTTTCTCCTCCAACCATTTGTGGAAATTTTCTCCATTCATTTGGCCGCTAGCAAGTCCAGCTTTGAATATCAAAGAAGCTCCGGGTATGAAACCTTCGTTGCTGCCTGCATTTACAAGAATTAGGCGGTTCGAAGAGCTAGTGTTTGTCGTAATCCCGTAGATATCATCACTCTGCCAGCACTTCCCAAATGTCAAATTATTGTCCACCCAGGACTCATCAATGTAAATGATATTTCTCCAAGCATTTCTGTATCCATGTATAGCTCTTAGGTATTTAGCTCTCCAGTTAACTATATCTGGACGTTCAATAAGTAATTTTCTCTTGCTTCCACATCGCTTCCATTTGAAACCCATATCGTGCAATAGCTTCCGCAGAGTTTCTCTTCCCCAAGGAAAATTTATTTTTTCCCTAATTGCTGCAAGTAGCTTCGGTACAGTGGGCACTTGTTTTTTAACAAAATAAAAGTCTCGAATTACGTTTCTAATTACTGTTCTATCAAAGTCATCACAATGAAATTTGCATTCCTCGGCCTTTGGTCTCTTTTTCCCCGGAGTATGAAGTGATTTTTCACCAGCTTTAACACCTTCTCTTCTTATTCTTGTTACACTCTGTTACGATATCCCACAATAATTTGCCACACCTAAATTTCTTTGTGATAATAAACATTTCAATTGTCCTGATTTCGCTTCTTCGTCACATACTTCTATCACTTTTCTAATTACCTCCCTTGCTTCACTGTGAATACTTCGTCCCTTCTTTCGAACTGCAGCCATATGTAAATATTAAGCCAAGAATAAAGCTAACAAAATACGAGTATATAACTGTAGTGCCGTAGCGCGTGTTAGCAGCGAGAGCCAAATAATGCATAATACTAAAAAATCTCTGCACCTGTAATAGTGCAAAGCGCATTAGATCTGGCAACGTGGGTGACTCATATGTATTCTCATGCACGCATTTCCTAGTAAACAGATACGGTACCGGAGCGGAGCAGATAAACAATTGAAGCCCCCTCTGCTCTTGACTCCCCTCTAGCCTTCTTGTCGTGGGCATACAGTAGAGAGGAAGCAGCCTTTTCATGATGACATAACTGAAAAATACGTCAACAGAAATTACAGAAGAATCAACTTAACCCTTTCATGCCTGAATTATTTTGCTACATATGCCGTTCTTCCTCTAATTCGAAACCGGTTTAGATTAGGCGGTCTGGGAGACCTTCAGCCTGCTGGCTCGGATAGCCATGATCGTTAAGGCAACACGTAGTGCACTGGCCATGCACTCAAAGCCTGATGTCGTGAGTTCGAGTCTCGGCAACCGCAGTCAAATGTGCCCGTGGCAAAAGACGGGGAGGGCCCACGTAAAATAATCGGTGTGATGGCACGCGTGGATGATGACGGGGTATCATTTGACTGCGGTTGCAAAGATTTTGCTTCTTTTCTATAAAAAAAACACTACAATATAAATTGTAGCAGAAAAAGAAGTTAAAACTAGTACAAATAGGAAAAAAGGCCTATCTATCTTAAAAGACACACCAGGCATGAAAGGGTTATAAAAATCTGATGTGTTGCACTCACATGACTTTCTCTACTCTTGTACTAACCATTCTTACAAACTCTTATTCCTATATCTTCCTTCTTGATAGTTGAGATACACATTTGTACAAATTATCTTATTGCTTATTTCCGTGTAGGTGCAAGGGGGATGTTAGAATACAGTAGCCTTTGTGCGTAAATCAAATGTTTGAGATTCTGTTGTCTTTGCACACTTAACATATAAAAAAAATGAACAACGATGATCCATTACACGAAAGTTCAAAGTTTTCCGAAACTCACACACATAACAAGGAATATCTCCGAAATGGTTCACCCTACAAGAAAATTTATTTAGACATAAATACTCACTCACTCATTCACTCACTCACCCACCCAATCATACTCTCTCTCCCCATATCCATAAGTACAAACTTTTTCGCTCGTTGTAGTGCTGCCGTCAACTAGTGTTTCAGTGGAGAAAAGCTTTTCTGCTCGCAAGCACATAGAGACTTATTTGCGGAGCTCTCTGACCCAGGAGATACTTAACATCTCTAGCCAACATCTCCATCCATGGGTCTGTAATGACCTAGCTGTCGATGGGTCCTTAACCCTACTCACTCACTCATTCACTCACCCACCCTCCACCCAATCACTCACTCTCTCTCCCCATATCCATAAGAACTTGCTGAATGACCTAGAGAGGAAGCAGCCTTTTCATGATGACATAACTCAAAAATACGTCAACAGAAATTACAGAAGAATCAACTTATAAAAATCTGATGTGTTGCACTCACATGACTTCTCTACTCTTGTACTAACCATTCTTACAAACTCTTATTCCTATATCTTCTTTCTTGATAGTTGAGATACACATTTGTACAAATTATCTTATTGCTTATTTCCGTGTAGGTGCAAGGGGAATGTTAGAATACAGTAGGCTGTGTGCGATAATCAAATTTTTTTTCTTCCTCTAATTCGAAACCGGTTTAGATTAGGCGGTCTGGGAGAATCATAACTACCACCCCTTATTTTTCCCATCCTTCCCATGCCGAAAGATTTAACAGGAACCTCAAATTAGCATTAATAGCCTTTCATCATGATAATCATACTAAGTGGGACACTAATTTGTCACGGTTGCAGTTGGCGTTTAATTCGGCTCGACACGAATCACATGGCGTTACCCTTCATCAGCTTATGTTAGCCTATATACCTAACTCTCCACTGTCTAACCTTTGGCGTTTGGACGATTTGCTTCCCCAGAATATTACTCGCGAGGAAATATGTAGAGTATGGAAGGCCGCTTTTCGGAATTTGAAGAAGTCACTTGCCCAGGTAAGGAAGCGGTATGATGAAAATAAACGGCCTTCACCTTATGCCGTTGGCCAGAAAGTACTGTGTAAGCTGTACACTCAATCTTCTAAGCAAAATGCTTATGCAGCGAAGTTGGCTCCTAGATACGTAGGGCCGTACGAGATTATAAGTGATTATCTTCAAAAGATTATCTTCAAAAATGTTTCTGTGCGCTTCTGTGCCAAGAAAGGAGAGCTCATGTCTCATAATTGAAACCCTTCCAGTAGTTTGGTATCTGTTTTCCGTATGTGTATGGATTTCCTTTGTTTACTCCTGTATGTTTATGTTGTGAATAAAGTGTTTTGTTTTGAATGTGGGTGTTTGTTTATGTTGGAGCGTGCCATGTGTGCGCCGGGCTGTATACCTCTACGGCGCTCCTGTAGTTAGTTTCTGCCTGGCGTGTGGAGTCGGTATTGTGCGCGAAAGTGTAGATTTGTTTTCGTGTGTCTTTGTATGGAAGCGGTGTGAGGTGTTTAGTGTGGTGTGTTTGGGGAGTATTTTTTGGGATGTTTGCTGCGTGCTTGCGGTGTGTGTCTTGTTTAGTAATTATGTGTATTTCGTGTTTGTGCTCTTGTGTTGTCTGGCCAGTAGGGATTTTGTTTTATGCGCATTTATTTATACAAGACCTTGTTTATTTTGTTTAACTTGTATATATATTGTTTAGCCTGTTTTAAATTGTCATTTGGAAGAAATTATATTTAATGTTATTCAAGTTCGTTTAAATTATTCTTATATTGCTATGTTCATTAAACAGTTTATGGTATGTTATCACGCTTGTTGATTATAAATTGATTCAAATTTTTTAATTTACTGCTATTTATGTATTTGATGTCATCCACAGTTCTGTAAAATACCTTCATTCATTCAGTTTAATTTACCCCGAGATGTTATTTTGGGGCAGCAGCCTATTTGAAGCCTGCGTTTTGTTCCCTTTCTGTTGGGTTTGTTCCGTGTTACAGCCTCGCCAGCTCCTGTTCGTAACCTGTCCGGAAAGCACCTAACCACCGCAGTTTGGCATTGTGTAATGTTAAGCCTGGCTGTTACCATCTATATGGAGTGTTACTGCAGCGGTAAGGTCCGCAATGGAGATTTCTGGAGGCCAGGGAGGTGACGATGGAATATGAAGGGGCTTGTGTGTGGCCCACGTTTTGGGTTTTGGACTTTCTCAACGCCTGATTGCAACCAGAGGGCATCCACATGCTCAAACCCAGAATTGGTTAACTTCTCTGGAACAACGAGGGATCAGTACGCCCAAGAAGCTGTGCATCGTCTCTCCCGTCCCGGAAAAACAGAGTTGTGCTCTCTGATGTGACAGTGGCCAGTGGTTTGTGGTGACAGTGTTTGGTGCCAGTGCTTTCACAGTGACCTGTACAATGACCGGGCGGTGTAAGGTGTGTCCTTCCTAATATGATACTTCTCATACAATATCAGTCTGTTCCTTTCCAGAATGGCGAGCGCGTGTTGTCAGATGGGGGCGGGAGTATTGTGCTGATCGCACTTACTTTGTTTTGTTATGGCACCTCCTTTTGTTTCGCGACTCTTGTTTTCCCCGCTGGGATGCGCTAGTGTTTTTTCTTTGGGTTTCCTCTCGGTCTCACGGTTGTAGGGACAGTCAGTCGGGGTTCTCCTCTCTTGGCGTGAAGGGTAAGTGGTTCCGTTGTTTGTTTTAACTAAGGCTCAGGCCGTGAATTACAGATTGGTTTTCTGACCGTTACTTGCCTGGGAGGTGCTTCTAATGCGGACGAATTAAATGTAATCTTGTAACAAGTAATTCTTGTAACCCGTAGGATATCCACGCGAATCATTTAGGCATTTTCAGATAGGCTTGAAGACTGCCCAACTCCTCGCTTTGAGGGGGAGTTGAATGGGGTTATGTAAATTGGTTTTGTTTTCACCTGTATTTCTATTGTGTGTTTCGGCTTCCATTTTCTGTTTAAAGGTTTGCTATACCGATTAATTATTCCTGTTAGCAAATGTATAATTTATTGATCCATAAATGTTATAGTTCTTGAAATCTTTAAAGGTCTCTTCTCTTCAATTCCTTCCCCCCCCCCTTCACGATTGTACCTATGCCCCTATGGTGCAACGGTGACCATCATGTGGCACACCTTTCTTTCCTGTAAAAACTTTTGATTGTCAGTGGTTCTGTTCAGGCTTACCCGGTAATTTGGAAGAGGCCTGCCACGGGACACCATTTGTCGCACCTGAACGCCGGTGAAGCCCTTCTGCTCCAGGTCCTCCTTGATATAATCCAGCTGCAGGTCTGCAGGTAGGCGCTTGATTACGTACCTAAGAGGCTGGTCACTTCTGGGCGTGAAGCTGTAGTTCTCCACACCGGCGTTCGTCAGGAGCTGCATTGTTGGAATGGCTTCCTGTTTCCTTTGGAGGAAGAGCTTCAGGCAATCCCACGTGGTCTGTATTTTATAAGTTCCGCCGTTCAGTGAGTTGCGCAGTACCTGTAGGACCTTGACTGCTTTCTTGACGTCCGGGATGATGATCCGTGGCGGCTTTTGGTTGTCGTGTTGTTCTGTAGTTGTCGGGGCTGTAGGTGTTGGCGTTGCTGCTGAGGTAGATGGGATTGGTTTTGATGTGTGTGGGAGGGGAGTGGAGCGAGTGTTTGCTGGTGGTTTCCGGTGTTGTTGTGTAGCCCTTGGCTTTTGTAGCTTTGGGAAGGAAATTATGGTTGAAGGGGTTGGTGGTCTCAGGTCCTCCGTCTCCTCGCGTTCTGTCGGCTCTAGTGGGGCGAAGGAGTTTCTTAGAGTGAGGGGATATGGCGGTGTGGACTGCCTCGGGATCCTCTTGTTGTTGGACTGTTGGCCGGGACGTTCGCTATCCGAATCGCTCTCCCGGTCACTGTCACAGGTTCTTTTCTTTCGTGATGAGGCAGTCTTCCACCCCTCATTCATCCTCACTAGCTCTCTCTTTTTAGTTGCATAGTCCTTATAACAGAAAGCGAGGTCCTGTGTGACCTTATAAAATTTGTCGGAGTCTGCGTCCATGTTGGTTAAGATGTTCGTGTAATAGTTGATCTCAGATTGAATGTCTTCGACATCCTTACGAAGTTTCTCGAGGGATTTTGCCTTATGCTCCTCCTCCATCGCCATGCGCTGGTCTGTCTCCATTTGATGTTGTTCTGGGCCGGTGGCCAGTGGGGCTGCGGTAGGCGGTACTAGTGGCGCTGCGGCCGGGGTGGGTGAGTCTATAAGTACGCTACTGGCCGTCGCGGCGGACGCCATTTCTTCCACGCTAAGCGTGCCCCACGCGGACTTAAACTCTAAACTAGCACTAAAAAGGTGTCACTATCACAAAAACTTAAACAAAAGCACTACGGGGAAATGATATTTACACTGGCTGACGTAAGGTTATTTACATGACACTGGGCACTATACGCACTATATATATACAGCTATATCACTGATTATCCTCCCGGGTTTACAACACGGGAAAATGTGTATACACTATTAGCACCACCACTGCATCGGCACTACACTTTGATTACAATAGTATTTAGGAACACCGATCGTATATAACGTAACGGTCACAATACTGAAATGTTACATTCAGTACTTTCACTCAGCGATTGCGTCCTGAATCACTTGAGCCGCAAAAATCTGGAGCACTTTACTCACAGTCACTTCTTATTTGAACACGTTTTTACCGCCAAAATTATGGCAGTTGTATCCTCGACAATGATCCCGCCAAACCGTTACACGTGCCTGTTTTTCGTGCGCACTAACAAAGCACCTCCTCACCCGCCGAGCTCTACCACTCAACTGTCTCTCATGTGTCCCCTAAGGTTGGTCGCTGGATGTTTTGTTGAGGCACTGCTGCCTCGGGATTGGCTGGGCCAGTCCGGTGGGATGGGCCAGCATTGGCGGGCTCTGCTGCTCGTTGACTGGCTGACGCAGCTGGAGCTGTGGATGCTGGTGGTGGGGAGAGTTTCTCAACAGTTTTGTTGAGCTCTTTCGCCACAGCTGGATGTTCATTGGTTTTTACCACAGAGGCTTTCTTCTTCCCCTTCTTGGGGGGACGTTTCACCTTAGGAGCGGCACTGGGTGTTGGAGCAGTCTTGTTACTCGTAACCTGGGGTAGGACACTTTCCGAGACTGGCGTTGTCATTGCCTTGGCAACCTGGTCTTTATGGGGCTACTTCCGCGGCCTCGGCCTGCGCGAGAGCACTTTCGTGTCCCGCCAGTGCCGTGGCGAAAGAGACCCCTGATCTGACTTCAGTGTCAGCCTTGCCCTGTCTGCCTTGCATTATTGCAAGGCTCTTAGGGCACCCGCGATAGATCCCTATGTGACATCCATCGCAGTTGGCGCACCTTTTATCTTCTATTGGTGTCGAGCAATCCTTTACCAGGTGCTCGCCCGCACAACGGAGACACTTGAGAGCCCTCTCACAGGCAAAACTGGAGTGGTGGAAACCTAGGCACTTGTAGCACTGGGCCGGCTCCTCCCTGCCGTGGTAAGGGTCAACCGTGACCCGCGTATGATACAGACGAGTCACCTGGTCAATCCCTTCTTTTTCTATGGTCACTAGGAATAGTGGTAGGGGCACCTTGGTGGGTTTGCCCTCCTTCACCTTTGTTGTGGTGAGTTACACCACGGACCGCGGCTCGGTTCCGTGTTCGTCCTTCAGGCCGGCACGGATATCCTGGGGGTCTGTCTCGGAATCAAGACCTCTGATGACCCTGGAGCAAGTACGTGTGGAATTTTATTCCACACGCTTTCAGCACTTCCCTTGCGGCCGCATGGTCCCCAGAGGAAGTGGTTCGGATAACAACGTTGCCTGAAATTCTGCCCTTAGCTTTCCCCTGAGCTCCTTCATCACTTTGATGTAATTAGGGAAGGGGTCAGACACAATTGGCGGAATTTTTTCCGCCTTTTGTGCGGCTTGGTGCTGGGGGGACGCTGCAGGTCCCGATGAAGGAGCGGGTCGCTCTGGGTTCGAACCAGGGGACCTTTTCCTGCGGCTTTGCACCACTACAAAGCTATCGTCGTCCGGCAGTGCTGGAGTTGGGTTGACGGGAGCTGGCGGTGTTAAAGGGACGGCTGTCCCTTGGTTAACAAGGCCCACGGCCTTTTTCACCTTCGGCCTAGTCTTGGCCCTAATGAGTGCCTTGGCTTTCGCCTTGGCGATGCTCACTCGGGGACCGGTTGAGGGGTTCGAGGTAGAGGGTTGGGATGTCAAAACCATGTTGTCAGGTCTTACCTGTATGGTGCTGGTACTCGGTTGGTCAGTTTTGGTCAGTGCAGGTGCCATTCGGCTCCCCACAGAGGGCCAGACGCCTTTCGACGCGCCTAGAGGGGCGAACCCAGGGTCCAGACTTGAGTCCGGACCCTTGGCTGCGATCTTGTAGGGCTGCGGTCTCGTCAGTCGGTCAGTCGGTACCGAATCTCCTCCGTCCAACACTTCTGCCTGGGTAGATTGTGAAAGAGCTCGGCGAGTCTCTTTCACGAGACAGGTTAGTAGAGGGCCTACGCCCACTGCCGATCCTGTATTGGGGCAGCTCCGGGAAAGCTGCCTCGGTCCTGTTGACTGTTTCAGTGTGTTGACTGCTTCAGCTTTTGAGTGTTCTAAAACCTGCTTGCCAGGTCTCCTATATAACAGTCCTAGACTTGTAGCGCTGGCCTGGCAAAAGCTCCTTAGATTGGTGCGTCGTTACTGCTCCATGCCGAAAGGTCTTGTTGTGCCGTCACGGTGTTCCACCAGTGGTCCAGAGTAGACGAGGACGAAGCGAGTGCCCAATGGCGAATGACCTGGCGATGACAGACAAGCCAAGAGCCAAATCAGGTCGCTCGGGTTCTCCCGAGCGGGATGTATGCCCACGGTACCTATCCATTTAGTATGGATTTACCCGTGAGGTATGAAAGATGTAGTCATTATACTCAAGCTTTTATGTCAGTGTCAACCAATGGTGATGATTGGTAACTCTCTTGCTACAGATTGGGATATGAGTGCAAGTTAGAATGTCTACCCATCCTGGTGCACCCATGCCCCTCTCTGCTCACTTAGCAAAGGTCAGCTTGTGTAACCAGCAAGTCAAGCAGTGTCATATAGCGAGAAACGGAATGCATTGAAATGTTTGGTGAAATGAGGAAGCAGCGAAGTTAATTAACCCAAGATATCCTTGGGTAAGCGATAGCTTTTGCGCCTCCTGGCAAGATGGTGATTATATTGTCCCAGGGTATTTACCAGCTGGTTAGGGTGTAACGTAAGTTTGGCATACATTGAGCGGGCTCTTTCGCGCACAACATCCACAATGTATGGGATGCCAGAATGAGTGTGGAGGATATGGGAAGAAAATCTACGGTCAGTATCGTAGATCATCCTGAGGGCCCTGTTCTGCACGACATGCAGTCTGCGGATGGTGGTTGGAGCCACGAATCCCCACGCCTCCCATCCATACAGGATCAGGGGAGGGATAATCGCACGATATATGCGCAATTTAAGACGTGTAGGCATAGTGGATCTAAGGATGGGATAGAGCTTTCCTAGAGCTCCGTGACCCTGGGCAGCTTTAGCTGAGACATGCTTGGTGAAGGTAAGTCCTCGGTCAAGTTGTACACCAAGGTACTTGGCAGTGTTGACCCAAGGAATTCTCCTGCGGCCTAGTGTCAGGTCTCTATCTGGTCTACAGGTACGAATTTTGCCTAGCAGAAAAGCAGAGCTTTTCTATGGACTGACTCCCATCCTCCACTTTTCACTCCATCTGTCAATGGCGTCGAGGTGTCTTTGTAATGGGGGAAGGCAGTGTCGTAGATTTTTGTTACGGGCCAGTATGAGGACATCATCGGCATACTGGCACGTAACAGTGCCGGGTTCAACTGGGAAGTCAGACATGTATGCAGTAAAGAGTAGTGGCGACAGAACACTGCCTTCCGGGACTCCGGCCGCTATTGGTCTGATAGTTGATAACCTGTCCTCCACTCGCACCCTGAAAGTGCGGTCCCGAAGGAAGCTGGCTATGAGGGACAGGTATGGGGAGGGGAGATCTGCATCTCTGAGTTTGTACAGTAGGCCCTGGTGCCATGTTGTTGCAAAGACCTTATCCACATCCAGAAGTACTGCGACAGTTTTGAAGTTTTCCTGGAAACCCAGGGCAGTCCTCTCAACTAGACGCAGGAGCTGTAAGGTAGTGGAGTGACCTTGACGGAACCCAAACTGATGATCCGGAATGAGCCGCCTTTCCTCAAATAGAGGAGTTAGGCGGGACAGTAGAAGTTTTTCAAAAATTTTGGAAATGATTGGAAGTAGACTAATAGAACGGTAACTTGATGGAAAATTGGGATCCTTGCCTGGTTTTAATATGCAAATCATCCTCGCTTCCTTCCAAGCAGAAGGGAAGTGTCGAAGATGCAGGCAAGCATTATAAATCCTTGTCAGGTGGATAATGGCTTTGCGAGGTAGGTGTTGTAACATATGTGTCGTAATACCATCATATCCAGGGGATTTGTTGGGTTTGAGACACCTAATTTGCGAGGAAACTTGCCTTGGAGTGACAATTGGTATGCCAGTCGCCTCGTGTGGTGGCGGTGGGTCCTCATAGAGGTAATCCACCGTTGCCTCAACTAGTTCAGAAAAATCTTCGTCTTCTATGTCCTCTTGGGGCTCAAATTGGGACTCTAAATGGTCCGCGAAGTCAGTGGCTTTCTCTTGCGGTTCGAAAGATAGTCTCCCGCGAGTGCCATGTATTGGATGCTGGTATAGCGTTTTGTTCCTTCTCAGGGATTTAATTATCCGCCATGGCTTTTTTTTCGGAGAGGTTAACGTTCCTCATGGTGTTTTCCCAGGCCTCTTTGCGATGTGCGCGTAAGAGGCGCCTAGCTAGGTTCTTGAACCGCAGATAAATTGCCTGCAATCTGGGATGGCGGAAACGCTGCCAAAGCTTCCGAACTGTTGACTTAGCTCTTAGCAACAGTCGGAGTTCATTTGGGATGGTTGTGGGATTAGGAATATTGCAAGGAATGCGGTAAGTATGCCCTCGTATCACATTTGATATTTGTCGGGAGAATGCATTAGCCGCTAATTCTAACGACTCGATAGAATCGATACGCGGTCTGGGATCCACTGATTGGTTCAGTTCAAGGACGGCTGCATCCCAGTCTACCTCATACGACCAATCAGGAGTTACCAATGCTGACATGTTAACGTTAGAGTCTATTAATACTGGATCGTGGTCAGAATCCAGTTCATTGACTGTCGTGAGGTCTATATGGAATGTAAAATTCTTAGTGACCATAATATCCAGCACGTCCGGTCTCCCTCGGGCAGGATGAAAAGTGGGCTCTCTCGGTCCATGCGCAATGAGGCTTGGGTTACCGCTTATAAGGTGGAATAGTCCTCGCCCCTTCGCATTGTGGCACGACTATGCCAATTGGCATGTTTTGCATTTAGGTCACCTGCAATGCAGACCACAGGGTGGAGGTTTAATAAAGCCGTGTAATCTGCTTCATAGAAGCGGTTATCAGGGGTTCATATGCCACAATCAGCAATGTATCTAGACCACCTAAAGATAGCCTAATAGCACAGGCTTCTACATGCTGAAGTTGTGGAAGAGGGAAAGGCTTATGTGTGATGTTATTAATAAAGATGGCTGTACCTCCCCCTTGATGGCCAACCCTACCAGACCGATGGGTGACGTAATTAGGGAGGGAGAAGTTGGTGGCAGCATCCAAATGAGTTTCACAGACCATCAGAATGTCGATTCCGTAATACTGTACAAACTCAGTGAGGTTAGGGTAGTGACTCTGAATTCCGTTGGCGTTCCAAATCGCAGCTCTGAATGGTCTCCGGACATGTCTTCCGGCTATTACTGAGCGGAGTTGGGGTAGAGCTGCTCCAATGTCTGAAGCAAGATGGAATGCTTCTGCATGGGGGTCAAGGTAGGGTTGTTCAATTGCATCTTACAATTTCTAAGAGCAGGTAACGCCTTGTTTATTAAATCCCCAAACCATGAGGATAAAGAGCTAAATTCCTCCAGGTCTCTTTGCGAGATAGTCGCAAATGTGGAGAAGGTTGTCGCCGTGTTAGGCAGTGGTATAATAGGGGTAGGAGGTGTATCCCCATCCCGGGAAATAGGCTCTGCCTCTACAGGTGTAACAGTTTTTATTACAGGAGCTTGTGGCTCCGGAACTACCTTGGGAGCAGATTTGCTCGGCTTAGGTTTCCTATTCCTCCTCTTCCTGCGTGGTTTTGGTGCAGGGGGTATAGGCACTGTTGCCTTTTCCATGGGAGCTGGAGGTGGTGGCACAGCATTTGCCGTTGGGGAAGTATTCTCAGGTGTAGCAGCCTCTTTCTCCACGCGACGCAGAGTGGACTCTGCCTTATTTAAGGCAGTGGCAAAGGGCACCCCTGGACGAACCTCTTGGTCTTCGGGACGGCTCTTGCGGCGACTCTCGATGATCCTCTTCCTAGTCGAACATCCTTTGTACACAATTACGTGTGTACCGTCGCAGTTTGCACATTTGCACTCGTCCCTAGGTTTAGGGCAGTTCTCTAAGTTAAAAAGGTTTCATAGTTTGTGTAAGTAGGATAATATCCAGATCTTTTAAATAGTATGTATTTTAGAAATTTTGATTGTACTTTTTCTATTGCGGTGACATGCATTATCATCTTAGGATTCCAAATAATAGATGCATATTCGAGTTTTTGTCTCACAAATGAATTATAAAGTTGAATTAAAGTTTTTTCTTTAAATGAATAGGAATTTCGAATAATAAAGCCAAGGCATTTTAGCGATTTGGATACAATTAAGTCAATGTGTCTATTGAATCTAAGATCTATTGTAAAATGTACCCCTAGATCCTTTTTTTTTTTCAATCACTTCAACGAGTGGTGTCATATTGATATTATGAACATATTTATGTGGGTTTTTGTTTCTATTGAAGGACATTTTTACACATTTACTAATATTAAATGGGAGTTTGTTTCGCTCCATGCATATAAAGAATCAAGGTCCTGTTGAAGTTCCATACAGTCTTTAACATTATTGATACTTTTATATAGTTTAACATCATCAGCAAACATTAGCATTTTTGAATGTTTTACAACGCTAGGTAAATCATTTATATAACATAAAAATAACAGAGGTCCTAAATTAGAACCTTGAGGAATCCCTGAATTAACATTAAATTGGTATGACATGCAATGCTTATAATAGACTACCTGCGATCTATCTTTTAAATATGACTGAAATATTTTCATTAATGGAAAAGCAAAACATGTAATGTTTAACTGTCAGAAATACAGTGAAATAGGACAATCTAACAGGGAAAAGCTCATGTACCTCACTTTATCGAAAATGGCCAGGAATAAGGAAAATCTAAATACTTAAAATGAGTTAGCGACTCAAATCAGTATAGCAGAAAGATCTTTAAGACAAACTGAACAAGAAAGAAATCTAAGAAATGTTTATACACCTCCAGCGACTGTTGTAGCACCATCCCGTCGATCGTTAAGATTGTCAAACCAACTGTAAGCAGAAAGGAGAAGAGCGAGGCCAAAACGACAGCCTACCAGAGACTAGGGACAACTTTACAATATCACCAATTTTCCTTATTGTTATTTAATTTAGGTTAGTAACTTCTGCACATTCTATTGTGAAAAAATTGTAATAAATAAGTTTAAATAAATGAAAATATCCGCATACTACGTCCAGATATAAGAAATTAGGTATCTGGACATAGGTGGCAGATATTATTTTATTTTTTTTTTTTTTTTGTATAGTTAAACATGCTATGAAATCAGGCTGTAGAGGCGGTGATATAAATATCATTTGCATCCACAAAATTTATTTTTACAAAAGGAAAAAGAACAGTAGTCAACCACCAGCCACCTTTAAATTTTGCAGCTACCATAGCATAATTGCAAGCCTGATGTTCATCAAATTGGCTAGGCCTCCAATAAGAATTTTTAAACTTATGATTATTGAATTCATGATTCCTGAAAGGACATCTGGCACATGCCAACAAAAGCAAGGAGAAAGGCATGAAGATGGCCAAGATCATTCTGAACTATCAGTGTGGAGTATACGAGGATCACTCTGAAAGTTTCGAGAATGGGCAATAATTAATTATTGTAAGCCAAAGCAGTTCTTCCTAGCTTTAGACTGAAGTACAGATAGTACTGTATGTGAGCTTGGACACGCTCTAACAATGTGCAGCTTCAGCACCGCTATGTATGTAAATTCAGATGTTACTATACCAGACGCCAGGATGTATCTTAATTGAATGTGTTTCCGTGCTATGATTTTCTAGGAGTTTAAAGTGAATCAGAATGGCTTGAAAGACTGCATCATGCATTTGGGGATCTTTGCCCTTTGTAATCCACCATTTATCATTTGTTTGCAGAGTTTAGAAGAGAAAGGGATTCCCCTGAACCGAACTGCACAAGATGACCAGCTTCAGCAACAATGCATGAAAATGTGCTAAAAGCAGAGTGCTTGTTGTGGGAAGATGATTGTTACACAGATTAATAGATTCAATAAGTCCTCAATATTGGATTGGCAGCATTGAGGGCAATTCTTAAGGGAAAACTTCACTTCAGGAAGCTCTGCAGTCATTGGATCCCTCACTTCTCAAATAAGCAGATAGGCATGTATGCAATGGTGCCAGGAAATGATAGAAAAATTTGATATGGGAAGATCCAAATGCATATAAGTGACAAAAGCTGACTGTACCAATATGATCTGGAAATCAAGTGACGGTCATCACTCTGGGTCTTCTGGGACAGTGGTGTCAATCATGGCAATGCCACGGAGAGAGCCAGTCGCTGTGCCCTGGGCATAGCGGGTCAATCCATTAGAAACCAGTTCAGTGCAGTTTTCCGTGTGATGCAGGCAGAACAATGTCTGCGTCTGCGAGCACAGACATGAGACATTTGGATTTGCCTGTTTCGAATGGGAAAAACAATTCCTATGCAAAGTTGTCGGTAGTAGTATTCAGTAACTAATATGCTACCAGTATCTTGCATTAAAAATACAACATACAAAGACATTATGAATGTAAATAAAGTAAATAATGCAGCAGTTCAGCTGGACCTGATAGAAGTACACTGTGTCGCCGAAGAAAGCCGAAGTGTTGGAGTCACGTGACTAACATGGCTGGGCGTCACGTGCCACTTGCTGCAAATATGGCTGTCAGTTTGTTATTGAAGGAGCTGTGGCTTGTTTACTGCATTTTTTATGAAATAAGGTAAGCTATAATTTTTTTGAGATTTGAAATAACCTGTATTTCTTACAACCTTAAAAAGTGGTGAGAAACAAATAGTCTTGAATGTTTTTAACAAATTAATGCAAGAGTACCCTTCTGTCACTGTGAATAACATTGTGAAGTTAACTGCAGATTACACCGGTATTTCCGAGTGGAGTGTTAAATGTGCCCGTAAGGAACTTAAGCAAACAGGAACATTGCGGACACCAAGGAAGAACAGAAAGAAACGGAAGCCAGAATTAGAAAAAGCAGATGACTTTACTAAATGTGCTGTTCGTAGAAAAGTGCACCACTTTTTCTTCAAGAATGAACCGCCAACATTAGAAAAAGTCTTAAGTAGTGTTAACAATGATCCAGCATTACCTTCATTTAAGCGATCCACGTTTCATAAATTATTACTAGAAATTGGATTTAGTTTTATGAAGAGAAATAAAGTGAATGTCATAATCGACAGAGAAGATATCGTGTTATGGAGGCGGCGTTACTTGCGGAATATGCGCCGATACAGAGCAGAAGGTAAGAAAATATATTACCTTGATGAAACGTGGGTTAATGAAGGGCATCCAACATCCCGTGCATGGACTGACATTATGACGAGCTCAAAAAAGGATACATTTCTTTGTGGAACGCCAACAGGGCTCAAAAATCCTACAGGGAAAGGAAAACGCCTTATTATTGCGCACATCGGCAGTGATTCCGGTTTTGTGGAAGACGGTGTTCTAATCTTCGAGTCAAAACGTACAGGTGATTACCACGAGGATATTAATGGCGATGTTTTTAAGGAGTGGTTTGAAAGTGTACTTCCGAAACTTGAACCCGGTTGTGTTATCGTAATGGATAATGCACCTTATCACAGTGTCAGACTGGAACGTCGTCCCAACTGTTCGTGGCGAAAACAAGAAATTGCCGATTGGTTGACGTCACATAATTTGCCCTTTTGTGAATCAGATGTGAAAGCAGAGCTTCTAAATCAAGCACAAAAGGTTGCCGATAACAGTGAAAACAAATATGTTATCGATGACCTTGCTAGAAAATCTGGTCGACACATAGAGAGGTTGCCCCCTTATCACAGCAACCTGAACCCAATAGAAACAATATGGGCCTTCCTCAAGGGATTCGTAGCCAGAAACAACGTAACCTTCAAATTACGGGATGTTCGCAAATTGTTTGAAACTGCAATATCTCAGGCGACACCTAATATGTGGCAAAATAATATACGTCATGCAATTGAGCAAGAAAATGAGATGTGGGTGATGGACGGGCTATCAGATGCTATTGTAGATCGTCTTGTGATTAGTGTAGGTGTTGATTCTTCTTCTTCCCCTTCTTCTGATGACGATGACACCACAAATGATGGAGATGCAGATATTACACCTCTTCCCGACAGTGATGCAGATTAATGTGAGTTTTATTTTAATTATGTTACATTTAATTTCAGCTCAGCTTTTACTTACGAATGTTGGTTAATAATAATAATAATAATAATAATAATAATAATAATAATAATAATAATAATAATAATGATAATAGTAATGTTATTGTTATATTTGAATAATATTACTCAGGACATAAATCCTAGCGTTGTTTACTTGGAACAAGGCAGCAACAACCCTGATAAAGATTACATGAATATAACGCGATAGCAGCGCTATTCCTAAAACTCCCAAGTATCATTCTACTGCATCTTTAAACACAAGGATTGAGTCCACGTGGCGTTTGTTTATTTGTGTTAGTGGCAGCTGATACGAGCACGAGGTTACCGCGGAGGGATACAAGGTGCGGATCTTACGCTGGATGGAGTATAATAATGTTTTGCGTAATTTCACTTACTTGAAGATAATCCAAGTAAATATTCCATTATTTATGTTTAATCAAAATAGCTAAGAATATCCATTTAAGGGATAACAGGATATGAAAGCTGCCCTTTACTGTTTGTATAAATATAGTTATATCTGATACAAGTTCGTATTGATTGCACTATTACTAATATTGTGTAATTAGTCTCTTATTTATTTATTTTTTCATTTGAAAATTGATTTTGACATTTTACCTCTGGCATTGAAAAGTAATAAAAACATATATCTTTAAGAGGTGTGTAAATGCGTAAATGGTGTACTTCACAGTTTGAGAATGCTAACCCAAGGGCTTGGGTAGGTTTAATAGTACCTATAATTCAGCCTAATCATCAGAGAGTTGCAACTATTTTCATGAGCATCGGCAGACTTTTTTCCAGGGGAAGGGGGAGGGGGGCACTTGTTGGAAGTTTGCAATCAGATAATATTACTTCATTATTTTACTGTCAAAAGTTATAGTATTTGTTTCGGATAACCGTATTAATTTGTGCTAAATAAAAATTGAACTTCACATGAAAATTAAAATAATAGTTTAACCTCTTCAGCGATATGGGCGTGTATGTCCTGTGCATTTGTGCATTTAACCCTTACTTATCCCTTATCTAACTCAACTTATTTTAATTTTCCCTTTATGAAACATTTAAGTAAAGTCTATATACTTTACTGGCTTACCTTTATATGTTCCCTGTGCAGTGATATGCCTCAAAACAGGGATAAACACACAAGGGTACATCTGCACATTCGCGAATTCCCTTCGTGTGGCACACGAAACACTTCTGAGATGTGTGGGACTTCTTTGCTGTTGGTGGTATCCTTTTAGGATAATGTTTTCCTTGAAGTCTGAGGGGTGCAGGGGTTCTGGATTTTCTACCCCCAACGTGGTATTGTTCAGTTAGGCTGCGAGCTATTGATAGTCAGAAGTCCAGGTAGGTCATTGTCCTGTGTGGGTTTAGAGCTCTCCAAATTACCAAACAATTGTATATGGTTATATCCAGTTGGTGTAAAAATACCTTTTTATACCACTTCTTACGTCAGCTACAAGCAGCAAAGTATATGTATGTATTTCAACAAAGAAAGAAACGGAGTCTACTAATGAGTAGGCGTAGGCTTTCACGGCCGGTGTTCGAAATTCTAAAAGAGTCTTCCGGGCTGATTTGCCGTGGTCTGCTGGAGTAACTTGGTCCAGACGTTTCGTCCACTACTGCGGTGGACATCATCGGTGGCATGGTCGAAGTCTTCTTGGTGAAGGTACAGTTGCGTCTGAGGCGTTGACTGTCTGGGATGCGGAATTTATACGCAGAGGGGTCTTCTCTGATTGGCTTGGGGCTCGCTGAGACGGTGCGGTTGGTGGGAGGGGGCTAGCTGCATCTCGGGCGCTACTAGATTCTGATTGGTTTGTGTTGCTTGACTGTCTGTGTTGTTTAATGTTATCGATGACGGGGTACCAAGTTGTGTTGAGCTTAAGGGCTTCCTCTTTCCTTTTGAAGTTATTGGCATGTTTATAAATTTCTATGGCTTCACGCTGTAGTCGAGCATGGTAGTGTGAGATGTTAGATAGAATGCTGGTGTCCTGAAACTTGATGACATGCTCCCCCTCCGCTTCTATAGCATGTTCAGCGACCGCTGACTTTTCAAATTGTCCAAGACGGCAGCATCTCTTGTGTTCGTTTAGTCTGGTGTTGATACTACGTAGCGTCGTACCAATATATACTGCACCACACGAGCAGGGGATCCGGTATACGCCAGCCGAGGAGAGGGGGTCCCGAGGGTCCTTGGATGAGCGTAGTAAACTGTTGAGCTCTCTTGTAGGCTTGAAAACCGTCTTGATATTATGGCGTAGCAGGAGGCGTTCAATCCTGTCGGTGATGTTTTGAACATAAGGAAGGAATACCGTGCCTTTGCTCCTAGGTGGGGTCGGCTTAGCAGAGATCGGCTACCGTCTGGGTGGTCGGAAGGCTCTCTTTATTTCTTGTGTAGAATAGCCATTGGCTTGTAAGGCTTGTTTCAGATGGTGCAGCTCTTGTGGTAGCAGATGAGGCTCGCAAATACGGGAAGCGCGGTGTATGAGAGTTTGAATCATAGCTCGTTTGTGTCTCGGATGGTGGTTGGAGGTTTTGTTGAGATAACGGTCTGTGTGAGTAGGCTTGCGGTATACCGTGTGTCCAAATTTGCCGTTGTCTTTCCTGCTGACCAGCACGTCCAGGAAGGCCAGCTGACCGTCTTTTTCTTTTTCCATGGTGAACTGGATGCGCGGATTGAGGCTGTTGAGGTGTTGAAGAAAACCCAGCAGAGGCTGCTCGCCGTGACTCCATATGACGAAAGTGTCATCTACATAGCGGAACCAGGCAGACGGCATGCGAGATGCGGTGTTTAGAGCTGTAGCTTCAAAGGATTCCATAAAGAAGTTGGCTACTACTGGATTGAGTGGGCTGCCCATGGCCACTACATCGATTTGTTCGAAAGTTATGAAACACGCGCAAGCAAAAGTTGCAAACATGCTCTATTCTGATGACTCAAGAGACCACGCATACACTAGTGCTTTATGTCACATTATGCTGACGCACAAGCCACACATACAATGGGTCGACTACTGTTTCTTTCAGAGAACTTATATTAGATGCATTCGACAGAGCAAAGTTAACTTTTCACCACAGTGAAACAAAATAGTGTCATTTCAACATTTTGTAAATGCAACTCAACTTTGCTGATGATGTACATGTATACTGCATATAACGAGTTTTATATCAGTGTTGGTTTCATTAAAATAACTTAATATTTACACAAAATACAGCTGTGTATATACAAAGCACTTTAAATGCCCTGCGCTGGATATTGGGTAGCAGTTCTCGGCTTGCGGACGTTTTAAATGGCCATCGCTCAAGAGCTTAATAGTCAATAATTGATTGCAAATTTGCACAAAAAACTTGCAACATTACTTAGATAAGTGAAGTTTTTAGTTTCTAATTTGTTCTTACTTTAGAATCTTGTTGCTTCACTGTTAATAGCTTCATTTTCCTTAATTAACATACTTTCCTGCTTGTAGCTGAAGTGAGAAGTGGTATAAAAAGGTATTTTTACATCAACTGGATATAACCATATACAATTGTTTGGTAATTTGGAGAGCTCTAAACCCACACAAGACAATGACCTACCCGGACTTCAGACTATCAATAGCTCGCAGCCTAATTGAACAATACCACGTTGGGGTAGAAAATCCAGAACCTCTGCACCCCTCAGACTTCAAGGAAAACATTATCCTAAAAGGATACCACCAACAGCAAAGAAGTCCTGCCCATCTCGAAAGTGTTTCGTGTGCCGCAAGAAGGGAATTCGCGAATGTGGAGATGTGCCCTTGTGTGTTTATCCCTGTTTTGAGGTATATCACTGCACAAGGAACATATAAAGGTAAGCCAGTAAAGTATATAGACTTTACTTAAATGTTTCATAAAGGGAAAATTAAAATAAGTTGAGTTAGATAAGGGATAAATAAGGGTTAAATGCACAAACGCACAGGACGTGTATACACGCCCATATCGCTCATCCGTCAACTTAAATGGACGTGATGTCACGTCCATATTGCTGAAGAGGTTAAGTTCATTAATTTCCATGGAGGGGGGGGGGCGTGGTCCCCCCTTGAGATGCCCCATGACTATTTTAATCAACTTGAATAACTACGTCAAGTAGAAGTTTAAGAGGTAGAACCGGAACTTAAAAATTCAATGCCACAACCGGGATTTGAACCACAGACCTTCCTTCAAATCCCGGTTGTAGCATTGAATCTTAAACTTTGCCCACACACGGCTTGTGTGTTTAAAAACACCAACAGTAAGTTTGTTGGCATAAATAAATAATAATTACGTCAAGTGGTTTTCTATTTATGGGTGAGAAGTACAGTATGCCCAGGACAAGAAGGCAAGTCTTAGGAATGTGTAGCGTAATCATTTTGTGCTTCCCGCACGGTGTTTATGCCTAGTTTCCGAGAATGACAAGGATGCTAGTCTCGTTTAAAATACACAATGTTGTTACATAACTCACCTATAGCTAGAAATATGCACTCTCATACACTCATTTCCTAGTAAACAGATCTGCTACCGGAGTAGATACACAGTTCAAGCCCCCTCTGCCCTTCATTGCCCTCTAGCCTTCTTGTCGTGGGCATTACCCTTCATAGATCCAACTTGTATCTGTGCTATGTATCCTTGTAGGCATTTCTGAAGGAAAAAATTCATAAGGTATACACACTCGAAGAAAGGTTTTACCTGTGGATGCAACCAAGTTGCAAGTAAACAGGAGTCAGGTGATAACGCTTCTAGTGTTGATATGTATTACATCATGTTTGGCCCTCTGGTTGCAGAACGTGCCCAGGATAGCCCTCAACCGCCTATGGCCTTGACAACACTGTTCTACGAGAGGATCCTCCGACAAAAATGAGATGAGGAAGAGTTGGCAAGTTGGCCTTCTTCTCAGCCAGTGGCCATTTTGTGACAGTTCCACTTAAGGGACAATAGACTATCACTGTCAGATGGCACACCATAAAATGTCACAAGTCTTCAATGAACTGAGAACAAAGCATCCTAAGATTGGTTTGTGAGGAATTTTGTTGTATCATGTTGCACCTCTACCCACACTGCATGAAAACAGCTCAATTCCTGCAAGAGACAGGAGTCAAATGCTTGTTTCAGTCTCTTTCCAGTCCACATCTGCTCCCATTGATTATTTTCTATTCCTTAAAATAAAATAAAAAATTTGAACTCAAAAGATTTGAATCAGCTGAAATTGTAGTAGTTGCTTATGAAGAAAGTATTTGTACTCTCTCCTAAAAAGAATGGCATTCAGCATTTTGAAAAGGGTTTTATAGATGAGACGTATAGAATGTAATGGAGAATATTTTGAAAAAAAAAATGCAATGATCAAATCTTAGTTTTGTGTGCTCATTCTCAAAAATTTCAGAGTGATTCTCACTGTAAGCAGACCAGCAAAAAGACACAGAACTATATGTGCTTATATTTAGCCATTCTGACTCAGGGGTCTCCGTCTAGGGGATATGTGAATAGCGACCACAAGGTACCCAAGCAGAGCAGAACATTATTTCCACTTACTGGTGTTTTGCTCCTCACTGTAACTTTTAATTCTCCCGGTCAGGTCGGTGAGACCTGTAAACCAACGACAGGTGTGGTCCTCCAGACATTCTAGGGGGTTGTGAGAGAGCGATGTGACCGCCAAAACATAAAAATATGGTGCTCTCTAAAAAGCGGTTACTATTACTGCTATTGCTCTCTTTATACTGGAGAGCAAGAGGATTAATGACTTCACTGTCAGAAATCCAGCATTAGCTAACAACATATTTAGCCATTCACAAATTTTAAAATGTAAATTATTAGGTACAGATGTTTTGGTTATGTTGCTGAATAGGGGCTTAGGGACCATATAACACAGGGTGCCAAAGTAAGAGAAATTAAATTAGCGAACGATAGTAAAACATCTGAACAACATTGGAATTCTGTAGATGGCAATGTATAAAGATAAGGATGGAGGTAACTTCAGGCAATGCATGTACATGTGGCTAATGAAAAAGACAGGCTGCAGTGCAAATCAGAGTTGCGTATTAATGGTAGTCTGATACATGGCTAACATGCATACCATCATGATAAAAGTGTATCTTTTGTATGCATTCAATGAGCAATTTTTTTTGGTTGTTTAGAATGTGGATGTATTAGGCGATTGTGATTTTACTTCATTGGGCCATGACTGGACTAGGAGAATGTCACTGCAGTTTGCACTGTAGCCTGTCTTTTCGTTAGCCACACGTGTACATAGATGGTGCTTGGAGTTGATTGTCAATAAAGGGTTTTCCATAATTGGATTGCTCATTCACAACCATTTCCCAAAAGCCTGGTCCCAAATGAACTTTGCTACGAATCCAGTTGCCCAAAGCCATTTGACCATTAATTCCCTCAGATGCACAGTATTGTCACCGCGCCCGCCGCATCTAATTGCCGACAGCAGCAGTGTCACCCATCGCATTATTGTCGGCGCTACCGCAAAGGAGCCGAAGGAAAGAGACAGAGAATGGCCGCATTGTTGGGGCGCTTGCCGAAAGAGAGAAAAGGATAGAGGCTACTGGAATCTTCTACTTTGTATATCTCGCCGCAATAACTGAACGTTCCTGAAGCTTCTAGAATAGTGCCTGGGAGATATAAATAGCGGTAAAGTGCGACAGAGGGGTCAGTCAGACGTATGTGAAGCGTTGAGTAGTGCCGACGGAGACGGACAGACGATGTGGAGAGTTGTGCCGACGGAGAGGACAGACATATGTGAAGGTTGAGGAGTCGCGCCGACGGAGAAGGGACAGTTCTTTGTGTTACGAATTCGGAGTCGTGCTGTTGGAGAATCGGAAAAGATTTTCTTGCTGTTACAACGAGTGTACAAGTTACTGTTTACGGAAATAAAAGTGTTTCTTTATCTCGACTACATCAGTCTATTTACTTCACACCCACACCAAAAAGTTACACTGGTGTCAGAAGTGGGATTCGTCGAATTGCTTCTAGTTTCGTTACATCGTCGCTAGAAGTTGCAACGTTAGAACCAAGATGGAGGGAGATTCGGAAACCAGGATGATGGCAATGATGAAAGAATTATTCGCCGAAATGAAGACAGAAATGTCCAAGATGAAGACGGCAACCAACAACCTCGCTGCCGAGCTGAAAGAGATGAAGACGGCAAACGACAACCTCGCTGCCAAAATGGAAACCAGAAACGACAACCTCGTTGCCGAGCTGAAAGAGATGAAGACGGCAAACGACAAACTCGCTGCCAAAATGGAAACGTCAAACGACAACCTCGCTGCCAAAATGGAAACGAGAAACGACAACCTCGTTGCCGAGCTGAAAGAGATGAAGACGGCAAACGACAACCTTGCTGCCAAAATGGAAATGAGAAACGACAACCTCGCTGCCGAGCTGAAAGAGATGAAGACGGAGCTATCGGCGAAAATTGATGGCGAACTGATTGGCGTGACGGAAGACGTGGAAGAACTCGGCGAAAAGGTGGTAGACCTCTGCCAGCACGTGGACGTCGTGGAGGACGACGGGGAACGTCTTGGCGCCCTGGTAGTAAGAGTTGACGAGAGCGTCAAAGTACTGGATGCCAGGGGCAGACGGAATAGCGCGGAGCCGGAGAGGGAGCACCTAGTGGCCGAGGCGACAGTTGCGCCCGTTTCGGATGATATGAGGGAAGACGTGGAACAACTCGGCGAACTAATTGGCGTGACGGAAGACGTGGAACAACTCGGCGAACTGATTGGCGTGACGGAAGACGTGGAACAACTCGGCGAACTGATTGGCATGACGGAAGACGTGGAACAACTCGGCGAACTGATTGGCGTGACGGAAGACGTGGAAGAACTCGGGGAAAAGGTGGAAGACCTCTCCCAGCATGTGGACGTCGTGGAGGACGACGGGGAACGTCTTGGCGCCCTGGTAGTAAGAGTTGACGAGAGCGTCAAAGTACTGGATGCCAAGGGCAGACGAAATAGCGCGGAGCCGGAGAGGGAGCACCTAGTGGCCGAGGCGACAGTTGCGCCCGTTTCAGATAACGAAAGTGTACGTCTCGGGGAAGACAAAGGGGCAGTTCAGGGACGTCGTCGAGGATCCCCTGGAGGAGTGTGTCGGGTACGTAACCAACCAGGATATGACGTGGAGGACGATCAGCAGGGAAGCGCACAAGCAAACGAGCAACACGTGGGAACCGACTTGGCGTGTAACATGGGGGGACCGTCGGAGCCATCCAATCACCTGACACATAGTGCCGTGAACGGAAGAATGGTGGACATCATCTTGGACGGCAGGATACAGGAGAGGCCGTGCCGAGCACGAGTGAACACGAGTGCAGCGGTGGACGCGACTCGCGCGGATGTGGTGGGGTTTGTTGCCGGACCCATCGGAAGCAAGGTGGCTGCGAAGGTGCGCCAGAGGTCGGCGGACACGGTACCCAATGAGCCGTTTCCAAGTGCGCAGGATGGCCCGTCAACACACCAGGAAGAAGGGCAACTGGACGAGGGACCGTCAAGACCGGCGGTACTGTTGCAGAATTTCGAAGCAGGATGGCATACGTCGTCCTACCCAGACCAAGGGACACTATCCAACAGCGATACCTAGGATCGTGCCTCCTGGAGAAGAGGTTCGATGGGATAGTCCGCCGGGGCGCAAGGGAGATGCCGCAGTGATAGTGCTGGTCGGGACGACCAGCTCTGAGGAGGGAGCAGTGTCACCGCGCCCGCCGCATCTAATTGCCGAGAGCAGCAGTGTCACCCATCGCATTATTGTCGGCGCTACCGCAAAGGAGCCGAAGGAAAGAGACAGAGAATGGCCGCATTGTTGGGGCGCTTGCCGAAAGAGAGAAAAGGATAGAGGCTACTGGAATCTTCTACTTTGTATATCTCGCCGCAATAACTGAACGTTCCTGAAGCTTCTAGAATAGTGCCTGGGAGATATAAATAGCGGTAAAGTGCGACAGAGGGGTCAGTCAGACGTATGTGAAGCGTTGAGTAGTGCCGACGGAGAACAGTCAGACGTATGTGAAGCGTTGAGTAGTGCCGACGGAGAACAGTCAGACGTATGTGAAGGTTGAGTAGTCGTGCCGACGGAGAGGACAGACATATGTGAAGGTTGAGGAGTCGTGCCGACGGAGAAGGGACAGTTCTTGTGTTACGAATTCGGAGTCGTGCTGTTGGAGAATCGAAAAAGACTTTCTTGCTGTTACAACGAGTGTACAAGTTACTGTTTACGGAAATAAAAGTGTTTCTTTATCTCGACCACATCTGTCTACTTTACTTCACACCCGCAACCAAAAGTTACAGTATGTTCATAGGTAGGTTTGACCGCCCCAATTTGCACAGAGCCGGGCAAGAACCTGCACACCTTCCATCAGAGTTACACATAAATGGCCGGCAAGTCACAGGAACAGAACAATAACTACTGTACTAACTTACATTAGGCTTACCTGCATCATAACATATGTTGAAATTGATGACCTTCAATGTGAACACATTCTCCGTATCTCCAAAAACATTACAGTTTACTTGCAAAAGCTCACATTTCCTGATTGCCTCTATTTCTCTCTGATATTGTTCTTCAATTCTTGTAATACGTGCAGATTTGGTGTGTATACTTTATTCTTTAACACACCCAATAAATAAAAAATGGCATGGAGAGAGGTCTGGGGAGCAAGGCGGCCACAAGCCTCATCTAATTTTTCTGTCACCATACACACTTCCCAATTCATGCATAGAATCCATTAAAGAGACTGCCGAGTACAGTTGTCACCTAATAAACAAAGCAATGAGAGAAATTGTTGGAGGGCAAGTGGAGTATCATTTGTTATAATATTATATTACATTTTGCCTAAAGTGTGCATCAATAAACAAATTAAACATTTGATCTTATGGAAACCTTCAGATTCTGTGAATTTATTTTGATAATTCTCCCGGTCAGGTCGGTGAGACCCGTAAACCGACAGGTGTGGTCCTCCAGACATTCTGGGGGTTGTGAGAGAGCGATGTGACCGCCAAAACGTAAAAATATGGTGCTCTCTAAAAGGCGGTTACTTTTAGTGCTAATTCTCTCCAATTCTAGCCCCCTATCCATCAATGAAAAATACTGGAGAGCAAGAGGATTACTGACTTCATTGTCAGAAATCCAACATTAGCAAACAATATAGATAATGTAGATATGAAGGTGTCATTCATAATAACGTTTGATAACAAGAAGGTGGGAAACTATTTTACTTACACATATATTCAATTCAACCCAAAAGATCTCCTAAATGTAACACTGAGCATCAAAATTACAGAATCCCTTCATATTAGATCAAACAAATTAATTTAGAATCACATAACCTGAAATAAGTATGAAATCATAAGCTTATGGTTGTGTAGTGGGTAGAGAACCTTAAAGGGAATATATATTCATAAATATACGTTTATAAAAGAAATACAAAGTTAAGCTGCATTTTAGAGCATACACCGTAGGAGTGCAAATAACTATAAAATCATAAGCCCATGCTGTTGTACATACAAAGTTTTATAAGAGTTAGATGTGGTAGATGATTGACAAATGGAATGCTTTAATCATCAGTTTTTACTAGAAATAACTGTCACAAGTTACTGTGATTTCAATGTTATTTGAAATGCGGATTTCCATTAATAATAACAGCTAAAGGGGAATAAAGAAAAAGGAAATCTTCACTTTGCAACACTTACTAATCTTATGTCTCCTTTATTTGCATTATTCCACTGTTAAGTTTGCAGTTCTATAGCATTGTTTCAGTTTTAGATCACGCATCTATACCATTACTAGTGTTCCTCTCTAACTCGTAGTTGCCAACCTCTTTGTCCAGTAGTGTATCTCTTCATGTCAAGTTGATATGATTTAGTGATATTGCTCATCAAGAAGTCTGTATTTGGCAACATTACCAAAGTTTTGTCAAGTACAAGCTGAAAGTATTTAGCATTTTTCTGGAAAAAAGACACTGTAAAAACGTTTAACATCGTCTTCAATGCTGCTTCTGAAGCAGAGTTAATTGTTTCTAAAACTGTGCCTTATATTTTCATATAAGCGAATAAGGTATTTCATTTGCCCTTTTGTAAACCAATAGACAAGATACACAGAAAAAAGAAGTCTGGGCTTCCAATTTGAAATTTATTACAGGACCATCAGAAGAAAATATAAGTAAAGAATACATTATTGTGAAACCAAGCTAATTCTTGTACCATACATTCCACATACAGACATATGCATACTTCAATAAGTATAAAACAGTTTAAGTTTTCTATGAATTTATATAATATATACATAAACACAATTTGAACATAACTGGCTTCTTTAGTCTGGAAACCGTAGAAGTTCCTCCAATGTTGGTCCGCCCCGTCCCAGAGGATCATGTGGAAACATCAGCACATCGCCTGCCCATGTAAACATCAATAACCTGCAGAACAAAAAACTCTGTAACTCGACAGTGAAAAATAATTTTGTGCTTATGTCAAACAGCTTTTAAAAATGCTATGGTAAAGATTATCAAAGAATTCCCTCATCCCAAACAACTCTTTGTATGGTAGCATTTTTGTTTCTGACAAACTTGATTCAAGTATCATTTGCGAGACATGGCAGACAAAATGCGTCCAGAAAGTAAAAATAAGAGAAAATGGAGGAGAAAAGAAGGGCACAAAATTATGGAAAAAGGAATAAGACAGGGATGCTGTTTGTCACCATTGTTAATTAAATAAGTAGAGAATGGTTACTGAATAAAGCTCTAGAAGGAACAGGAAATATTAAAGTAGGACGATCCATCACTAACAATGTAAGCAGATGATGGAGACTGGAAGAAGATATGGAATAGAGATAAAAATATGGGAAAGGCAAAAGTAATGAAGATTTTAAAGAGAGAGAAATCACCGAGGGATTTGGCAGGTAAGTGTTAGATAATGTATCTTAATTTTGTTATTTATGAACCATTATCACTAAAAATGTCCAAGGTACCAAAGAAATCAGGGAAAGAATTGCAATGGTCAAAATTGCTACCAACAAAACAGGGACTCAACTGACAGGAAATCTTGAAGCCAAGAAAGAAGCTTCTGAAATGCCACATCCAAAGTGGCACAGAAACATAATTACTGGGGAAAATGGAAAGAAAGTGTCTAGGGTGCTTTGAGTTGTAATGATGGAGAAAAACAGAAAATTCTCAGGATGGAAAGAAAAATGAGAAAAGAAGTTTTCAGAAGAGTGGAAAAAAAAAGAGATACATCTTGTACGACTGAAGAGAAAGCAACTGATCAAGAGAGAAAAGGAAGACCTCTGCTAGATGCCACTGAAGGAAACAATTTGTGTAACATGACATTCTCTACTCTCTTACAAACTATTCTTAAAAACACTTCTATCTACTTCACAAGTCCAATTACTTTTTATTTTACTTTATTTCTTTTAAAAATGAACTACAATTCATAATATTGTTAAAATGGAGTCTATTTAGAGAGATGTAAGAATTTAGTAGAATTCTTGGCAGTTAATATTTCTGGACTCAATCACTATACATAAAATATGTTCTTACAGTATAGTGCTATTTGAGAGGTAACCTCTCATCCTCAGGCTGTTGATGACTGCAAGCCATGGATGTCTCGTTCGGAGCAGCTGGATCTTCTTCTGCCCCCTGGTGGTAAAAATTGGGACTTCCCTGTAGCAGAATTGGTGACATCTCTTGGGTGGACCCTGGAATCATTCTTCTTTCTTCATCTGACATCAATAGCAGTTGAAGCATGGGATAGAAGTAAGGAATTTCAAAATTAGCAACTCTTTATCTATTAGCTGTGATATACATTTTCCCCCAGATGTCTAAATGAGAACCCAAATATCTAAATGAGATGACCCTTAGATAGGTTTTAATAATCGTATCTCTTGTCCAATATCATGTTGGAATTTCCAGAAATGGTTGGCAACATTGGACAAGAGATACAATTATTAAAAAAATCCAAGGATCTTCTCATTTAGATATCTGGGAGAAAATGTACATTACAGCTAATAGAGAGAGTTGTTAATTTTGAAATTCCTTACTTCTATCCCATGCTTGAACTGCTATTAACGTGAGATGAAGAATGAAGAATGATTCCGGGACCCACCCAAGGAAGTCCCAATTTTTACCACCAGGGTGCAGAAGAAGATCCAGCTGCTCCGAATGAGACATCCATGGCTAGGAGTCATCAACAGCCTGAGGATGAGAGGTTACCTCTCAAATAGCATTACGCAGTAAGAACATATTTTATGTATAGTGACAAGTCTAAAAATATTAACTGCCAAGAATTCTACTATAATTCATAACTTGTCACCTTGCAACTGTCGTATTGCAACTTTGACAGAAACTTCACAAACACTAAAATTTGATTTGAAGCTTTCCTGGCGACGAACATATTCAATATGTTCTTGGACTTCGAGCCAGGTGTAGTGATGAAGAGCCATCGATGTTTCGGAAGAGTGCATCTCTCCCATCATCAGGATGATGAATGACTAGTAAGAGTGAAAGGACCAGTATATGTACTGTCCACTAGTAAGTACCGAGTAGAAAACACCCAATCTAATGTGGAGGTGGTTCAACGCTCTGTTGGAATTTATGTTTTCTGAGCCGGTCGATCTCCAACTTTAAGGCTGGTTTCCAGGAGGGACTAAACTGCAATCCGGCATCCCGCTTCAGTGTGCTCTTCTTGGAGGAGATGGACAGAGTCTCCTTAACCGTTCCCAGAAACCGCTACATTTTGGTCTTCTAGGGCATTAATGCATTGGTTAAGGTCTTTCACCCTTCTGCCTGACTCTTTCTTGTCTTTCTTCATCCCAACCAGTTGTTTGTCAATCTTCGCTGATAGTTCCATCTTAATCTTGGTAATATTGGCCTTTGTTTTTTTCTTTAACGCCTTTATTTCCATCCTCATTTCTTCCATCACATACATGGTGTTTAGCAAAATTTGAAAACCAAATTCAAGGTGATTTCCAGGATTTTTCTAAGTGAAAAAATTCCTTTTCAAGGACACATACAAACTTACAAACAATACTGGCAAAGAGCTAAACATGGTAATGAAAATCAACTAAGATACATGGCATATACTGGGTGTTTTAAAAAAGTGTCCGGTATTGCAACAGGAGCTTGGACTCATCAAAACTAGAATAAATGTTTCCATAAAAATATGTCCGGAAACAAATACCTGTTGAGATACAAGCTATTTTATCCAAGTTGAATATGACTTGCATTTTGTGGAATAGTCATGTAGATGAGGCATCAGAATCGCTTTAGTTTCAATGTGTGGGTAGGAATTGTGGCTGACAGACTCCTAGAACCATGCATTTTACCAAACAGATTAATAGGTGCTGTGTACATAGATTCCTGTGCATTGAGTTACCAGTGCTTTTGGAGGACATTGTGCCTATAGAAACAATGTATGTGATTTATGCATGACGGAGCACCAACCCATTGTGTACACATTTTGCAACAATACTTAAACCAAACATTTTATAGACAATGGATTGGTGGAGGAGGTCCAGTAATATGGCCTCTGCATTTGCCAGAGCTCAATCCATTGGATTTCTGGCTATCGGGACATTTAAAGACACTGATGAATGCCAAACCCATCGACAATGTGCATATGTTACAAGAGCATGTGATCAATGCATGTGTCCAAATCGGAGAGCAGCCAAGTGTGTTCGAAGGAGTTAGGGATTCTTGGCGAACAGCTGAATCATGTATAAGAATGTATTGTAACCGCATGGAAGATATCCTTTAGTAATATCGACATAACGTGCAGGTGTTACCAGAGGACAAAATGACAGAAATCATCAGAACTCCTGTTTGGGTTTATGAATGTTTATCAACAATTGTTCTGTTAAAGGTGAGAGTAAAGTGTTCACTAGAGCTTACTTGTTGGATAATAATAATAATAATAATAATAATAATAATAATAATAATAATAATAATAATAATAATAATAATAATAATAATAATAATAATAATAATAATAATAATAATAATAATAATGTTTATTGTCTATAGACTTCATACAAGTTTCATACATTATCAGATTCTACAATACAATGGGTATACATAAATTTGTTCATAGTTTACATTAATATTTGAAAAACAAAATTAAACTAAACTGAATATATACATATATTTGTTATTTATTTTTACTCAGGGGTCTCCGTCTAGGGGATATGTGAATGGCGACCACAAGGTACCCAAGCTGAGCAGAACATTACTTCCACTTACTGGTGTTTTGCTCCTCACTATAACTTTTCTATCTGACCTTACCTTGGTCATCTCTTGTTCTCTTCCGACCCCGATGCTATTAGGGTTCCCGAGGGCTAGGGAGTCTTTATTTTTCCAATCTCTCCATTTCTCTATAAAATCTTAACCCCTAACATGCTGACCTGTCATGGCATGTAATACGTACTCTGACTGGTAATCAGAGGATATGGTCGGTGAATTTATTTTGATAATGCTCCCGGTCAGGTCGGTGAGACCAGTAAACCAACGACAGGTGTGGTCCTCCAGACATTCTGGGGGTTGTGAGAGAGCGATGTGACCGCCAAAACATAAAAATATGGTGCTCTCTTAAAAGCAGTTACTATACTGCTATTGCTCTATGAGTGAAAAATGTTGTAGAGCAAGAGGATTAATGACTTCATTGTCAGAAATCCAGCATTAGCTAACAACAACAAATATTTGTTATATAATATAAGAACTTTCTATTCACAGCACATAAAACTATTTACAATTCATTACATATAATTCATCTAACCTATATATACATTTCTGAGTTACATGTGTTTTCAGTTCATTTTTAAATGTTTTTCCTTTGTGTAGTTTAATAGTTGTTGGCAGTTTGTGGTATAATATCTGTGCTTTAAAAGGCTTAAAAATTCAATGCCACAACTGGGATTTGAACCACAGACCTTCCGCTTGCCGGGCGGACGCTCTAACCACTGAGCTATTGTGACAAACTGCCAGAATGGCATTAAATTCTCAAGCCAGTTTACCCACACACGGCTTGTGTGTTTAAAAACACCAACAGTAAGTTTGTTGGCATAAATAAATAATAATCTGTGCTTTAATTAATGGATCCTTGCAAGTTGATTTGAGATTTACATGCTTCCTGTGGTAGTTATCCCTTCCTCTGGTATAATAATCATAAAGTGTACTGTTACTTGTGCCATTATTTTCCTTCTCAGTTGCAATTACAATTATCTTATATACATACAGTCCAACTACAGTAAGAATCTTATTATCTCTAAATACATTTCTACACGAATCAGTACTTGCTAATCTATAGATACAACTTAGACTTTTTTTTTTCTAACACTAATACCCTATTCATGTTCGCATTACAGGTGCTTCCCCATAATTCTATGCCATAGGAAATATGAGGGTAGATGAGTTCAAAATATAAAGTTTGTAACATGTTTTTGTCTAAATACAATGATAGTTGTCTTATAGCATATATATTAAAACTTATTTTTTTATATACATAGTCAATATGAGCTTCCCAAGTTAACTTATGGTCTATGTGAATCCCTGGGAAGTTATGGTTATTAACTTTTTCAATTCTACTGTTATTAAAATATACATCACAGTTACTACATTTGCTTTAAGGTATTCAAATATGATTAGTTTGCTTTTCTTAGAATTAACTTCTAAATTTATGCTACTTGGCATAGCTAGCATGCTACTAGCTGTTTTACAGAGTGCAAAATTTCTGTCACCCACTGAGTACGAGATTTTTCACAGCAAATCATTGTAGTGTCATCTGCATACGATACTATAGTATTGGTAGTTATATTTGGCAAGTTATTTACATATATTAGATACAAAATTGGGCCCAGAACAGACCCTTGAGGTACTCCAGTTGTTACTACTTTTTGTTCTGATACATACTTTACATTTTTAAACCTGTTTTACGGTTGATTTCTGTTGAACACTTTCTTTTACTTAGATAAGACTTAATTATATTTAGCATTTTGCCTCTTATGCCATAAATTTCTAGTTTATTAAGAAGCATTTGACGTGAAACACAGTCAAACACCTTTGAAAGATCAATGAATACTCCCGCAGTGCTCAAACCTTTGTCTAGATTTTCCAAAACTTTGTGCATAAAATCAGCAACTGCTGTGGTTGTTGACATACCTTTCCGAAAACCATGCTGATGGCGATTCAACACATTGCATCTATTAAGAAAGTCAACCATCTAACTAATAAAATCTTTTCAAAAACTTTTCCAATCACAGAAGTTAATGTTATTGGCCTATAATTATCAACATTATTTCTATTACCCTTTTTATAGACAGGTTTTATGATTCCCAGTTTTAAGCAATTTGGAAATATTTCTTCATTTATTGAGCAGTTTATTAGGCGGGCTAAAATAGCTGCAAGCCCATTCTGACACTTTTTCAGTATTCTAGTAGATATACCATCCCACCCTGAAGATGACTGTTCTTTAAAGCTGCATATTATTTTTGTGATTTCGTCTACATTTGTGTTATTCATGTAGATGGTATAAACGATAATATTCTGTTTTTCTGTGTTATTCTGTGGTATATCCTTCTCCTTACTTCCCAAGGTTGCAAAATAGTTATTAAATAAGTTGCTTATTTTGTTTTGATTGTCTACATGTTTACCTTCATGAAGCAATTTAATATTTTCACTGACATTGCTGTGCGTGGTGTTTCTATCCTTGACTAAATTCCATATTGCTTTGTTTATATTACTGGAATTATTTATCCTTTGTTTATAATGTTGTGATTTTAAATCAATTAATGTTCTATGGTACTCCTTTTTTAAGTGTGCCATTCAATTTTTGTCATGTTGTGTAATTCATAAGCATCTTTCATTTTATTTCACAGATGTAAATTTCATCAGGTAATTTAATTTTCTGCACAGGTCTCTTTTTGGTGGTCTTTCTTTTAATGGGCAAAATACTGTTAAAGTAAGCGATTAATGTTGTCATGAATATTTCCCATTTTTTATTGCTATTTTGCTCTGCATACATTTTAGACCAGGTTTCCATTTCTAATATGCTATTATTCTCATTCTCATCTGACACATTTGTAAATTCAAAACTTGTGTCCTCATTGTGAGCCGCAATAAAATCATATACATCAATATACGACCAGCATGGTGGTCAGAAAGATGGAAATTATGTATCCCTACTGAAAAGCAATCTAGCTTTATATTTGTGCATATGTAGTCAATAATAGTTGCTGATTGTAAGGTAACCCTTGTAGGTTCTTTTACTACATCATTTAAGTTGTAGGATTCTATGATATCAATAAAACTACAATAATCTCTATTAGTGCTATCTACATTAATGTTGATATCATCTAAGATAGTCAGCTTATTTTCTTTTGTCAATAATTTGTTAAGAACACCATCTAGATGCTCTAGAAATTCAGAGACTGGAGTACTTGGTGACCTATATATACCTAAAATTATGTGGGCTTGCTTCTATTATACACCTTAATTGCAGCCATTTCTATGATCTTTTCAATGCTTAATTTCATAACCCATTCTAGAGCTTGGGATTTTACATTATTTTCAACATATATTGCGACACCTCCACCCTTTTGTTTTTGCCTACAATAGTTACTAGCCAGTTTAAACTTAGGAATTTTGCATAGGTTTATATTACTATCCCGCAAACCATGTTCAGTGACTACAGCTACTTGTAGTCTTATCTCATCTAATACTATTTCTAGTGCCTGTATTTTGTTACTTAGATACTGGGAATTTTGATAGAATATTCTAAATATTGTGTCTAAATGGGATCTTGTTTTCTCCAGTGCTGGGGATTTTCCGACATTTGCAAATTGTTTTCCTTGAGAGCACATACATTACCCATAGAGTCAACAGGAAGAGCCTCCATTCTGTTATATATAGTGTCTATAGCTTGTTTAACTATTTCCACTAAATGTCTTTTGCCTCTGGTATTCAGGTGAAGGCCATGAGTAGTATGCATATCCCTGTCTAAGTTGCTTATATCTATGAGATCCACATTTACATTTTTATCACAAAAAGATTTTATGAGCTTGTTGGTTTTACGTATTTCCTGATTTACACAAGATGCATACAATAAATCATACCTATGGGGAATATTTACTACTACAGTCTTGCCTTCCTTTGGTCCTGAACATAACCTTTTTTGAAGTTCCTGTGCTGCATGCTGTGCTTCATTTTTATACACGTCGTTTGCTCCTGCAATGAGTACGGTAATTTCTGGTTCATCAGTATCTTCTCTGGCAGTTTTTATCATATGTTGAAGTTTTGCGTTTGGTAGTGTGTACCCAGTCACGTTCAGACTCGGCTCCATCTCCTTCGACATCGGTGCTAATCTTCGTGCATGGCTGTCTCCATAGATTGCTATTTGATTTCTCTTCCTTTTTTGTATGGTATTTACTTCATTTCTCACATTTTCCTTGTTGAGGGCTTCCTCATTGGCTTGTACTGTCAGTAAGCTGTAGCAATTTGATACCATTATAGAATTTCTACTCACTTGCATGCGTTTAGCTGTCTTGTTCGAATATCGCCAATCGTTATATTGTACTCCCTCTTGATCTTCTATATGGTTTATTTTTAGATCTTGGTTTTCTTTTCTTAATCTATCGATTTCTCTGCAAGCTAATTTCAATTCATTATGCATTGTCTCGATAATCCTCTGTAACGAGACTATTTGGTCCTTTTCCTGCGTCATACTCCTTGCTCCACTTGGTGTGTGGTTGCTGTTCTTCAATATTTCGCTGTACGCAGGGGTTTTTAAGTTTATTAATTGATTCACACACTCACTTTCACTTCCTTTTTCACTCATTTCATGATGATTTCTTAGGTTATAATTACTTTTAAAGTATTTTTTTAACGGAATCACAGCATAGCTGAACTTTAGCAGCCGCTAAAGTTGGAAAGGATGAGGCCCACTGTGTGGTGTAAATACTCAACACAAGTAAAATGGCTCATATTTCTACACAAATTTGTTTTTGGACATATGTTAATAGGAACATTTATTCTAATTTTGTCTAATCCCAATTCCTGTTGCAATATTGGACACTTTTTTAAACACCCTCTATATCTAGAGTTAAAATTTAGAAAGGAACTCCAGAATATATTCTCTTTAATGACATCATTGTTTACACAACCCCATTTATAAACGTAGCCAAATGGTAAAAGAAGGTGTTTGCTATGATGTAGACTACCTCTAAATTTGAAGTCCACTTTTCGTTATGAGAAATCAGTAATTCTAAGAAACAATTTTTTTTACTTTCTCTATTACGTTTAGTAAAGTAGAAGTATTGTATTCCACCCAAAAATTTGATGTCGAGATTTCACCAGAAATATGTGTTGTGAGACACCCTGAAGCCCCCCCCCCCCCAAAAAAGCATTTTTAGAAGAAGTGTGTGTGTGTGCAGCATAACTCAAAAAGGAAGTCATTTAAAAACCAAAGTTAGTATTTATGTAAGTTTAATGTCTTTCAAGGATGCGACATGAAGATTTTGAAAAATAGCTCAACTCTAAACTACCCTTTACATGGAAAATTTATAGAAAATTCTGATTTTGTTGAAAGTGGCTCAAGCGGTTTTGATTAAAATACCATATGTTTACGATATTTGTATGACAAATGAAATGTATATTTTGATTTTTCTGCCTATAGCCTAATGTAGTCCTGTTTACTCTGGATGACTTTTGAATAACTGGTAAACCATAAGATATAGACCAAATCTTACTATACAAAAAATATAGATCTTGCTAAAACACACAATTTATGCTTAAATAAATTTTTTTGGAGAGTGTACCATTTCAGAGATATTCCTTGTTATTTGGGTAAGTTTTGGAGAACTTATACTTCTGTCAAATGGAACATCGCTATTTGTTTTTTTATATGTTAATCCTGCAAAGAGAACAAAATGTGAAAGCTTAAAAAGATCTGACTATCGCTCAAAGCCTACTGTATTCCCATATTCCCGTTGCACATGCAAGAAAACGAGCAATAAGATAATTTCTGTATAGGTTATCTCAACTAATGCAAAGAAGGTAGAAGAATAAGAGTTTGTAGGAATGGTTAGTACAAGAGCAGAGAAAGTTATGTGAGTGCAACACATCAGATTTTTTCAGCACTCATTTGGACATTTCATTATAGATATAAGCAGACTAAAGATAATAATCCATAAGATGTGACCTACAGAACTTTTCCTTTTTCTCAGACATGTATAAAAAATACAAATAAAAACTTCCACTCCTCTATCTGCCATTCAATTCTGGTGAAAACTGGGTTGCTTAAAAAGAAACAGTTAATGTTAACATAATTTTGAGTAGAGCTACTACTCTTTGCTCCATTCATCACTGGATATACCTAGAGCGTGTATTAGTTTGATTCAAAATTTATTTTGTACTTCATTGTATCATAGTCCTTACAAACATATGTAAAGCGATACGCCTTTGCTACAAACCTGTGGTTGGTTAGTATTAAAAGCATTGCAAATAATGTATCGCAAAGCAATTTTTTCTTAAAAAAGAAATATTGACAACCAAGCACACATTTAAGTTCTTTACATCTTCCTATTAAGTAGCTTATTTTTATAGAACACACTGTAATATTATTTGAACTAATATGGTATTCCAATATATGTAACAACATTTGAATTATTACAACAAAGTAAATGCAATATTGATAACTAAAATTAGAAATTGGGAAGAAAATCAATTCTGATACATTAAACATTCACTTAACTGTTCACAACTCACTGACAATTAACTATCGCACTTGGTCCATGCTGACTGCTTATATATGAGGTTTGTTATAAATGTATCACGAATTTTGAATTTTTGCGGGCTATTAACATTCGATTTTCGATTGTTTTGTGGCATTATGTTGGTACTCATGTCCCTCACTTATGTTGAAAAGCTTGGCCATTTTGAATATTCAGTTAATAGCTGACAGCTATTTTGCTTGGATGTGTTTTGTCTCCTCTTTGATTTTTGCCTACTCCAAAAAAATGGAAAAAGGATCTGTATAAAATTTTGTGTGAAAAACAAAATTAAGTGCATGGATGCATTCCGAATGTTGACTGTGGTATATGGTGAAGCTGCCTTGGGCCAAAGCAATGTTTATCGGTGGTACAAAAGGATCTCAGAGGGCCGAGAAGATGTGAACGACAAAGAGCATCCTGGACACCTGAGCTTTTCAACAACAGATGAAAACATTGAAGAAATGAAGAAAATAGTATTGGCCAATCGTCGAATCACTTAAAGAAGTTGCAGAGGACCTAAACCTATCGATTGGCTCGTGCCATTCGATTTTGACCAATGATTTGGGCATGAGACAGGTCGCTGCAAAATTCATACCAAATTGCTCAATTTTGACCAAAAACACCATTGCATTAATGTTGCTAAGGAGCTGTTGAACTCTGTCCGCAATGACCCAAATTTGCTCCAGAAGGTCACAACTGGTGACAAATCATGGGTTTGTGGTTATGACATGGAAACTAAAGCTCAATCATCTCAATTGATTCTGCCACACAAGTCAAGACTGAAAAAAGCATGCAAAGTTCGGTTGAATGTGAAGGTTTTCTTAGTTTTCTTCAATTACAAGGGCGTGGCAAATCAGAAGTTCTTGCCACATGGTAGAACGGTCAATAAGGAATATTACGTGCAAGTTATGCGCAATTTGCATGAAGTAATCTGCCAGGTAAGTCCGGATTTGTGGAAGAACAAAAAAATGACTTTTGTACCTGCTCACACATCGTTGGTTGTGTGCAAATTTTTTACCAAAAACAACACATTTATCATGCCGCAGCCACTGTACTCCCCAACTCCCCAGACCTGGCTCCCTGTTGACCTTTTTCTTTTTTTGTTCCCAACACTGAAGTGGCCCATGAAAGAATGACGCTACGCCACGATTAAGATAAAGACAGCATTGAAGGAGGAGCTGAACAAGATCACAAAAAACAATTTTTTAAAGTGCTTCGAGAATTGAAAAAAACATTGGTCCAAATGTATAATATCTGGTGGGGATTACTTTGAAGGGGACAAAATGGATACTCATGAATGAATAAATACATTTTGAAGGAAAAAAAAAAAAAAAAAAAAAAAAAAAAAAAAAAAAAAAAATAATAATAATAATAATAATAAAAAAAAAAAAATAAAAATTGCGATACTTTTTGAACAGATCTCTCAGTCTCTGATTCACTGGTTACTTAAGTTCTGCATGTTATGAATTCAAAACATTGCAAAATTTTACTATGGAAAAAAAAAAAATAAGAGATGGGAACTACCAAACATTCAAACAGTAATTCCTGGGTATCTTTGAAAAAACGGCAGTTGCAACCTTCAGGTTGATTACTAATCTCTAGGGCATCTCCCCTATGCAGAGGTTACCCTCATCGCCCGGTCACTGCATCCTCCAGCTGCAGCCGAGGCTATGGAACAGTGCAGGTTGGGGGTGGCGGGGGTCAGAATGCCGACTCCCCTGACCGTAAGGCGACTACTTGACCTTTTAGGGATGCTACCTTTCTATCAGGATAGCTCCTCTCAATTGGCCCCGCAGGGACACAAGGCTGTGTGCACCCTGCATTCAGGTTGATTATTATGGAACATCTGGCAAAACATTTGAACAGAATTGGGATATATTTTTCACCACCCTCTCAATAGACAAGAAAACCACCTTCAAATATGCCTGGCCACTTCTAGCGCCCCATCCATCAAAGAAAAATATTGGTGAGCAAGAGGACTAATGACTTCATTGTCAGAAATCCAGCATTAGCCAACAACAAGAACAACAAGTTGTGCATGTCGGAAGTTTCTGGGCTGCTCATTGTTTGCAAGCTGCATAGCATTGATTACAAAGACAGTGGTGTAAGGTAGCTGTCATGTAATCCCACTTGCTTAAGTGATAATCAAATTTTTTAAGAGCCAATCACTTTGTTATGGCTTTTTATACTCCATTCTCTTTGCAAGCCCAGCACATTAAAAATACTTCGTATTTGAGAAAAATGAAGTATTGGTAAATTCAAATAAATAACAAAGAATATCTTAGAAAAGGTTCACTAAAAAATAAGGTATTTGATATAAATAGTTTATTTCAATGAAATCTGCACTTTTTGTACAGTAAGACTGTCTATCTCTTATGGTTTACCATTTATGCAAAAGCCATTCAGGATGAAGGGGACTTCTGAAGACCTCAGAAAATTCAAGACAAATTTTATTTGGCATGAAAATATTTTAAACATGTGGTATTTGAATAAAATTCATTAAGACCTATTTCTGAAAAAATGATACTTTTCAACAAATTGCAGAGGGTAGTCTGGGGAGGAGGTATTTTTTTTTAAAATCTTCCTGTGGCATCCTTAGAAGATGGTGAACTTAAATACCAAATTTGGTACTTAACACACTTTTTGTTTTTCGGTTATGCTGTTCATAGAAAGACACAAACCTTTTTCTAAACATGCTTTTTTTTTTGGGATTCAGAGGGGATTAGAAGACTGGATAAAATGGGGTAGGGGGATTCTTTAAAACACAATAAATAGTACAGCTTAGCCATTCTTGTGTCATTTTCATCTGCAGCCAAGACTCATGTACACAAACAGCATGTCCTGTATCAGTTACCCATTTAAGGTAATGTTGTTGTTAGCTAATGCTGGATTTCTGACACTGAAGTCATTAATCCTCTTGCTCTCCAATATTTTTCACTGATGGAAATATTGAAGAGACCTAGCAGTAAATATAACCGCTTTTTAGAGAGCACCATATTTTTATGTTTTGGCGGTCACATCACTCTCTCACAACCCCCAGAATGTCTGGAGGACCACACTTGTCGTTGGTTTATGGGTCTCACCGACCTGAACGGGAGAGTTATCAAAATAAATTCACCGACCATATCCTCCGATTACCAATCAGAGGACTATTACATGCCATGACAGGTCAGCATGTTAGGGGTTAAGGTTTTATAGAGAAATTAGAGAAATGGAGAGGTTGGAAAAATAAAGACTCCCTAGCCCTCAGGAACCCTAATAGCATCGGGGTCGGAAGAGAACAAGAGATGACCAAGGTAAGGTCAGATAGAAAAGTTACAGTGAGGAGCAAAACACCAGTAAGTGGAAGTAATGTTCTGCTCAGCTTGGGTACCTTGTGGTTGCCATTCACATATCCCCTAGACGGAGACCCCTGAGCTAAATATATGCAGCTCCTAACGACACTTTGTAATGTCTTACTTCATAACTGCGTAATGGAAAGGAATAAAACACACAGGCATGATTGGAAGTTGCATACATAGGCATAAACACAGGAGTCAGTTCTTTATTCTTGAAACAATAACTTGAGAACCATACGTTATAGAAAAATGGCCTTTGTACAGGCTGCCTCAAAAATTCTTGCCGCATACACCAAGGCATATTAGAATGTCGAATTTCCAGTAATAATTTTGGGCGCATGAAAAAGAGAAATCTGTTGGTCACGCTTGTGCTGTGCGTTCCGAACTAGGCAATGCTACACGGCTATGACAGGACAGTTGCTCTAGGTGAGCCCTCTTGAGCTCCGCCTCATGTGCCCTCTAATACCATACGCCTTATATATAAAGAAAACAAATCCAAAACATTAGTTTTCCAAAGTTATTTTTCATCTGCAAATGATTGTACCTGTACTTTTTTTTAGAAATAATAATTATCATCAATGATTAAAACGGTAAATGTTTATACGGATCCTTATTTTGCTACTAATTGCACGCTTTATCTTGAGCCCTGGAATCTACTGCTATGAAAAGTCCAAGCCAAGCAGGCCTGTGTTTTGCCAAAGTAACAACTGAGCATCATTGCCTATACTCCAATGTTACAACTTGTGCATTTCATTGTATCGTTAACTTTGGTGCTAATCTCTTGTGTTATCATGCCAATCTACTTTTGTATCTAACCAACTTAAACAGTAACTTTAAGTATTAAATGACTGGGGGAGATCCAGCATTGACACTGCAAACTCCTGTAAGTAATAACAGAAACCATGTGTTTAGTCTTTAGCAGTTGGCTAATCTAGAAAAAAACAATTGTGCAAACAACTCACAGCCTTTTATGATGTAATTTTAAAATACAACTGTGTAAAATACATGAAAAGTGCTGTTGCCATCTTCAACAATGCCATCTGAAGGCTCAAGATAAAGTGTGCAAGTAGTATTTGTGGATTGGTTTGCTTTGGCTACCAGTGTGAATGTAATATGCAGCATTTCTATTTCAAACATGCACAAAATTGTATGACTTATTTCTAGAAGAGTAAAGAAACAATTATGAATGTGTTTCCCAAAAGCAAGTAGAGAAAACAGTGTGCATGTAATGCGTAGCATTTCTATTTCAAACATGCACGAAATTGTATGACTTATTTGTAGAAGAGTGAGTAGTGAGAGATGTGAATGTCTTACCTAAAAGTGAGTAGAGAAAACAGTATGAATATAATAGAGAAAGAGATCTGAATGTGGTAGCTAAAAGTAAGTAGAGAAACCACTGTGAATGTAATATGTAGTATCTCTATTTCAAAAATACAGAAAATTGCATGACTTATTTGTAGAAAAGTGAGTAGAGAAAAAGATGTGAATGTGTTACCTAAAAGTGAGAGGAAAAAACGGTGTGAATGTAATAGCATTCCTATTTCAAACATACAGAACATGGTATGACTTATTTTAAAAGTGGCGATAAAAGTGTTTTTTGGTGCAAAATCACGTTTTTTATGGAAAATTGTTTATAGAAGAGTGAGTAGAGAAAGAAATGTGAATGTGTTACCTAAAAGTAAGTAGAGATAACACTGTGAATGTAATATGCAGCATCTCTATTTTAAACATACAGAAAATTGTGTATTTATTTGTAGAAGAGTGAGTAGAGAGAGATATGAATGTGTTATCTAAAAGTGAGAGGAGAAAACAGTGTGAATGTAATAGCATTTATATTTCAAACATATAGAACATGGTATGACTTATTTTAAAAGTGCGAATAAAAATGTTTCTTGGTGCAAAATCACGTTTTTATGGAAAAATTGTTTATAGAAGAGTGAGTAGAGAAAGAGATGTGAATGTGTTACCTAAAAGTGAGTAGAGAAAACACTGTGAAGGTAATATGCATGTATACAAAAATTTAATCAAATCTTTAGTCGTTTCTGAAACACCGGGAATATATATATATATATATATATATATATAAGAATTGCGCAGTAGAAGCGGGAATAAAAAATGTTATTTTTTTTTATGCAAAATCGCATTTTTTCGGGAATTCCACTTATATAGCTGAACTTAGAAAGCAAAACCCTATTTGAATACAAAATTTGATCGAAATCGTTACAGCCGTTTCCAAGTTGCGCAGAATTGCTCATTGAAATATATAAGATTTCTTCATGAACTTGTATCCCTTGATGTCATAGTCTTTTCCTAAGTATACAATAGACAAACTGGTACCAACTGAAGAAATGGTTTATCCAAAACAACATACCACGTAAGGAAATAAATTACCTGATAAATCTCAAAGACCTTTGCAACACTAAAAACAGCTACACGTTTAGCAACAGATACTATCAACAGACTGCAGGCTTAGCCATGAGCAATGCCCTGTCACTGTTCCTTGCTGATTTTTCCATGAGTGACCTAGAGACCCACATAACCACTTTTTTTCTGCACATGTACGAAGTTTGACATAGGTAGGTTGATGGTATCCTTGCAGTAGTACCAAGAAGGTTCATGCAGCATTCTCTCAAATTATTCAACTTTACAGAACAAAGCTATAGTCACATTATCATTCCTAAATTTGACATACAATGAATTAGTTATAGAATGTATAGAATTAAGTGCTATGCCACATTCTTATGTTTATAGTTTCACATGCAGATAATGGAATTTCAAAACCATCATAATATTATCTCCTTTCTAGATGCCTTTACTATGCTTCAGTCTCCTGTGTTCCCCTAGCACCTATAATGAAATGCACAATGAAATCATTGCGCATGCATTTTCCTTAACCCCTTTGAGGATACCCAATGAAATGTTAAAAGTCGTCCTCTTGGAATAGAAATAAAACAATGTATATGCGTTGTCATTTTGGGGTGCAAACCTCTGACTATATCACAAGACCATATCATACGACCATGCCTTAAATCGCTCAGCCATGCGAACACATGATATTTGCAGCATTATCTGGTCTCATACACTGACAATGTTATGACTGAACTACGTTTTTTACTTAATAAAAAGGAAAAATAGCCATATTGCATTTAGTTGAAACTCGTTAGCATCCACGAATGTGACATCTCACCAAAACCCTTAGCAAGGGTCTTCCCGTCCTTTACAGTTTCTCTTGAATTCAAAATATACATTTTACCATGCTCCAATCCTATAATACCTGTTAGATATGTTAGCCACCTTTATCTTGCCTTACACTGCACAAATACCAATGTTGAAGTCAAGCAGCATTGGGGTTGTTATCCATTAGCAGTTGGTTAAGTTGATTATTTAAAAGTGCTGCACAGGACAACGAATAATGCCCATATCAGTCCTCGTCGTCACCATCATTGTCTTATCAATGTCATCACCATCATCATCATCAACCACAATAGGGTTTAAGCCATTTAGGCTTGTTCTGGTCTCATATATCAATGTAATGTGAACATGTGTAAAGCAAGTCCTGTAATGTTAGAATTTACGTTATGTACAAGTAAGCTGGGCAGAAGTTCTGTACAGTGGCGGCTCGTGACTTTTCACAGTGGGTGTGCAGTAGGGTTCAAATAAACGGGGGGTGGGCTTTCCCCCTCCCATTAAATAATTTCCCAGGCTCGTCAATGAAGAATTCCTTCCCCGGCAGCAGACACGACTTTGTTTTTTCACTTTCAGATACTACAGCTTATTTTTCACACACATGGAGAGAGCGTTCGCATCTTGTCCATCTGGATTTAAAAATGCCCAGAATCTTTCCACTGGCTTACCATTTGGTAACAGGTAACGAAACAATCACCATTTGAAAAAGAGATGAAATGTCAGATGTTTCATCGGCCATTACAGCAATGTATTCTGCTTTAATAATAATGCCTAGTTCGGAACGCACAGCACAAGCGTGACCAACAGAGATTTCTCTTTTTCATGCGCTCAAAATTATTACTGGAAATTCGACATTCTAATATGCCTTGGTGTATGCAGCAAGAATTTTGAGGCAGCCTGTACAAAGGCTATTTTTCTATGACGCAATTAATAACTCCAATTTATATGGAAGAGCCGGTTGGTTACTTCACAAGCACATATCCATGAAAAAGTTGAATACACACTTTCATTAAATTTTCTTGTAATGATGTATGGTTCTCAAGTTATTGTTTCAAGAATAAACAACTGACTCCTGTGTTTATGCCTATGTATGCAACTTCCAACTTTTGGGACATTTCAAAAATTAATACCTGCCAAAATAGGTTTTTTTATATAAAACGAAGAAACACGGGTCAAATATATTTTGTTCCAAAACACAAAAAGAAAATTTCAAGGAAATCTGAGAGATTAAGGTAATTTTTTGCCATATTTTGTTTGATTTGACGTGGAATGACTCCTATGCATTGATGTTAGAGGTCACCAGTTTGAGCAGTTCCTTTGAAATCTATGCCTACTTATAATTTGTTTTCTTACCTTTGTTCTGCTTTTATCTACCTATTGTATTGTAATATTAATATAAATTCAACTTCTGTTTATAATAATTTAGTCACATGCAGCTCCTTCAAGCGCTTATCAATTATTTACTTGTCTGTAAGTGTTAGTTAAGCTTGAACCATCTGTTGAAGTATGTATACTGTTTTTAATGTGTATCTACTATTTAGGTCACGAAAGAGTAAGTAATAGTTGAACAAATCTGAAAGAAAGAGCTTAAACATTAGTTAAATGAAAAATTACAATATGACACGAATGTTTGCTGCAAATCAAATTAAATACAGCACGTGCTTAAGAAAGAAAGAAAATAAAAAATACACAGCCACTGATTTGAACTCGAGTTCTTAATCCATGTGAACCTTTGTCATCCTGGCAACATAGCCATTATGCTAAATAGTTAGGGTACGAAAGCTTTCACTTGTTTTCTCATCATACGTTAAAGCTGCAGTGAATATGATCAGTGGCATGCATACCCCCAAACAATTTTAAGGTACAGTTCTGTAATTTGTAATCCTAGACCATAGGTTTCCTATCTCAAATTCATTGTCTATGAACCATCTACTACCAGTAAAATGTGTATGGTGTTATTCATTTACGTCCTGTACATGTTATACATATATACACACACATGCCAGTCTTTCTGAGGCACTGCAGAAACCAGGTTTTTATAATGGCCCAATCTTTCATTTCATGACAAAAAAGTGATTACACACATTTAATCTTTAATTCTTAGGGAGGGGGAAAACACAAGGTACTAGAACAGGCTGTAGAGTCAACGGTACTGACCTTCAAGGCTGTTAGTTTTCCAGTATGTGATGATGTGTTGTCATGATATAAAATTATTTTTCCTTTAGATGTTCTTCACAAATTTTTCGAATGTGTGTGGTAAGCAGGCATTTGTGTACCAATCAGAAGTTAGGGTACATCTATCTTCTAATGCTATAGTAACAATATGGCCCATTTTAGAGAAAGAAACTAGCAACTATCATCTTACTAGCATTGCAAATTTGTTGGACTTCTATATGCTTAGGTTCTGTTCGAAAAACCAATTGAGCCTATTGACTTTTCTTTTCAGCAACATAATGAGACAGAATATATGGTTAGTCCCCAGAAAGAAAATATTTATATAAAAAATATTGTTAATTTGGCTTATTTTTCATGTTGGTTATGATTTGGTTAGTGTTAAATGTGTTACACCAATGTTTCATTGTTGAGAATATTATTTGTTTACTAGCATCATTAATGTTAAGTATTATATTCCAGTTTAATATATATATATATATATATATATATATATATGAATTATTTTAAATGTAATATTAAAAGTGTTGGGAGGATAGATTGAGATCACTTCCTCAACATTTTGAGAACTATATAATGTATATGCACGATGACGTCATAGCGGACGCTGTGAAATATGCATATATGCGTATGAATAAAAACGCTTAGTTAAATAATGAGGCAGATTCAATCTGTCTTAACGCCCAATGCCAAAAGGGGCAAGATGTGTTTTTAATGTGCACAGGGTAGGACACTATAAGTGAAATTTCCATTGACAAGATACAATGAAAATGCTGAGGAAGTTGATCCGCATGCATAGAATGTCTATTAATGTGACACGTGCGTAATTTACAGTAATTAAAAAGGTGCGAATAAAACATTGTAAAAGAGTTAATTCTGTGTCCACGTTGTTCATCCTCTACCCTGACCTGAGATAACTACAGAGTCGACAGCTCTTCAGCTACGACATTTTATTTGAAAAACCGCACCAAATGGCTTGCCCAAACGTGTGGCTCGAATAAGGCTGAAATAACAGACAATAAAAAATGGACTCACAAGAAATCAAGCTGACGCCAACGATGGAACCAATGGGAGATGCCATCAAACCAAAGTCAATGCTAGATCCGAGAGACGCCATTAAGGAGTTCACCAGCACACGAATCATCGAGGGATGTCACCCGAAATCTACCGTCGAGGGAATCGACTTAGGGGACAAGAACCAACGAAAAAAGTAGGACCAAAAATTTTTACTCAACATTTACTTTGTTTCTGCATGTTGTTGAGGAGTAGTAAGAAAGAAGGACTTTGAAGCCTAGCTAAATCTAATCAAAAAGTGAATATGTCACAAAAAGGAAAGGAGATAGAAACAGGAGTGTGGGAAAGGGTAGATAAGCCTATAATTGCTCCACCCTTAGATCCGCACTTGGTGTAAACACAAGCTGTCAACAACTAACCCGTGATACGCCGAAACCAAAGCACACCATGAAATGTAGTACCCTAAATATCGGCGATTATCTGTGAGTTTTCAAGATGTATGATGACCCTCGTAAAGACTACTTGAATGTAACGGGATAGCAGCAATATTCCTAAAACTTCTGAATAAATATCGTTCTGTTGCAACATAAACACGAGGCACAAATCCACGTGGCGTGTTTTGTTTTGTATTAGTCGCAGTTATAACGGAGGGATACAAGGGGCAGGTCTAAGGCTGGATGGAGTATAGTATTCAAACAGAAACAGAAAGTGAGGAAGAAGTAACAGTGATAGGGAAAGATAAAAAATTAATGATGATCATGTTTGAAAGACTGGAACAGAATATAAAAGAAATAGGTCAGAAAATGGAACAGAATATAAAAGAAATAGGCCAGAAAATGGAGGAAGTAAAGCAGGACTTAGAGTAGAATAAAAGAATTAAGGCAGGACTTAGAACAAAAAAATAGAACACAATAGGAAAGAATTAGAGCTAGATCTGGGAAAGAGAATAGAATTAGGAAGGCAGGAATGCAAGGAAAACATGAAAGTAGTGGAGAGTAATTTGAAATTAGTACATAAAAACATAAATGAAACAAAGGAGCTTTTAGAAGCTAAGATAGAATGGGAAAATTAGAAATGGAGATGAAAGAAAACAAGATTGTACTGGAAGGAGAAATTGGTAGATGTAGGGATGAAATAAAGTGTAAAACAAATGTAGAGTGTAAAATTGCAAATGTAAAAGTAGAACTAACTGAGGAATTAAGAAAAGAAATTGAGATGGTGAACAAAGAAATTATGATTTGAAGCTTTTCTGGCGACGAACATATTCAAGATGCTCTCGGGCTTCGAGCCAGGTGTAGTGATGAAAAGACATCAACGTTTCGGGAGTGTACATCTCTCCCATCTTCAGGATGAATGGGAGAGATGTACACTCCCGAAACGTTGATGTCTTTTCATCACTACACCTGGCTCGAAGCCCGAAAGCATCTTGAATAAAGAAATTATGAGTGAAACTGTAGAACAAATTGTTTTTCCTAAAATTAAGACTGTGGCTGATGTACAATCAGAACAAGATGCCATGAATAATATGAAACAAAATCATTTAGAAATAAAGAATGATCTAAACTCAATTTGTGAGAAATACTAAGAGTAAAAAGAAGTTTGGTTAACGTAAATGGTGTTGTGAATGCACTACAAAGGCAAAATGATAATTTAGACATAAGAGATGTTCAAAATGAAAGTGGCTTAAGTGATGTACAAAATAATGACTCACCATGTAGAGGTAGAGGTCCACAACCACATAATAACACAACACACAACAAATGCTATACCAACAGCTATACTACTACTATACTACACGAAATTACACCCCCCTCCCATTTGATGAGAAGGGAGATGATCCAAAACTATTTATTAAAGAAATGGAGGAATATTTCAAAGTGAGAAGGATACCAAACAAGCTTAGAATGATGATAGTGAAGAAAAGCTTGAAAAACAAAGCATTAGAATGACTAAGATTAACACTAGCTGGTCATGAAACGTATAGCTCATTTAGGAATCTAGTCATGTCAAGATATTGGGGCCCAGCTAAACAGAACCAGACAAGAGCAGAGCTAGTGACAGGAAGTGAAAAGTCGCCAATGCCTGTCATAGTGCTAGAAACCACAAATCTGAGTGAAATTGTTCAGACAGAAAGCCAATGGGTTGGTGACTCTCTGGCTAATGACGTCCTAAATGCCCCGAAATGGTATGGACATTGGAACGAAGATTTCTGGTACAGCAGGAATATATTGTCTGGAATAAATGTTTTGCCATTATTGGATTATCACTGGGATGAGTTTCCAGTGTATGACCAGTTAACTAGACACATCAGAATGAATACAAAGTGGGACATAACCATTTCTATCCGTGCCAGAGAAAGTGTGAGCATGATCCTAACTATTAAAGACACGCTCATATATTACAATATCATATTAGGAGTGCCAGAAAAAGTCTCATAGCATTTGCAGTTGTTCTAAATATTTACAGAAGTGTCATCAGGAAGCTGTCACACAGAGCCATGAGAGATTCTGTTCTACAACTTCAGTTACTTAAAACAAATAACAAAGTTGTGCCATTGCTGCAAGTTAAGACCCAGGAGTCCTACTTTCACTCCCTCAAAGTTAGAGGCAATAATTCACCTGCTCAGTTTAAAATGCTGAATATAATTTTGTCAAACATCACCCCAAGTTATACCAGTATCTTCTGGACAGAACTACAGAAAGTACAGAATTCAAGCCTGCATATTATCCTTTATGTATAAGTGTGCTGATTTTAACCCTTTGCGGACGAAGTCCTGGGAAGAAATTTCCGTAGCCAGGACGGAGCTGTGAGTTTGCTGCTAGAGCTACGCAAATGGGAGCAAAACTTCATGCAAAAGTGGCCTATGTTACTGTACTTACCTACACTGCAGATGACTATCAAATGTAGCTGAGCTAAACGGAGACTTATTGATGGACTGGAACAGTTTGTGCTGCTTACTCTGTCCACTAATATGGAGATTTTTTAATTGTTTTAACTTTGTAAACACTTTAGACCAAGATAAAGTGTCCATGTCATAGAAAACACGTACCAATGAAATAGCGTTCGGCCATACCTTGTACAAAATGTACGAGTTTATTATCCCCCAAAACTCTTTCATTTCTACTACAGACACATCAGCCCAAGTTTTCTAAATACAGCGTGGGGACAATTGTAACGTGGCAATTTTTTCTCTCGCATATCTATTTGTTTCCTTAGCAATTTGAGATATTAGCTCATCAGTAAAAAATAAAGTATTCAATTGGCTCAGCATCAAAGGCACAGTTCAGTTTTGGACCTACATTCTTGGAAAAGGTATATTCGTTGGGTTTCTGGTCAGTTTTGCCTATCAATTTCCATGTATCGGCACACGCAACATTCGCAGCACTTGTATCGCTTTCACTCTCACTTACAGACTCCTCAGCACCGGACAGCTCCACATCTTTCTCCTCTTCAAATTCATTGTCCACATAGTCATCACTCACTGCATCCAACTCAGATTGAATCATTAACCTTAATTCTTCCACATCTTCATTGCACAAAATATCAAACTTTTGTTTTCTATTCCCAGAAGGACCTGGTTTATACGCGCTCGAAGCCATTGCAAAATACTGTGCAACCCAGACTGAAACATTTCCTCTGTACGTTGAATTAGTTAAAATAATTTCCGAACAGATGGCAGTATAGGCTGGGTAAAGCTTCCACGAACACTATGATGCCCGTAACATGCTACCAGAAGCATTAATTCTTGCAACTAAGATGAGAAAACGTGAAGCGCTTTGCTGTCGGTTATATGTCGACATACGACCATACGGGCATTACTGTCGTGTCGATCACATATCGACATACGACCGCAAAGGGTTAATATGGCCAATAAAGATGAAATCCTACGTAAAAGTAAGCATTGTTGAGAATGGGGAGCAAAAGGAGTTAATGACCATTCGTCCACTTCAGGAGGCAACTTGAAAAGAAGTTAGAGGCATATATAGACCTAAAAGCAGAAATGGTATTTTAGACTACGCATGTATGCTAGATGTAATGATTACTTTATTGGGGCAATTCATGAGTGCAATCCTATGGGTGATGTACGTGTAATAAGTATGAGCTACAGAATTGAAGTGGCAAGTTGACTAGAAGGTACCATAAGAACAAATTAAACCCATTTAAAGAAACGACCAAATAGTTGTCTTTGCTAACAAATGTGTAAGGTAGCAACAGTGGAAATAAGGAAAAACAACAAGATTAAATGGGTTTCTTATAGAATATATGTACATAGGCTAGAAGCTACAGCAAGAAAGGAAATCAACATAGTCATTGGCTATAGTAACCACCAAAAGTGAGTATCGTCAACAAAGACATTAAAATTCTAATTGTCATAAAAGGAATAAATCATATCGACAAAGAAAATATGTTTTTGGCATAAGGATATCAAGGATAAAATAAGAAGAAATGAATTATAGCGACGAAGAGAATATGTTTTTGACATATAAGGGTGTAGAGGACAAAATAAGAAGAAAAATTATATTGCTACGGGATAATTATAAATACACGAGTTTTCTCTTATAGAGATAAGAGACAAAGTGGTGACAATTAGTAAGAAGAAGAAAACCATAGTCAAAGGAAAACGATGCCCACAGATTAAAATGGACATAGCCAATGTTAAGCTTAGAGAAATGTCGACGAAGTAAATGTAATAATGAATAAGAACCCAATATCATAAGTATATCATTAATAACATGAAAAGTAAATAAATGAATCGACTACCTGCATACACATAATAAGCTTACAAGACAAAGAAGGCAAAGGACTGAATAAAATAGTCATAAGTATGATCACAATTATTAGCTCAAAATTTGCATTCTGTCTCTCTCTCCTCATAACAATGAACACAATTTAAAGGGCGCATATTAAATTATAATACACCTAGATAATATATGTGTCAATGTCAGATGTAAAAACTTTGGGATATTCATGGTATTGTGTTGTGAGATGAGAAAATGTGTTAAAATTACAAAGGCCTGCTGTGTCATATCAAAGCAAAAGACAAAAACATACAGTAAAGAAGATTGTAAAAAAGAGGGTTACTGTGCAAAGTGAGAAAGTGCGTCAAACGAATGAGGAGAAGTGCTGTATTGTGTTTCAAGCTTGTGAATATGTGCGACAACTTGAAAAACAAAACAAGTGGTAAGTGAGATAGAATATATGATTAGTCCCCACAAAGAAAATATTTATATAAAAAATATTGTAAATTTAGCTTATTTTTCATATTGGTAATGATATGGTTAGTGTTAAATGTGTTACACCATTGTTTTATTGTTGAGAATATTATTTGTTTACTAGCATCATTAATGTTGCAGCTGGATTCACCGTTCTTGGCCCCTGAAGGAAGTAAATGTAAAGGCTGAAAGCGAGCTTATTTACCAAGCCAGGTGACAGCAGACAGCAAGCGAAATTGGTGCGTCAGCATCATATCTATTCACATAACGTTCTACTTTGTAAAGTAGTATGTACAGTCCATGCAGAAAAAATGTCTATACGATGTGCCTAGCTTAATTAGCTGTTCAAATGTGTTCATATTAATACATGCATCACTGCAGATATTGTAAAATTGGCCTTTTTTCATTTAAAACCCAGTTCTCTCACTATTCTGTTTAAGGATGACTTGCTGCCCTGGAAGTTAATGCCTTCTCTTAAAATGATTCTAAGTAATTTAGCTATTGTAGGAGCACTTTTTTTTGCCCGCCTCGGTAGCATGATGGTTAGCATGTCTGCTTCACGTCCAAGAGGTCGCGAGTTCGAATCTCGCTTAGGGTAAGTTATCTGGGTAAGGTGTTTTCCAAGGTTTTCCCTAATCTGAGAAGACGAATGTCGGGTAACTTAAAGCTCTGTGGCCCTTGGGCCCATTTGAGCATCATTTCACCCATTTCATTCACCGTCCGATGTGACATTACGTTGGAGGACGTTAATTAAAATAAAAAAGCACGTTTTTCCTGAACACAAGAATTATGAATCCTTCTTCTAACGACACATTTATCCAAGTCATCTAGATCCGTTACTCATTTTGGAACTCTTTTTTGCCTGGAGTTCCAAAGTGTTCTGATTTTCATGTTGTTCACGCTCTTGAACAATTCTTTTCACTGTTCTTTCTGACGCTCCTGTGGCATCTGATACACGTTTTTGAACTTTTTAAATTTTTATGAAAAACTTCTGATGTAAGCAGTTCTTTGCTTTTAGGTTTTTTCTTCATGTATGTCCGTACATTTGAAACAATTTCGCTGCTCTTATTGTGTAATGTTTTGGATCCTAATGTGGAAACAGTGGTAGCATAATTGATTTATGCTATGATCAATGTCTCATAAATTCATTATATTCACTTCTTATCGTACATATCTTAATATGTCTTCAATTACTGTATGCTACACAAAAAAGCAACTATGAATTGGCAAGGACTGTTGAAATGCAGACATCACTACCTTCCCCATCCCCACCCCACCTGTTGTGCATGGTTTCATTCCCAGAATTATATGAGATGACGAGAGAGACAGAAGATATAGATTTGCCTAGAGGACTTCCACTCAAGGTCAGGGGCCAAGAACGGTGAAACCAGCTGTAAGTATTATGTTCCAATTTAATATATATAATTATAAAAATTATTTTAAATGTAATATTAAAAGGTTGGGAGGATAAATTGAGATCGCTTTCTCAACATTTTGAGAACTATATAATATATATGCACGATTACGTCATAGCGGACGCCATGAAATATGCATATATGCGTATGAATAAAAACCCATAGTTAAATAATGCAGCAGATTCAATCTCTCTTAGCGCCCAATGCCAAAAGGGACAAGACATGTTTTTAATGTGTGCGCGATAGGATGCTGTAAGTGAAATTTCCATTGACAAGATATAACAAACATTGAGGAACACAATCCGCATGCATAGAATGTCTATTAATGTGACACGTGTATAATTTACAGTAAAAAAATAAGGTGCGAATAAAACATTGTAAAAGACTTCATTCCGTGTCCACGTTATTTAATTATCTTGACCCAAGATAACTACAGAGTCGAAAGCTCTTCACCTACAACAACAATTTATTTGAAAAACCGCACTAATAATAAATCCAAGATTCATCACCAGTAATGATATTCCAAACCAAATTTGAAGTGCCGCCTAAGAATTTATTAAGTGTTCTTCTGCACCAATCAATACATTTGGGTTTTAATCAGGAGCCAGTTTCTTGGAATCAACAACAAAGTTTTCTCATGTCTAATCATTGATATAAAATGTTTCAGATTTGATCATACCAATGCCCAATACCCGAATAAATTCATAAGCAGTCCATCCATCTTCATCAAACATTGTTCAAACAGGAGCAATATTTTCATCAGTAACAGTTCTTGAAAGCTTCAAGAAATTCATTCACTAAGAGAAAACCAATCTCTCTTGAATTTGCTGTACCAATTATAAACTGACGCCTTAGATGTGGCTTCTTTACCAAATGCATTTCTAAACCAATCTTCACACTGTTTAAGCATGAATGATTTAAAATCACAAAAATCATAGTTCTCTAGTCAAATTAATTTTTTGGCGAACACATCATGGGTGAAATTTCTTTTTTGCACAATTTTAAAGTTACATACATCATTTTTTTTGTACACATATTTGGGATGTTATGTGGAACCATTTGGCACAGTTTCATCTTTGTATGCCCATTAGTTTTTGAATTGTTAAACATTTTGTTTCAAAACATTTGCAAATTTCAAAATGAAGTTCACTCCACATTTTTTTGAAAGTTTGAATTCCTTTTTATGCAATCAGAAACTTATTAAGAAAAACTTAACACATGAGTTTTGTAAGGGAAACTTAAAAAAAATTACGAACTGCACTACAAAGTTTTCAAAACTTTTGCTATCACTACACAGATTGTAAGTTTTATTTTAAAAAAGACTAATTAATCCTGAATCCCATAAGTCACTTTTTTTCCGTTTTATAGAATGTACAGTACAAATTTCATCCTTTGTGCACCTTTGTGGATGCAATTTTGTTTTGAATGAAAGTGTAGCACAATTAAAGAGGGGAAGAACGACAGTAAAAGTTTGTGTGCAGTTTAAGAAGAAATAATTATCTAGACTTTCCTAAAAGTGTCCAGCTTTATAAGTAACTAATAGTCCTTTTTCACCTAGCTATTTCCGCAACTATGCAAGTCCTCCTGTTGCTATATATGTAATTATTTATACTGTACAAGAACTGTGCTAAAATATTTACACTGAAGAAGTATACATGCTTGAGAAGGCCAACAAAATAAAAACAAAACAGTTTCTCCGTATTCTACTCATTCTGTAGAAGGCAGGTAATTTGATGTCTTACATGACATCTACCAGTAGAGCTGATGTTTATGTTATATCAACCACAGTGGCTCTGAGATAAATTAGAAACTAATTTTCACTGAAAAAATCCCATGAAAGTCATAAAAAGGTAATTGCTTCGTGCAGCAATCCACCTGTTATACCTCCTTGGAGCGCAGACCTTTAAATATGTTGTAATTAGAGCAATTTTCTGGCACTGTAGTAGTTTAAAACTTGGCATATATACAGTTCAAACCATCTAATATTTTTGGTACAAAAGACACATTGTGAAATTTTGTAATTTTCAGCCACATTTTCATCTGTTTTCCCCCCTTAAATTATAATTAATGAACTATTAGAGCAAACTGAACGAACTACACAGATATCAACTTACAAAACATTAGAAGGAGTGTGTTAAATATGAGCACAGTTCTTTCGTTTTTAGAAACATAACATTCTGTAAGTTTTCGGTATCACCCTTGAACATGCATTTTTGTTTCATGGATAGGTTTTCCACAGCTAAAAAATGAGCCCATGTATTTAAAAATGCACCGGGGTATTTCGGAAACAGGCAAAGTGTAGTTTCCTTTTATGATTAGACTGTAGTAGGCAAATTAGATTCCATAAACACTATTAGAACTGTCCTAAATGAACAATCCTAGGAGCACCTAAGCTCAGTGTATGAACTGCCTTGCTTTCCATTTCTCTTAAGAGTACACAATGAAAACAAAATAAACATTTACTATGTACATTTTTCTATACAATTTTTTCATTCATCACTACTACGAGACAAAAAAAAAAAAAAAAAAAAAAAGAAGAAGAAGAAAGAAAGAAAGAAAGAAAACTGTATTAGGTAAGTAATTAGAATTAAAAACAAGCACCAATAGGAGGATGCGGGGAGAAAAATACCAGAAGTTTTAACAATTTTATATTACCATCAACCTACTTTGCAGATAGGTTGTTTAGGCCATTTGTGCTTCATAACTTCTTACCGTTTTTCAATTGTCTCTTTCCAGTTTGAATTTTCATTCAGTAGATCTCGAAAATTATCTGTTGAGACAATCACTCCCCCACATTCAGCAGCATACTGCACAATAAACCTGAAACCACACACCATCATTCTGTTTACACTGCTAACATGAAATACTGCAAACAGAACATTTTGAGGAATGAGGTTAAGTGATAAATTGTAAAGCAGAGCAGCTTTCTAACAGGAAAAACAGCAACCAGGGGTCCACAATCATAATAATGATAGCATACACGTGACTATTCAGACCTACTCAAAAATGGAAATGAACATATTTTAATACCTAATAAGCAAATAATTCAGAACTGTTATGGCAAATAAATGAGTCTGTACCAACCAGCTGTTCACCTCAGCATTTTCAAAGATTTATTTACATTAGGTACTTTGTCATGTCAGCAGTAATAGTAATGCTGATCACACTTAATATTATGCATGCTTTCAAAGTCGAGACTTCTTTGCTGTTGGCGATAATGTTTTCCTTGAAGTCTGAGGGGTGCAGGGGTTCTGGATTTTCTAGCCCGAACGTGGTATTGTTCAATTAGGCTGCGAGCTATTGATAGTCATCAACACTTATAATTTACTGGAACATGTTTTGGAGGCTGGCTTTCCTACATTATCAACCAGGCATCGACAGTTCTCCGTTGTGTGGATGATGTTTCCTCTGAGATCTCTGGTGGTGGTTCAGGTGAAGATATCCTCAGGGATGTCGAAATTGAATACTCTGTTTCTTTGCTGTTGGCGATAATGTTTTCCTTGAAGTCTGAGGGGTGCAGGGGTTCTGGATTTTCTAGCCCCAACGTGGTATTGTTCAATTAGGCTGCGAGCTATTGATAGTCGGAAGTCCAAGTAGGTCATTGTCCTGTGTTGGTTTAGAGCTCTCCAAATTACCAAACAATTGTATATGGTTATATCCAGTTGGTACAAAAATACCTTTTTATACCACTTCTCCCTTCAGCTACAAGCAGGAAAGTATATGTATGTATTTCAACAAAGAAAGAAACAGAGTCTACTAAGTTACGAAATACACGTAAGCAAAAGTTTCAAACTGCTGTATTCTGATGACTCACAGACCACGCATACACTATGCTCTGTTTTGCTGACGCATAAGCCACACATACAATGGGTCGACTACTGTTTCTTTCAGAGAACTTATATTAGACGCATTCGACAGAGCAAAGTAAACTTTTCACCACGTGAAACAAAATAGTGCCATTTCAACATTTTGTAAATGCAACTCAACTTTGTTGATGACGTACATGTATACTGCATATAACGTGTTTTATACCAGTTTTTGTTTCATTAAAATAATTTAATATTTACACAAAATATAGCTGTGTATATACGCACTTTTAGCGCATTTAACAATTTAAATGCTAGCAGTTCTTGGCTTGCGGACGATTTAAATGACCATTGCTCAAGAGGTTAATATAATGCAAGTATGTTAGGCTAACATGCTCATCAAAGTTTATATTATATTACACATAGCAAAGCGGAAACTCGCCATTGAACAAAATATTATTTTTAAACCAGCTGTGTGAAGACTATTTTTAGCACTTACCCATTCTGTGCATTTGGTTCAGGCTTTCATTGTCACGTACAACATTCTTTTGGTTTGTAAGGCTCCCATCTCAGCCATCAAGGCTCTGTGTGACTTTTGGCTATTTCCCAAGCAGAAAATTCCACAGAAAGGGGTCCAATTTGAGTCAAGAGAAGGGGTAATGCGGAATGCAACAGCCCAACTTCTAATCATTTCAAAAACTGTGTTGCAAAACTGTTTTCAACAATGGTGGGAGCAGTGGGAAAAATGTGTTCATTACCAAGAATACTGCTTTGCAGGGGATTAGTGTTTCGGGCCACCAAATCAATAAATGTATTTTTGCTGACCAAAGGTTCGACACTTTTTGAACACACTTTCTATTTAGGGAACATTTTATGATGAATTAAGCTCAGTTAAAACAAGCTTTTTCTAAAATAAGAAAAAATTGAAGCTATTAACAGTGAAGCAACAAGATTCTAAAGTAAGAACAAATTAGAAACTAAAAACTTCACTTATCTTATTGTTTTGGTGCTAACCCTGGGGTTTCAAGCTATGTCCAGCTCATTCTCAAAGCCATATAAACAAACTTGTTGCCAAGTTTATTTTGTGGACATATTCTATACAATTTTGAAGACATCAAAGTTCTGGAGCATATGGATAAATACTGGGACAGAGTCATTAAGGAAGCCATTCAAATCAAACTATATCCAAACAATTACAACAGGGACCACGGTCTTCAGCTAAGCCCTGCCTGGACAATAGCCATGAAACACATTCACAACAGCAACTATAGTGATTCTGGTCCAAGTACTGACCCTCAAGAAAACACTGTGGCCGGTGACAAACATAGCCCGAAACAGCAGGTCCAATCACAAATCGTCACCCGCTCATTGGCCAGGGCAACACAACCCCCTCTCACCTAACATTGTATATGTATGGGGAGCGGAAAAATAATGGTCATTTCATTCCGACGAAGGCCATGGAGTTTAGAATGGCCGAAAGCTCAATATTTTCAAACCTCACACGGCTGATCGCCCGTGAAACTATAATAAAGCTGTGAGATGTGTGTCAAGCATTCTGTGTAGTGCAACATGGGGAAATGTAAGGATGTGACAGAGTGACAAAAAGGGGCAATCGTGTTTGGCCGTGCTCATGGCTATACGTTAGATGAAGTGTCTGGATTTGTTGGTGTGTCGAAGCGGATTGTCCAATGGGTCTACAAGCAGTGGTGCAATACATGTGGCCATGAAACAAGTCTGAATTGTGGTTGGAAAAGGATCATGACAGAGAGACAGGAGACAAGTTTCACAATTAGTAAATGCAAACCGTTTCCAAATCTGACAGGAATTAATCCAGTCCATGAATGCAGGTCCATCCTGACTTGCTAATGAGAGGACATTGCGGCAGGAACTGCATTCCATGAACACTTGGAGTCGGACACCTCGGAGGAGGCCCTTGACCACAGAGGCACATAAAGCTGCACGACTTCAGTGGGTAGCTGACTGGTGGAATGTCACGTGGTCCAATTAATTACATTTGTGCCTCTCTTTGAATGACATACATCATCAGGTGCACCGTCAGCCACATGAAGCATTTCATCCAGATGGTGTACAGGGTCCGGTTCAAACTGGAGGTGGGTCAGTGACATTTTCGGGGTGCTTTTCTTGCTGTGAATTAGGCCTACCCTATGAGGTGACCAATTGGATGAACCAGCCTGTTTATTTGAACATTTTGGATGAGCAGGTGTTGCCATTTAGTCAGTATCTTCATGATAATTTGCTGTTGCCTCCCCTATATTTCAACATGATAAATGCTGGGTTCATTGGGATGAAGAGTGTTGAACTGGCTTGAGGAACTCACATGCAGCTTATCACATCTCGATTGACCTGCAAACTCACTCGACTTGAACACAATCGAAAATTTGTGGGATTTGTTGGAATAGTGGGTGAGACACCGAAATCAGCATCCTCACAATTTGGTGGATTTGCATTTGCAACTCATATGCGAGTGCCATACTTGCAGAACCTTGTGGACTCACTTCCTAACTGGATCCAGGCAGTTATCAGGTCCAGAGGTGGTGTCATGCGTTGTTAATGTTGTGGTGATCTAGGGTGACTAATTTTTTGCCTGGTGAGCTTGTATTAAAAAACATCCAACATATAGTGCACATAACATTTTAACAAACTATGTCAAAAATTTGTTAATTTTTGTTAATATTTTTATTAATAATTAATCATTTTTTGATTTGATAATATAAATACCTCCTTGGATATTATGGTTTATCACATTGCTCCCAAATTTGACCTTAGTGTATAAACTTAAATTGTTCTGCAGGCATTTCTGAATTTTAATTAGATTAAAAGAAAAATATTTTTGATATACACAGTGGCTTTAAAATTGTTGATGCCAAAAAAGCAACTGAGCAACAAGAAAGTACAAGTTATAAGTATAATTTTCCTCTTCTTCCTTTCAATTATTATATCCTATGGTCTATTATGATCCACAATTATACTGTTATAAGTAACGACCACATTTTATGTGAAATAAACCTTTATTTTAGGTTTCCTGTGTGCTGTAACTAGGATTCTTGGCACCAATAATATTATGATGTTAGTTTTGTGAAATTTGTTTATGAACATTTTTTCATAAAGCTTTACATTATCAAATATATCCATCAAAAACACACAGAGAACAGATTTTACTGTTTGTTTTGTAGGTTACTGTTTGGTATTACAGCAGATATACATTCAATTTTTCTAGTGTAAACAATATCCTATTATCACGTAAGAAGAAAGAGTTCTTTCAACAGAACATATCATTGAAATGTGCAACATAGATGTTATAATGCAGCAGGTTCTAGGGGTTATTTTCTTACATACTTTTCTCTCTGTAATACTGAATTTATGATTTTCATATCTTCAAAACCATGCCTGTTCCAGAACCTTCTCCAGCTTAAATATGCAATTTCCAGAGATCAAGGTATTTCTTTCCTGGAAACATCACCAATGATACTCAGAGCATTAGTGCGTGGCAGGATTGCTCTTTCCAACTGGAGAATAGCTTCTGGTGCAATAAAAATATATCTTAATATACGCAAGAGTCGTATTTAACAGTAGAAACCTGAACTAACTCCATCCAACTGCCTATAGTGGTGGAAATGATTTTAGAGTTTCAATGAGAGAATAGCACTCTTCATTTGAAGACAAGACTCATTCAGGGTTTTTCAGTGAGTCAGTATGGTTTAAGGGCTCATTGTCAGCTAGGTCATTAGGGTTCAAAGTAAAAAAAGATAAAAACAAGGAAACTCACCATGTATTAAAACAGGAAAAATAAAAACAGACAAAAGTTAACAGTTAAAATGTAAAAACTCCTCTAAAAGGTAACAAGATAAAACTGGTAATAAAGTAAAAAGTTGTCTAAAAGGTAAGTCGTTAAAATGAGATAAAACAACCAACAAGTCCAAAATAAAACCACAAAGTAAAATATAAGTTGAACTTGCTTATTGAAGCCAACACTGGTGACAAACCTCAGCTCTGTATGTACAGTTACTTGGTTGTTGCCTAAGGTGGACTTCAGAGTGGAATCCAGGCCAAAGAACTGGCATACACAAGCAAATTGCAGTCAATCAAGGAGAATATGGGCCACAGAAAGTTGAACGTTGCATGTGGAACAAACAGGCGCCGAGTCACCATGCAAAAAGTGGCTGTGTGAGACGCTTGTGTGACCTATTTTAAGGCAGGTGAGAATGACTTCTGCCCACCTGGAATCCCTGTATGATGTCATTCAGGTTTGCATGGTGTTCTTGATCGTCCGCAATTGAGTGCCATCTAATGCATCCCATGATTGCTGCCAGAATGATAACATATGGTGAAGGTAATACTGTTGTATATCTTTTATAAGGCAGACTGCACGTGGAAAACTCCGGCATACAACATGCAGCCTTAGCAGCTGCATCTGCCTCCTGATTACCGGGAATAACCACATTACCTGGGCTCCATGTAAAAACAAACTGGTATCTGCATATTACTAACTGCGATATTAGTGTCTCAATTTTAAGAATAAATGCCGATGTGCCGAGAAACTATTGCAGGGCCTGAAGAGTGCTCAGAGAGTCACAGCATATGAGAAGACTTTCAGGAACGGAGCTGAAGAAAAAAAGTAAAAAAATAAAAGATTGCAAACAGCTCAGCAGTAAATATAGAACTGTTGTCCGGAAATCAGTACTTGTGGGCCACACCGCTGCACACAAAACTACAGCCTGTAGCACCCCACCTGCAAACTGTCGTAAATACCAGAGTGTAATTCTGTTATTGGTCTGTAACTGAGGCAAAAAGTTGGCAAAACACCGAGGGAAAGGTTTGCACCTTTGCACAGCCCAAAAAGTTCCAGGTTGAATTGTGCACGATGTGTTGCCAGGGAGGATAGCGGCCAAAACAATATCTCTTTAGGCTAGGCATTTGGGGGGCATGTGCGGTGAGCAGTTCTCGAAACCTTATACCACTTGGATGGAATATAGTGGTATTTCACATACAACAGTGGGCTAGATCTGGATGTAACATGGAACTAAAAGGACAACTTGGGTGATCGACCAAGTGTGCCAGGCAAGAGCAAAGTAAGTACGTGCATCGGACAGACAGCAGCAGTTCACAGAATCAATATACAGACTCTACTGGTGCGGAAAGCCTAAGTAGCAAGATGGACAGTAGCGTGATGTACACTGTCTAAAATGCGAAGTTTAGAAGCAGATGCTGAGCCAGAGATAAAACTGTCATAATCGACTTTGGACTTGATCAATGAGTGATACAACCTCAACATCACTGTACGGTCGCCCCGCCAAGAAAGCCCAGATAAAACTGGAACACCTGAAGCGAACGATTGCAGGAAGCATAAAGGTGGCAAATATGGTGCTCCCAGGTCAGTTTGCCATTGAGGTGAAGGCCCAAGAATTTGAGGTGCAGAACAAGTAGCAGAGGTGTGCCACACAAATGAAGATCAGGAGGAGGGTGTAAACCGCAAAGTCGATGAAAGTGAAGACCGTTTTCGTAGATGAGAACTGAAAGCCAGTGCAGAAGGCCCAGTCTATGATGGATGTTATGGCCAGCTGCAGTTGACGCTCAATATACTCTAAACTATGAGAGCGATAGTAGATCGCAAACTCGTCAACATAAAATATTGGAATTCCGCTATGAACAACACCAGTGATACCATTAATTGCAACAGCAAAAAGCGTTACGCTGAGAATTGACCCTTGGGGTAACCATTCTCCTGGATCCTTTATTGTGACTTCATGTTTCCAATGTGGACACGAAAGTGGCGAAGTTCCAAAAAGTTAAAAAGACAGCTAAATGACCTCGTAAACCGTCAGCATGGAGAATCCCATAGCACCAGGTGGTGTCGTAGGCCTTCTGCAGATCAAAGAAGACATCTACAACATGCTGCTTTAGGAGAAAGGCATTTTGGATGCAAGCTTCCAAGTCTGTCAGGTTGTCAACACATAGCAATTGTGACGAAAACCACACTGAACATGGCTCAGCAGGTTATTTATCTCTAGCTGCCACATTGAGTGAGTGTTAATCATCCACTTGAAGGTATTGCAAACGACATTTGTCAGGCTAGACAGAAGTGTCCGGTCCTTTCCGGGTTGAGGGATAGGGATGACAATACCCTCTCGCCAGGAAGACGGTAAAACCTGCTGAAGCCAGATGCGGTTATAGATTCTCAGCAGGAAGGAGAGAGCCTGAGATGGAAGATGAAGCAGCATTTGTTAGTGGATGTCATCAGGACCAGGAGAAGAGTCCTTTGCGAGGGACAAAGAATGCGTTAGCTCTGCTTCTGTAAAGCATGCGTTTTATGGTTCACTACACTCACTGTTAAAATTGACAGCTATCTGCTCTACAGATTCCTTGACAGGTGTAAAGGCTCTATCGTATCCATTCGTTTGGCTAGTAGCAGTGAAGGAAGTAGGAAGGGTGTCAGATATATCCTGCTTGGTGGTGTAATGTGAGCTGTTAGACGGCAAGGCTAGGAATTATCATCCAGCGACACTTGTCATACATATGCCGAACAGCAATCCTCACTTGTTGTGTAGAATTGTGACAGGAAAGCGAAGAGACTTAGTTTTCCTTGGACTTGCATTTGGCATCACAAAGCATAAAGTGTGCCCTAGCACAAGCACGTTTAAAAGCTACAAGGTTCGCCTCTGTAGAATGGAAACTAAAAACATGCAGAGCATACTTGCGTGCTTTAATAGCCAAATGGCATTCCTTGGACCACCAAAGCACAGGAATGTGATGTGGTGTAGATGAAACTCGAGGAACGTTGGAATCCGCTGGGAGGACAGAGCAAGTAAAATACTCCATTTCGTCTATGGTGGCAAAAACATCGTTGGTGAGGTAATGAGGGAATGCAACTTCCCCCAGTCAGCTTTGGAAATAACACAGTGAGGATGTCATGTTGGCACAGGATGGTGGCTGGATAGGTGCATGTTAATGGGTGAATGATCACTGCCAAATAAGTCGAAAAGGACTGACCAATGAAGGTGTACCAAGGACGGCTACAAAAGGAAGCGTCTAAGGTAGAGTGTGTACATAGGCAGATGATAGAAAGGGATACCAGCATTTAACAAAAGGAGGCTGGACAAATCGCAAAGTGTTTTTGGTTTTCACATCACCAAAGAAATTGTGCAGTGGCAGACAGTGAAACAAAAGAGCCCAAAGGTCGTTCTTATGTATGACTGACTGGTGATAGATAGATGTTGCAAATATAGACTCAGGCTGAGTAGCTGGATGCACTGCTACAGCTTGCAGGCGTGTTAAGTGGGATGCTAGTGGCAGAGATGTTATGTGCCACCAGAGTAACAACCCCAACACTTGCTCACCCATCAACTGCAGTCATGTCTAAATGCCGAAAAACCACAAAGATGTAAGTCATAAGTATGCTGCAAATGGGTTTCTTGTAGAGAGGCAATTGAAGGCGAAAGGTGAGAAACTAAATGCTGCATGTCTGGAGCACATGCCGGGAACCCATTATCATTCCATTAATTATTTCCAAAGAATAAGGCATGGTCTTTAAAATATGATTTGAAGCTTTCCTGATGACGAACATATTCAAGATGTTCTCAGGCTTTGAGCCAGGTGTAGTGATGAAGAGCCATCAACATTTTGGGAGTGTACATCTCTCCCATCATCAGGATGATGAATGATTAGCGAGAGTGAAAGGACTAGTATATGTATTGTCCACTAGTACGTACCGAGTAGAAAACACCCAGTCTAATGTGGAGGTGGTTGGAATCGTTTTTTGTGCCGGTCGATTCATTCATCATAGTCATTCATCATCTCAACGCTCTGGCACACAGAGCTGTGCCTGTGCCTTTCTCCGATCCCAGCCATCTAAAGGAAGAACTACAGTACCTGAGGCACACTTTCCGCCAAAACGGCTACACTGTACTCAATCTCCAAGGCTAAGAGAGGAAAATCACAAACTCAGCAAACATCAGATAAGCCTGCATCCCATAAACTGGCAATCTATCTGGCAGAATAAGTAGAATTCTCGCAAAACACAATATCAGAACCATCCACAAACCGCCTTTGAAGATCAAACACCTAGTGAGACCGATAAAGGACAAACTGAACCTTAATGTACCAGGGTATACCGTATCCCCTGTGAATGCAGGACGCTGTACATAGGGCAAACCAGCAGGACCATTTCCACTAGAGTCAAGGAGCATGACTGGTGTATATGCTTAATGCAGCCTGACAAGTCAGGCTATGGTTAGTGTAGAAACCTTCAAACCCCCACCAAGATCACAGCATACAAACTGCCAACACTTCACCCATAATGCTGCTGGCTGTCTGCTGAAACCAGTTTGCACTTTCTGTGGTGAGACTGGCCATAGAAGAGTAAACTGCCAAAGACTAGCTGTCCTAGGTTCCACTACACGATGCTGCAACTGTGGTGATTCCCACTCTTGCAGATACGCCAAGTGTCCAGTGTGGCAAGAAGCGCGACTGGAGCTCATGCCAAATAAGCAAGGACAGATGTCCAAATACAATGCCCGGCCCCGAGTTCCACATAAGACAGAACTGCCAAGGGAGGCTTTCACCAGAGCAAGATGGCCCGAACTTCCTTGCAAAACTCCGATTAAGTTCCCAAGCTATGCAGCGGCCACCACAGGACATGAGGCACATCCACTGTCACACCAACACAGCCACAGAAGCAAACAGATGTGCAAACAAACATGCCATCTAACAACTCGGCAGCAACAACTAGGACACAACAACCTGCCCAACAGAGAGTGGCACGGCAACAATGAGTACCTTGCCAGCAACAGCCACCTAAAGGCTTAGCTCTGCCACAACAACCTCAGCAGAACTGCTCTAGCCTTCCCACTGTTCCTGATGAGGCTTTCCTCAACACCATGAGGCAAATACCCATCCAGCTACAGCCTGAGTTCGCAGCCTTCCTGGCTGAAGCTTTAAGAACCAGGCCACAACAGATTCATCCATATACCATGTTTGTGCACAGTCTTAACCTTCACAATCCATCATGGGTACTAGACATGCTGGAGTAATGGATATACGAACTGAGACAGAATATTGTAAGACCCCAAAAGGAAATCATTTATGTAAATATTTATTGCAAATGTAATTTATTTTTGGTGTTGATACGAATTAGTTGAGTAACGAAAACGTGTTGCTATTTTCCATTGTTAAGAAAAGAAAGTTGTTTAAAAATGTCATAAATGTTAAGTTTCACATTTAAATTTAATATGTATAAATAAAAGAATCATATATATTTAATATTAAAAGTGAAGGGAGAATAACTAAAGATCGCTTTCCTAACAATACCGGAACTATTTAATGGTGAAAAATATAAAATGAACACATACGCGGATGTATACAACAACAAAAAAAAAAAAGGAAAAAAAGAGAGAGAAAAAAAAAAGATAGCGTTATGTATACAAAGTAGTGCTAAAATTGTTAATAGCGTCTGTATGTTTGAGATGTGAAGACGTGTTTTTGATGTGGATCTAAAAACTGAGTAAAAGTGTAAAGACAATCAAAATAATACAAAAAGATGTAACAAAAGTTAATCAATTATAACAAGTGTAAAAAGAGACGAGAAAGGTGCTAATAAAGTGTTAAATATAGTGAAGTTACATTGCGTGTTTATTCATTCCACCTAGTACCACACCCGGAGAGAAATAATAGTCTCATTGCCCAACACGAAGCCGAAATTCATTATAAAAACAGCACCAGAACTCTCAAAGTTTGTCCCTGGAACGCCAATGGGATAAGGTTCAAACTAAGAGAGACACCCAACTTTGTGGCCTCCAAGGGTATCCATGCACTCCTGGTACAGGAAACCCATCTAACACCTACAAACAAAGCTACCATTCCAGGTATGCTCTGCTACAGAACGGACAGAGCTGACAGCTATGGAGGAACTGCTACTTATGCGAGCCGTAGCACTGAACACCACCAACTTTTCACTACCCCAACTACCAATCTGGAAACCACTGGAATCCAAGTGGAGGCTAACAAAGGGCCTGTTAGACTGTTCTCCGTCTACATCCCCCCTGGTCGTCCTATCCTCGACAGGGAGATGAATGTACTATTCTCCAGCAACACGGCAACCATTGCCAAGGGAGATTATAATGCTAAAAGCCCAGCTTGGAATTCCACAGTGCTTAACCATCGAGGTAGAACATTGGAACGATACATGCTCACCAAAAATCGAGCGGTACTCTCATCATCCTCGCCTACCATGTCTTACAGAGGTCGTAGACCCCCAGATTGGCTAGACAATGCATTCATCAAGAACACCAGATTACATCAACAAATATTTTCACTGCCTGAGCTTTCTTCAGACCACTACCCTCTGCTACTTCATACCACACCAAACTGCAAACCAAATCGTCTGTTTCCCTCTCCTAGGCGAGTCACCTGGCAAGAGTTTACACACATAATAGCTGAGATACCAGCAACTCTTGGCCCATGCTCTACAGTATAAGATGCTGATACACTGGTGCAAAAATTCAACACCTCCAAAACTGCAGCCATAGCACAGGCAACACCACCAAGCCGAGGCCCAGCTCAGGCAGTCAAGAACTTGCCTCGCCACTTCGTGAGCTGATTGCGGCAAAAAACAGAGCACGACGCCGAGCCCAACACTCCGGTTGCCCCCTGGATCGAAAGGAATTTAATAGGCTGTAACGTGTCCTTAGATTGGAACTTGCAGACTATTCCAACGAAGAATGGGAGCGAAAATTATCTATGGTCGACACAGAGGACCAATCCCTTTGGTGTATGTTCAAGGCATTGTTGCGCTTACCCGTGCAAGACAAACCCCTTCACCAAGGCAATCGCCTGGCTCAATCAGCCAGAGAGAAGGTAGAGTTAATGGCAGAACACTTAGAACAAACATTCCATCCAGCTGACACCTGCGACATGGATCTTAGACGTCACGTCGAGGACCAGGTCTCCAAATTTTTGTCCAGGCCTTTTCTGGCAGAGAGTGTAACCCCAACTACTTAAGTGGAAATCCAACATCTCATTTCCACTGTGGCCCCCTATAAGGCAACAGGGTATGACAACATACCCTACGCAGCTCTACAGGCCCTACCAAAGAACTGGATGGACCTCCTTGTGCATCTCTTCAAAGCCCTACTCCGTCTGGCATACTTCCCGAAGGTATGGAAGCATGCAAAGATCATCACCTTGCCGAAACCAGAGAAGGATATTTCCTCACCTGAAGGTTACCGACCAATAAGCTTGCTTCCATCTCTGAGTAAAATCTTCGAGAAGATTGTACAAGCCAGGATCCAAACCACCCTGGATACCCTCCAGATACTTTGACTGGAGCAGTTCGGTTTCCGCCGGCGGCACTCCACCATCCATCAACTACTTCGGCTAGTGGACGACATCATCAAGGCAGTTTGTTGTCGCACTATTCCTGGATATTACACGTGCCTTCGACTGTCTGGCACGAGGGGCTCCTGAACAGACTCATTCAATTCAATATTCCTCCCCACATTACTCATCTGACACACTCATGTCTGCAAAATAGAACATTCTCAGTCTGTAAAGAAGAAGTGTCATCAATACTTCGACCAATCCATGCAGGAGTCCCTCAAGGAAGTGTACTCGGGCTGCCTCTGTTCTTGATATACATAAATTCATTGCCATGCTATCAGGGGTGTTCACTCTACCAGGTCGCCGATGACACCACCATTGCCACTGCCTCTATTAAACACAGAATAGCAGCAAACAGGCTGCAGAGGTACGCAGTCTCTTTAACAGCATGGTTCTCCACCTGGCGATTAAAGATAAATCCAGCTAAATCACAGGCTGTCACCTTTACCAGAAGACTGGTACAAGAAGATCCTCCGGAATTACAGATAGCTGGTGGTAGAGTGAACTGGTCCAACCAAGCAAAATATCTTGGAGTCATCTTGGACCATAAGTTAACATGGAAACCCCACATCGAGGAGATAACCAACAAGATCAATCGTAGGATGGCTATGATGTATCTACTAGAGGATTTTTAGAAAGGTCAGGAACTTAGGTCAATTTTTAAGTAGAATTAAGAAAAACTGGAATTGGTCTGTACAAAGAAAACAGAATTAAAAATTTTGTGTTAGTTATAAAGTGTTAAATGGCAATAGAGAAGCAAAATGTATGATAAGAAATTTAGAAAGTCGGCAATGTCCATCAGAAACGAACTGCTCCTGTAAAACAGATTCTTCGCCCAGCTCTTACATACGGTTGCCAAGTCTGGGGAATTGCAGCTGCAACTCATCTAAAATGCTTACAGACACTTCACAACCGCTATCTGCGCATATCAATTGATGCAGATTGGTACATTTCAAATAAAGACATCCACCGTGACCTTTCTGTCCCAACTCTGACTGAGCACATTCTATCTCTTTCACATACATTTTACAATTCCCTTCCACAGAGCTTCAATGCCCTTATCCATGGCCTCGGGGAGTATGATCTTGACCCCAGGGAAACCTACAAATGCCCCAGACTTGTATTTGGCCTAAATCAGTAAACAACCATACACAAACACACTAATACAACATAACCATATCAACAACAACCTTAATTGACAAAAGAAAACCAACCCCAGACAACTATACCACCATTTAACCACAGTCCCTTTTAATAAAACATACTCTTAACCAGTAAAGGACTTGTCCTGGCATGGTTTTTGTCAAGAGGCTCCACCACGGTGGAACACCTCTTATGACATCCACCTCACATAGCTAGTCATTAATCATCCTGATGATGGGAGAGATGTACACTCCTGAAATGTCGATGGCTCTTTATCACTACACCTGGCTTGAAGCCCGAGAACATCTTGAATATGGGCCTTTATGGTCTTTATCTTTTTCTTCACCTTTAGCTTGACACACTTGGACTGATGTGCTTTATGCCATCCTCAAGTGACTCCTCCGATGTCCGGGAGTTGGAAGATCCCTGGTGGCTTATTGAGTGGGAGCGGGACTTCAATGAGGATGTGCAACTGGTTGTCCTATGTTGAGGTTGGGAATGAGGTCTTTCGACAGGCAACACAGTGTGGCTACTGCTTGTGGACAGCTGGTGAGCAGATGTGTGCACAGCCGAAGATGTAATGGCTGGTGCAGTTGTGGCACCAGACGGTGAAGAGGTGCTCGCAAGTAAGTCAGTCTGTCTGTGTCGAAGCATCTGTGACAGGAACATGCTGTATGGCAACAGTGTTCACAGGAGCGCAACGGACTGCTGACGGAAAACCTATGGTGGTTGCAGGTTGCATTTGCTGAAAGCGACGATGTGCTTCAGGAAATGTGAGGAGTTCTTTGATGTACAGCTCCTGGATACATTTTTCATTAAGAAACTTTGGACCACGAGCTGGATGGATGACTCCCTCCAAAGTTAATACAGTAAGGGTCATGGGTACAAGACATGCCCTCATTGTATGACAGGCCACAATGCTCACAAATGGTAGGATGCGTACACAAGACCGAACTTTTGACACTAAAAACACTGCATAGGGTTTGGACATACTAGTGCACTGTGGCATGCTTGTAGCTGCAGAAGATGTATTCTTGTAACTGAGTACCCTTAAAGGTGAGGAACACTGTCCGTAAAGAGTACTCCTGGCCATCCTGTTTTCTAGTGAGGTGGTATGCTTGACACACCCGTTAATCTGAGAGACATGTAACCATTTCCCCATTCGACAGACTATACAAACTGGAGGTGATGACAACTCCTTGGCATGTATTTAGGGTCTGGTCTGTCATGTTAGTTTCAATCAAAAGCGTACTGTTTCAAACATGCGTTGTGGTTTTTACACAGTCACAGATTCTGTCCACTTCTCACAAAATGGGCTCAAGTCCTTAAGTCTTCCTGTGACATGCTAGTCACAGCCAAAAAAACAGTCCAAGAGAGGCGTTTTGAGGAGATGCACTTTGAATTGGACTTCCATCCGGAATCATCGGCGTCAGCCTACCATCCAGGTGTCAAAGAAAAAAGACACCAAAACTCCACAGTCTATGCCACCATGGAGACCCCTCCATGACTGACCTCAAAGCATACTTCACAGGGACTACCCTCCAATCTCCACTGCTTGTCCACATGGGTAAACCTTTCACCACGCACGCGCTGACTTTATGCTCCTACCACAGGAATAACCGCCTGTGGCTCCCCACTTTAGGCCATGCCACCTCAATGGAGTCAACATGGATTCAGGGGACTTTTAGTTCATTACACTGAGGTTCCATCAGCTGTAACACGTCCAGTCGGTGATACTGAACTGATGGCACATGGGCATCAGGGAATTAACACAGGCTGAACTCTCAGAGCTATGTGGGTGTATATAACGGTGTGGATGGTATGAGGGCTGATCAACAAAGACTGAGACTGGTTCTTTTTCACAGATGTTTTACTCCAATTCAATGTTTACATGATCTTTTTCAAAATAGTCCCCTCCTACTTCAATGCACATTTTATAGTGTCTCTGCCAGTCCTTGAACACGTGATGCAGAACATTCTTTGTCAGGTCCTTGAGAATCGCTTCACTTTTCTTGAGCACTGCTTCAGAGTTCTCAAATCGAATACCCCTAAGCTTTGCCTTTTAGTGATGGGAATAAAAAAAGTCACAGGGTGAAAGATCAGGGCTATAAGGTGTATGTGGTACACAGGTAATGTTGAATTGAGCCAGAAACTGCATGACTTGATTTGCGACGTGAGACCATGCATTGTCATGATGAAGTCGCCACCCAGTCCGAGAAAGCTCTGGTTGTTTCTTTGCAATGTGCTTCCTCAGTGTAGCCAATACTGACGTGTAGTATGCTGCTGTAACAGTAGTGAGAGGGGGAACTGCATGCTGGTAAATCATTCCATTACAGTCAAAAAATGTGACAGTCACTTTTCCTGCAGATGGAACAACTTTTGCCTTTTTTGGTGTTGGAGAACCTGGCAATTTCCACACTGTGCTGGCTTGTTTTCCTTCAGGATCATAATGATGCAGCCATGACTCATCGCCGGTGATAACTGATTTAAAAAATGCATCCCCTCCATCAGCAAAGAGACGCAGCACCTCACGGCTTGTCTCCATTCGCACAGCCTTTTGTTCGAGAGCCAACAGACGTGGCACCCAAGGAGCACAAACCCGGGACATATGGAGATGGTCGTGCATAATTGTAATCACCCTGCCATATGAAACTCTTAACACTTCACTGAGGTTACGTAATGTTATACGCCGATCCTCTTGGACAATCACAGCAGCTGTGTTGATGTTGACTTCAGACACAGCAGAAGCCGAAACACCAGGCCCACCTTGCTTAACACTGACAAGTCGGCCTTCTTTGAAGTCCTTGAACCACCTAAACACTGTAGCACGAGGTAGTGCATCTTCACTGTACGCTTGCTTCAGCTTTTCATAAATTTCGGTGGCTGTGTGGTTTAAACAAAAACAGAATTGATTGCGCTGTACTGCTCCTCTTGCGTCACCTCCATTGTCTGGTATGTGAAATGCACGTAGGGTCTACAAAATAGAGCATTACTACCAACCTACCAATACGAGTGTGTTGCAGCCTACTGACTTTTATATATAAAAACCCGCTCTTTTCAAATATTTATGTTATAGATATGAAACTTTCACGGAAGCTACAGGAAAAAATCAGTCTCGGTCTTTGATGATCAGCCCTCGTATATATGGGAGCAGTGTGAAAGGTCCGCCCAACCTTCATGCCTGAGACCTATGAAGAGCACACATGCTGGGGACCACATTGAAATCGTGGGACAGGATCACAGAGATAGGAAGGTTCCCTGCTGGCGAGACAGGAGTTATAAACCTAAGACTTTACAAACTAATAATTATAATAAGCCTAGAAGAGGAAGAGGGTGTTGAGTAATAGCACTGAAAGCAGCTACACGTGGCAACAGTTAATGGATATGGAAGGAGTGAAATGATGGTGAGTGGCTCAGGAGCCTGGATGCACCTAATCTATACCTACCATAGTAGGCCCCTGGAAAGAGGGTTTTTCAGATGCAATAAAATTCACATATTTAAGAATTTCAAGAAGCTTGAAACAATGTATCTTGAAAATCGTTAATTACCTAGCGAGAAAAAAAATTGGATAAAACCTAAAAATCCAGGCCCGACTTATAAGCGTAACAAAATTGTAAAGAACAAAAAATCGAAAATGTCCATTTTTTTTTAAATCCAAACTAAAAACATGGTGAAATTCAAAGACAATAACATTTACGTTTGTTACTCATAGCAAGGAATGCAGTAAACTTTCTGCTAATATTTCAAGTATTACTTTAGAAAATTGACACATATTCATTATGAATGTTAATGTGGCGCAATCTCAAGGCCATTGTAACTTCTTGTGAAGCATTGGATACATACACTGGCTGTGGTAAATAGTACATGCTGACATGCAACCTATTGTTACCAGCACTACAGCCAATGCTAGAATGAACCAAATAATTTCTAATGAACACATGTATACATATCCTTAGTGAATATTGTGGTAACATACGTGTTCAAGCACTGTTAGGTTCTATTTCAGGACAAAATGCAGCTCTGGCATCAGTATAATCAGGCTAACCATTCCTGGATCTGCACCTATGCAGGTTGATTATTCCAAAATGCCTGGAGGACATTCTTGGCAAAACTAAGTTTTAACTTCACACCCAGCATTCAAGAAGAGAAATCTGAACATATGAGATGTTTTTTGGATAAATACTAATGAAAACAATAATAGTAGCTCAGTGGCTAATTGAGGAGCATTTTTTCAAACTCGATAGATGCAAGATTTTATGAAATTGAGTTATATATAATATTGGCATAACTTTCACCTTCTGCATCATTCTGTGAAATCAGATTTTGCAAAATTCAATTTGTGTCCTGTGTAGAAGGTAGGGAATATTAGCAGTTTACTCGATAGATGCACTTGCTCAGTTAAAGCAAAGGTTGATAGATGCAATTTTATGATTTTATAATCCATAGTGTAGCAACCTGAATTCTATGAAACCCATGTTAGCATTGACTGCCATCTCACTGTTGTGATTCTTGGAATTCTCAATCATTTCTGCAAGCTTTGTACACTGCTGCATCGTTGGCAATAACTGTGAACTCAGGTTGTGCACTTGGATTTCACATTCATTTCAGAAGCTTTTTTTTTTTTGTTTTGTTCCATTTATATCCCGCCTTTAACTACAGAGGTCATATCGGCGGCCTAGCCTATTGGCATGGTGTTACTCTTTTAACAGTGGGTTTTTCGGTCTTTGGGAGTTTTTATACGTTGAACTCACATACACATTCACACTTTCATTCATACTTCCAGACTCACAGAAGGATGAGGAATAATCTTGGCTGGAGAAAAATTCCTATCCCCCTGCTGGGAATTGAACCTCGGACCCCTTGCACAGCAGGGAGGTTCTTCTGCAAGCTTTTTTATACTTACATGGCATTTTTACTCTTAGTTGAGACACTACATTGTACTATGCACTATGGACAGGAGCTCAGATTGTGAAACTGTACCAGTCGTAGAATGCACGGGAGGTAGGAATTGCAAAAACAAGGAATGGAAATCAAAATGCAAGTCAAGGAAAGCTCATACTCCAGCAATTACATGGTCACATGGTCTTGAGAGCACTCCACGAAATCCTAAAAGTAAAGGGCATGTAATGGAGTATTTTGGTGGGCAGCATGAAGGGCTGTTGGAAGAGCCAAAAGGAAGGGGGTGGCAGCTCAAAGATGGAACAGCCAGGTGTGTTACGTCAGAGACAAAAGCTGGTTGACGGGGTGATTTTTTCTGTGTGCTGTGTGTTAGCGAGTCAACCGCCAGTTGTGCCCTGGAGTGGGTTGGTCCCAAGCAGCCCGTAGTCGAATGGGGGTCCTTAGCAAGTTGGTTAGACGGTGAGGAGCCGTTCGTGAACCTAGGCCTGACAGCAAGTCACATATTATTCAACCTTGTTTATGTGGTTCCTATGGGAATTGAGCTGCATGGACTTCTGAGTGGAATTGATTCCTAGTGACAGGCGCCGCTCGCATGGAAAGGCGAATTTGCTGAGTGGCCATGAAACCAGAGAGACCAGCTGTACATTGACTACGAGGGCGTTGACTTTCCAGGCTGGGAGTTGCTGTCCACCATGTGGCTTCGAGATGCAACATAGGGATGAGTACCAAGTTAACAACTAATAGTAGCTCTTTGTGGAAGTAGGGAAAATCTAAAGGAACAGTTAACTGTCAGGGTTGCACATTATGAGATACCTTTCATTATTAAACTGGGGAGCAACTTAGTAAAGTGAAGTGTTTGTGTAGAGTTTGTAACAGACGTAAGGAAGATTTGTAGATGAGGCAGGGGTGTTTGGTGATAACAGTTGAGGGCAAGGACAGAATTGTAGTGCCCGATTATAGAAAGCCAGGTTTTCCTGTTAGATTGCAGTTTTTTTATATGTCTCTTAATTTGAAAGTCATGGGTACATTTGTTGAGTTCTTTTAATATTTACATGTTTATATTTTATACTGTTCATTTTATAATAAATATTATGTTATGTTGTATTTCTTGGTGTTACTTGTTACTATCTTGTCTCGATCCTGCGGAAGAAAGTTGTTAGTAAAGGGTAAGGAAGTAGGTGAAAGGAGAGCACAAAGGGAGGCGTAACAGACATAAGCACTGTGATGCAGCTGATTTGACTTATAATGACATAAGTGGATTTCACCAACACCTTTCCTTGCTCAGCAAAATAGATCAAGATAAATTCCTTACGGAATATATTGGTGTTACATCTCCTAATCGCAGAGTAGTGAAGAAAGAAGCTGCAAATAGAAAGCAGACTGATAGCATTAAATACAGTGTGAGAAATAATGATAGCCGAGTATTGTCAGTATGCGCTGCAGGCTTCTAAGGCATCACAGAGGTGTCAAAATATAGATTCTCTCTCCTGGCTAGAAAATTTCACTTATCTGGAAATGCGCCAAAGGAAACTAGAGGAGGCGACAGAACAGGAATATTACAGAAGGGCATTACTGCTGCTATAAATCAAGACATTAAGAAGTACAGATTTAGAGAAAGGCACTATACAAGAGCAAAATCAAGGAGAGGATAAATAAGGAAAAATTGAAGCTATTAACAGTGAAGCAACAAGATTCTAAAGTAAGAACAAATTAGAAACTAAAAACTTCACTTATCTTATTGTTTTGGTGCTAACCCTGGGGTTTCAAGCTGTGTCCAGCTCATTCTCAAAGCCATACAATAAGATAAGTGAAGTTTTTAGTTTCTAATTTGTTCTTACTTTAGAACAAGGAGAGGATATTTACCTCCAGAACTTAATATCAGAAAAATGTGGACCAACTTTTGCAACGAAAGATGATTAAGAAATCTACCAGTCTGCTCATTGTCAAAATATAAAATACATATTTTATAACTTCTTCAATCTTTCATTTCATACACCACACACTGACACATGCTCAACCTGCAAAATGGGACTGATGAAGATTAAGACAGAGGCAGATGAGGAAAAGAGAAATGAACTAAGAACCATGTACAGACTGCACAAGCACTAATAAAGGTGAAAGCTTACTTATTCATATGGATTGAAAATTCTTTGTATGTATTCAATATGTTTGTTATATAAATAAAACAAAATATATTGTTATTGTGAATGTAGCGGTACTTAGTTTCTAAGTTTATACCTAATAAAATAATCCTTAATTATTATTTATTTATGCCAACAAACTTACTGTTGGTGTTTTTAAACACACAAGCCGTGTGTGGGCAATGTTTGAGAGGTAGAACTGGAACTTAAAAATTCAATGCCACAACTGGGATTTGAACCACAGACCTTCCGCTTGCTGGGCGGACGCTCTAACCACTGAGCTATTGTGACAAACTGCCAGAATGGCATTAAATATGGAGTTATATGGGAGCAAAGTTTTATAATGCTTTGCCTGAAAATCTAAAATCATATGAAATTTATAATACCTTTAAAAATAGGATAAAAAATTATTTAATAACCAAAGCTTTTTGCAGTATTGAAGAATACCTAAACTTATAGATATTTTCTATGATGTTTTGATTATACTAATTGTACTTTTAACCCATATAACTCCCATATAAACAGTAATATGTTGGTTGTATAGTATATTATTTTCATCTATTTATAATACATAAATAATAAATACATAAAAAGCAACAAAAACAATAAATGACAAAAATAACAGAACTTCATGTGTTAATTTCTCGCTTACGCAGAAAATTTCATCAGCATCTATCGGTTTTTGAAAAAAACTGCATTTTCAAACCCCTAATTTGCACTAGTTAAACTATGCTATTTCTTTCTTTTCACATTCAATGAGACAGTATCAGGAAGGAGAAGTGAATGATTAATATAGTTGCTGTGCTACCTAATTATTATTGCCAATAAATAGAAAAAAATGTTTTTCTCAGAAACACATTTTGTGCATCTATCGAGTTTTGAAAAAACGCTCCTCAATTCCTAATCAACACTACTGAATTAACAAAGCCCACTGATACTTAAACTATCTGCACAAATACAGCATACTGCATTCAAATGCAATGAATGCATATTGTAAGTTCAGAGCCAAAACACTGAAGTTTCGTATCGTACATGTGTTTGCACCAAGCGTACAGATAGTGCAACACAAGAGCAATACTTCTGTTAATGATTTTCATTTTATTAACAGTAGGGTAAAATCAGATGTATAAGATTGTGTTAGTCTTCTCTAAGACAAATGTACTCTCAAGCATTTTTAAGATGACTCAATACACAAAACTTACTTTTATTGATTTATTTTTTTTATTTCTACCATATTTTAGCAATCCCCCACCCATGCCTTTTGTAGGAAATAATTAAGATGGGACACAGCCTAACTTCCTTAATGGGATTTAATATATACTATATACTAACTTTCTGAAAACACAGTGCAAACATACTTACACCAATGTTCTAGAGGATACAAATAAATCACATGATTACCACTTCAACTGATATTCCCATCACTGTAATGTGTGACTTTTCAGTTTTCTTTTAATGGTGCAACATCAGTTTTCTGTGTATTTTTAATTAGTGCAATACACAGATATTTGGGGACAGTGTAATGAACATTACATCCATATTTGCTTCATTTATAAAATTACAGTTTTTCTTAGTAGTATATATTGGTTGGTTAGCAGCTCTAAGCAGGTGCAAGATCAATGATCTCAACATCTAGGGCAGTATTATTTATTTATGCCAACAAACTTACTGTTGGTGTTTTCAAACACACAAGCCGTGTGCGGGGAATGTTTGGGAGGTAGAACTGGAACTGAAAAATCTGATGTGTTGCATTCACATGACTTTCTCTACTCTCGTACTAACCATTCTTACAAACTCTTATTCCTATATCATCTTCGTGTTGGCCCAAATGAGCTCGTTATCAACGGGCCGTTAAACCCTACACATTCACCCACTCACCTTCGTGTTAGTTGAAATAAACATTTGTACAAATTATCTTACTGTTTAATTCCTTGTAGGTGCAAGGTGAATATTAGAATAAAGTAGGCTTTGTGCGAGTCAAATCTTTTAAAGCTTTGAGATTCCATTCTCTTTGCACAGTCAACATATAAAAAAATGAACAACGATGTCCCATTTCACGAAAGTTATAAGTTTTCTGAAACTCACACACATAACAAGGAATATCTCTGAAATGGTTCACCATACAATAAAATTTATTGAGACATAATTTGTGTATTTTAGCAAGATCTACATTTTTTGTATTGTATGATTTGGTCTATCTAACGGTTTACCAGTTATGCAAAAGTCGTCCAGAGTAAATACGACTACAGGGGCTATAGCCAGAAAATTCAAGATATACATTTCATTTGTCACAAAAATATCTCAAACATAGGGCATTTTAATCAAAATCGTTAAGAGCCATTTTCAAGAAAATCAAAATTTTTGAAAAATTTTCCATGTAAAGGGTAGTTTAGGGTGGGGCTATTTTCTTCAAAATCTTCGTGTCGCATCCTTAAAAGACATTAAACTTAAATACCAACTTTGGTTTTTAACCGACTTTTCGTTTTTGAGTTATGCTGTCCACAGACTGACACACAGACCTTTTTCTAAAAATGGTTTTTTTTTGGATTCAGGGGGTCTCAAAACATATATTTCCAGTGAAATCTCGACATGGAATTTTTGGGTGGAATACAATACTTCCCCTACTTACCAGTAGAGAAAGTAAAAATGCAATGCCATAGCTGGGACTTGAATCACAGACCCTCTGCTTACCATGCAGGTGCTCTAACCATTAAGCTACTGTGACAACCTGCTAGAATGACATTGAATTCTCCAACCAATTTGTATTTCTCCCGGTAAACCAGAAAGGCAGTCTCACATAAAAGATTATCGTAAGTACTTTATGTCCCGGGATTACGATAGTAAGTCATCATTGGGGTAATTTTCTCCGATGTGAGACTGCCTTTGTGGTTTACTTGGAGAAATACAAATTGGTTGGAGAATTCAATGTCATTCTGGCAGGTTGTCACAGTAGCTTAATGGTTAGAGCACCCATCTGGTAAGTGGAGGGACTGTGGTTCAAATCCTAGCTGTGGCATAGAATTTTTCAGTTCCAAACCTAGGGTAGTAGATCATGCACTGAGGTGCGACGCAAAATGGGTAGTCAATACAAGATGCAGTTACAACCATACGAAAAACACCAGGTAAGTAAACCTTGTGATTGGTTTGTGGGAAAACTGTTAGACAAAAAGAAAAAACAACATAATGAATTGGATACATATTAAGGTAGGCATTATCAAAATAACTGTACTTATACCCCTAACAGGCTGTATTTACAGAAAAATCCAGGTACGCAGAATGTTTACAACTGTTCAACAATCTTGAACATTTTCAAATGAAGATACAAGCACATATGAAGCTATATGCTGTCTTTGTCCGATTTGAAGATGCTTTGTTCGAAGAACTGCAAGAATATGTACTATGTTTTCACACGGAATTGAACTCGATTTGAGTCCATTCCCATTTCCACATATCCATGTTGAATTCAATCCAAAAATGAGATTGAAGAACATCCATGCAACAAGATTTCGATCTGATCCCACTAATAAGCGGATTGGATCCAGTGATTCAGTTTGATTTGAATATGTGTTTTCATGTGGTGCTCAATCTGGAATGAACTAAATCGACTTGAATTTGCCTTGGGAACGTAGTAATGCTTGTGATCTGTTCTACTGCCTTACTTTCACATTACTTACATAACAGACATAGGTAAGATCTCTGGAGGCAGGATGTGCAGTGCCACCACACTATTTGCAGTTTTCATGGAATATCACTCAAGATTTCTAAATAAGCTTAGGACCAACAAAATAAGTGAAGGCTTCTATGATGTATTCCAGATGTGGAGAAGACACCACCCATATTTCTCCTTTGATGAGTCACAATTACAAAAGAAGTTACATATACACGAGCTCACAATACAGTATCAAATCAAAGTCCTGCCAAAAGGTAAAAGGAAACTGTACAGGATTGAAAGAATGGTTATGAAATATGGAATGCAGCAGATGGAGACAATCCGGGTTGGACAAGATGGGAGGCGAAATAAAAAGAGTGAATTCTGCAATAGGGAAGATGGCAGTGAAAATGGAAGACATAAGGGAAGAAGTAACGACAGAAATGAATTCTAGAATGGAAAAGATGAAGGTGAAAATTGAATCCAGGATGGAGATGATAAGGATGGAGCTATTTGCAAAGACTGAAGAGGAACTGGCTGGTATGAAGAAAGACGTGAAACACCTCAGCCAACATGTTAATGCCCTGGAGGATGTTGGAGAACTGCTTAGCACCCTGAAAGGCAGATTTGATGGTAGCACCAAGGAACTGAATGCCAGGGTTTAATACAAACCTGAGAAGGGAGACCTAGCAGTACGTAACAGTTATACCCATCTCAGAAATGGAAGTGTAAGACATGACAGAGACAAAGAATGTCTGGAAAGATCCCCCAGCAGAGTGTGTTGGAGATGTAGCCAACCAGGACATGTTGTGAAGGACTGTCAGCAGCAAAGCCCACAAGCAAGACAAATTTATGTGATGATCTGGGAAGGAAACATGTGATTGTTAAGAGGGGCATTAAGCATGAAGAGAGGATAATGGATTTCTCTAAAGCAAGCATTTCTCTTATGATGTGTGTTAGTGGAGACGGAAAACTATTTCCTCCATATATCCTATATAAGGCTGAGCATTTATGGGACACCTGGCAGGAAGGAGGGCCACCAAATGCAAGATACAACAGAAACAAAAGTGGGTGGTTTGATCTTCCAATTTTTTGAAGATTGGTTTCTAACAATGGCATTACCTTATTTGAAAAAGCTCAGCAGAAGGAAAATCATGATTGGCAATAATTAGTCAAGCCATGTATCTCTGTTAGTGATTGAGCAACGTGAGAAGCACAACATCTCATTCATTCTTCTTCCCCCGAATAGCACGCACATCCTACATGTGTTTTTTCAGGCCCTTTAAAAAGGCTTGGAGAGACGTGTTGACAAACTGGAAAATGTGCACACATGGCCCTATCTCTAGAGATGCCTTCCCTGCACTTCTGAGAGAGGCATTGGAGAAGATAGAAGAATGGAAAGTAGACAACATAAGAAGTGGTTTCTGCACCACGGGTCTAATTCCTTTCGGTTCACAGAAGGTCCTCAATAAATTTCCAGAGCATTAGGACCCAATTGAAGAGGCATCATCTAGGTCTTCCAGTATTGAGACGGTACTCTCAGCAGCACAATACAGTACTGCCACCAGAACCACACACCGCCGTCGCAAGCTGGATATCCCTCCAGGAAAATCTATTGTGGGTGATCATTTTGCTGGAAAGGAAATCAGTGAGGAAAACCAGCAAGATTGTCATGAGAATTCGGAAGATCAAAATACTCCCATGCCAGCAGAGGATTACACACCAGCATCGGCACCTACTCTTGACATCGAAACTTTCATTGTAGTGAGGTACAACTACATGTCTGGAAACAGAACACTTCCTAGAGTGTATGTTGGCGTGGTAACTGATATAGGAGCACAAGACATGGTTGTGAAATTTTTGCGACCCCATGATGGAAGCAAGAGGATGTTCACACCCCCAGATGTGAAGGACGAAGACACGGTAATGAAAGACCAGATCAGTAAAATACTTCCGGCACCCAAGGAGAAAAGAGGCATTTTTGCTTTTGATAAGGATGCTCTATAAGTGTTCCTGTTTGTTTACTAATGTTTTGAACTTTGTATTTATGTAGCTTTGTACTAGTTTTTGTAATCTAATCTAAATAAATGACACCTATATAATTTTATACATTATAAATGACCTTTTATATAATGTAATATATACTTTTTATTACTGTGTGTCCAAATTAACCTCGTAACTGGGGAAAGTATGGACATATATTAAAAATTATACACTGTCCAAAGTTACCCCAACTAGTGAGGTAAATTCGGACACTTTATTCTTTTTTAAAATATCAGGGTACATAATTTAATATGTCAGCATATATTCAGTTTGTTGGTTAATATAGTTATACAAACTTAAACAAACTGCCTACGTCTGATAATTAGCAACAGACTGCGAAAAATACATAAAAAGCGGCCAAAATTACTCCATGTAACGGTACTTACTTTAAAACACACCTCATATATATGCTGATGGATTACTGCAGAAAAAAAGCCTAAGGCCTTGATTATCTACATTTTAGTTACATAACAAGTGACTTTTCTTCTAATGTAGGTTTCATTAGTATAATATGTATCAGGTGGTAAAATGAAAAATGGTTATAATATGCCACACGTATACACTTAGAAGAAATAAGAATGCTTACCTGTCATCATAAGAAACAAGCAGCTTGCCATTAACCCGGCGACTGGGTGTGAATGTCACCAATCCGCGCTTCTCTAGCGTTGATAACAAATCTAAATTTGTGCATTTCCCTTGTCGAAATCTTGGAACAAAAGCTATTACTTTGTGTTTACGCTCCAAGAAGTAATCAATGCAGATCTTGAGACCCTCGCATGAGAATACTCTACCATTTGTGTGACTAAACAGAATGGCAGGAGGAAAAAATGGCACAAGAAAATATAAGATTAATGCAATTGAGATTCATATTTATAAAATACATTAGCTAAAGATTCTTAACCCTTTCGCTGCCAAGCTAAATACTACTGCTTAAACTGCCAGCCCTAAATATAGGGAAATGTAAGGTTTCACACAAAGCTTTCCATTCACCTCAATTTTGAATCTGTTGAGTTAAGATTTTTTGTAGTCAGTTCTGAAATGTTGTTTTACATTTGTACATACTTTTGAGAACATTACTCTAGTACACATATTTTTTTAAAAAAGTGAATAGTTAAATTTTTATTTCAAAATGTTTATTTTCCACTTTCAGTTTATTTTTAACACCATAATTATCACATACCAATTTTGCTTTTGCCTGTCAATTTATCATTATATTATTTATAAAATTACAAATTTTGAAAGTTCTATGTTTAAATAAGGAAAAATTGAAGCTATTAACAGTGAAGCAACAAGATTCTACAGTAAGAACAAATTAGAAACTAAAAACTTCACTTATCTTAGTATGATTTGCTGCTGACCCTGGGGTTTCAAGCTGTGTCCAGCTCATTCTCAAAGCCATATTACTTTAGAATTCTATGTTTAAAATTGTTGAAATGAGCACGGTTAATTATATGAACTGCAATTTAGAGTTTTTTCTTGGTGAATGCTATTGAACACTTATGTTCCAAAAAGCTTCATGTTCATGGTTACTTGCATCTTGCCAGTTAGTATCCAGTTCATCTTCATCCTGATCTGTGGCATTTCCTGCAGGAGACTGCATCGAACACACATGACTGTTTATTTTGTTTATGTCACTGTCCACATCACTACAGCTGTCACTTTCCAGCAATGCTGTCGCAATGTCGTTTTCTGTCAAAAATTTCTTATCCTAGTATGCCATCTGTAATGGTCATTAAGCAAACGCCACGAGAAATTGCTGTATATAGAATAAATTATTAAGCTCTGCATGCAACACATGTTTACAGCTCTTTTCTTCTAGCAAGCTAAATGCCCGATGCGTGACAACCTCAGAAACAAAAATTAATTGTACAGCAAATGCAGAGATTAACAAACGACGATACCAACACACAGTTTACACATCGTAGATTAGAAAGAAGAGGACACATACGCCATCTGTTGCATAATTTGTAAATTATTTGAATATGAAAAACCAACCTTGGCAGATAAGATTGGATCGGATCATGGCATTATTCAAAGGCAATTGGCATCGGATCTAATCGGATCTTGGCAGCCAAAGGGTTAATTAGCTTCTAGAAGAAAGAAAATATTTTATGATAATGATGTTCAGTATTAAAGGAATTAATTATAAACAATAACTTCAAAATTAAACTATAATATATATCTCTCAATACAAGAAGATGTTTTTACCAAAACTTACATGTTGAAAGTCACAGGTAATCTTGACTTGACATATTTTTTAAGATAGATGAGCTGCTTTGTGTGTTTCATTCCATATCACTAAGTTAAGCAATTTACTAACACGCACAGCAGATTTTACATAACATTTGGGACAAAATGTATTTCATTTGGCATAGACATTTTCTTTGCTAAGTTAAAGAATAAATTAAAAATTTTATTTTCCAATTGCTACTTGAAGCTCATGTAAAGGAGAGATATCACTGTGTACTACTATTGATCTAATGTGCAGGAATTTGATCCATAAATTTTTCCCTAGCCAGCCAATATAAATTATGTATCTTCCCATCTGGTACAGCTTTCCTCAATTCTGAGCATTCCAGAGGTGTTCTCCATTTACAATCTTGTCAGCATTGCAGATCTTACATGTGTTGTCACTCATAAAACCAAACCTATGCAGATGTTCCACCAAAGATGTGTGTCCAGGGGCTAATCTGAAGTGAGCATCTGCTTCTTTCCTTGGGAAGTTTTTTATTTTTTGTACTATTTCTTTTATGTTAGAATAATTTTTATTGGAAATTATATTGGTGCTTTGTTCTATACTAATTTTGACATTTTTTAGTTTCGCATCTAATCCACAAGATCCACAAAGGTTTTGAGTGTAACGCTGCACCCTTTTTGGCCAGAAAGTCTGCACCCTCGTTACTAATAACTCCCACATGTGCTGGTATTCACTGTAATATTATCTGTTGAAATTTTATTTGGAGTAATCTATAATAAGATATTATGTCCTTAACCTCTTCGTGGATATAGACGTCATATGACATCAATTTTAAAATACAGGAGAACCGATATGGACGTCATGACGTCCTGTGTATGCATGCATTTAATGCTTATTTAACCTTAATTATTTTAATTTTGGTCTTTTATAAGTAGTTTAAATAAATTCTAGAATAAAAGAAGTCTTACCTTTAAAGGTTCCTTTTTGAATGGTACATCTCAAAACATGGATAGACACATAAGGGCACATCTCCACATTTACTTTAGCAAAGTCTGAGGGGCGCAGGGGTTGTAGATTTCTTACCCTCTGTATGAAGAGGCCTCCGAATGTTATAGCGCTCAATTAGGCTACGAGCTATTAATATGCGGAAGTCCAGGTAGGTCATCGTCTTGCGTGGGTTTAGAGTTCTCCAAATTGGTGATATCCAGCTGATGCAAAAATACCTTTTATACCATTTAACTATTTTTTGTAAAGAGGGATATGACTGCAGTACCTAATCTACAAGATCCATACCACCCATATGCATATTGTGTTCCTGGATAACACCAGGCTTGAAAATTGACATTTTGGTGTGGGCATCTATTTCTTCAGTGTCAATCATCAAAATCTTAGGGTTGCAATTGGACAATGCCATAACCACCCTTCTATCTTGCCAAGTAATGTAGGTCAAGTGATGCACCTGCATTTCTCCTCTCCTTAGTCTTTGTATTCACATTCTTTGGCAAACCAATGCGACTTGAATGTACTGTTCCAATTGTGTTTATTTTCCTTTTGTATAAGACAATGTATAATTTAGGGGAGCTGTACCAATTATCTAAACATACAGTCCTACCCTGGTCAAGTATAGGTTCCATCAGGTGCATTACTATGGAGCCCAAATCTTTGTCTCCAGTATTATCAGTTCCTTGACCAGTGTAAATGCAACTATTGTAAAGATATCCTGTTTTACTTTCACAAAGATCAAAACTATTTATGCCAAATCTGGCCCTCTTTGTTTTGATGTATTGCCTCCAACCTAAGTGGCCCTTCGAAAGCATCAATCTTTCGTCAACAGTGACCTTATCACCAGGTACATAATTTTCTTTTAATATATTCCAAAACCAAGCTAATTTTGTGTAGTTTATCATTTACGTTTTCTGTGCCGGTGAAATGAAGGAACTGCAAAATGAAAGTAAACCTGTTATTTGACACGCATTTCCCAAAAAATGGAGTAGCTAGCATGTCATCTGTAGACCAGTACATGTCTAAAGTTGGTTTATGAATAACACCCATGAGTGTAATCAGACCAATTAGTCTATAAATCTCATTCAGTGTTACTTCTGTCCACTTCTGAATTCTACTCTTAGACCCTAAATTGCCTTTAGAAGTAAGGCCTTCCTTCACCTTACTCACATAAGCATTTGTTTCTGTAACAGTGAAAGACATTAAGTCAGCAGTAAAAATTTTTGTAAAAATGTCAATTGGTTGGCTGTCAGAAGACAGCTGAGCCTGGGGTTGTACACCAGAGACTGTGCTCGTTAAGATATGTCTAGTTGTTTCGGAGTCATTTTGACTACCCCACAATGTTGCTTCTTCACGAACACCTGAAGGAAGAGTGTCATTTTCTTTCTCACTGCTACCTACATCCTCGACGCCCCCTCAAAATCTGAAAACTCGCCATCAATATCAAAGTCACTCTCATATAGCAAAACATCCTCCACATCTGAAGTAATTTCTGAAGCCTGTATACTGCCTACGCGGGTTAATGTGTTAGCTACATTGCTAGTCGAAGCCATGGTTAGAACTGAGATATAACATTTTCAAATGTACACACACACGCACGCACGCACGCACGCACGCACGCACGCACACACACACACACACACACACACACACACACACACTCTCTCTCTCTCTCTCTCTCTCTCGTAGCAGCTATTATTGCAATAAATAGAATGATAAAACCCTGAAGCCGAGAACATTGTGCTTAACAAGCTATATGGATATGGATTTGTACGCACATAACACAAGTCTGACCCACAAATTAGGTGTGTTCGACATACATAATGACTTTAGCTACAGAGAAAAAATGTGATATTTAAACATTTGGTTAATAGAGTATTTCGTTGTTTCTACGATAGATGTAAAGTGCCCTTAATGAGCTTTAAGCCAGCTATTGTTTCATTAAGATAACTTAATAAATACCAAAGATATGAATGTTTATTTAACAATTTAATTGCCTTGAATTGTGTATTGGGTATCCATTACAGGCCGTGACTGATCCTGTGATAACAACTACATTTTATTTTATATCAGCCCTGTGTACTACTTTCCTATGCTATTTCACCTTCATACATTTCTGACATCTTCATCCATCTTAAAGAAAAGCACATCAATATAATTGTATCTTTCTGAACCCAATGACTTGAAATTATTTTGAAAAAAGATGAAAAGGGAGCAATCACAACTGTTTCATATAAGTTAAGCATGTAATCAGGCCAAAGAATTTTCACTGGTGCTATAATTTTAATTATGTATTCCAGACCATTTGAAAATTGAACTTAACTGCTGGATCTATTGCCACATGGTCTTCATTGTCCCTATTTGTCTCAGTTTATACAAACATAGGATGTAATGTACTTTTGAATTTCAATTTAAGAAATTAAGCTGTCATTTTTTCCCCTCTTGTTTTTATAACATGCAGACTTCTTCAATCAGGTTTAGGAAAAGGGAGCTTTGTAGTTGTCGTATTTGGAGAAATATGGTAAGTAACTTCTGCAAAACTAAAAAATGTCAATTAGTATAGAACAAAAATACAAACAACATTCAAAAGGAAGTTTCCAATAAAACTTATTCTGACATAAAAGAAATAGTACAAAAAATAAAAAATTTCCCAAAGAAAGAAGCAGTTGCTCACTTCGGATTAGCCACTGGACACAACTATTTGGCAGAACATCCGCATAGTTTTGGTTTTATACGTGACAATGCATGGAAGATTTGCCATGCTGACAAGATTTTGGATGGAGAACACCTACTGGAATGCCCAAAATTGAGGAAAGCTGTACCAAATGGGAAGATACATAATTTATATTGGCTGGCTAGGGAAAAGTTGATCTAAATCCTGCACATTAGATCAACAACTTTTATATATTCACATTTTGAAAAAATACTACTTTTTATTTATTTATTTTAAAATAAAAAATCTTGAACTTCATAGTCAGCTAAAATTGGAAGTTTACTTAAAAAGTTTAGGGGGAAAAAATGAGAAAATATTTCAACTTACCCCATTGCTACATTACTCCCATCAATCACAATAGGTCTCAAACCTGTTTGTTTACCAGCCTTCTTTTTCACAGTGCATATATTTCCTCCAACAGGTGTAGGCTGAGGTGGCGGCTGCTGTTGCTGAGGTGCGAAGTTCTGTGAAGTACTCTGCTGAAATGCTGTACTACTGCGTAAGTTCTTGTCCTTGTCGATATAAACAGGAAACATGTGAGATTGCACAGCATCACTCTTCTTACCTTCTTGGGACCCTTCAGCAAATGCTCCACACTTATTGACGTAGGTGACTACAGATGCACAGCTACTGAGTGGAATAAAGTCCTTCTTTAACACTGACTCATAAGCTCTTAGCTGTTTTCCTCCATTTTCTATTGACAATGATTTACATTCCCCTTTGTTTTTTTCCTTCATTCTACATAAGCCTAACACAGTAGAGCTTCTATTATGCCGCTTTCTTGTGTGCTTACTATTTGTATCTTCTACAATGATCACAGAGTCATTCAAACTACATCGTCTCTTCTTACACTCTATATTTTCTGGTTCATCATCAATAATAATTACAGAGTCATTTGTTATATCTTCACATTTTTCATTTGTATTTCTGCGCACAAATTTATCACGTTTTCTCTTGCTGCTACTAACTGAAGCATCTTTATTCTTCTCCACTTCCTTCACAATCACAACACATTCATCTTCGTCTTTGCTATTAACATTTTCTTTAGCATTCACGTTGGAAGATTTCATATCAATGACTAACGGTATTGGAAGTTTAGAGCCAGAGTGATTGTCTGATGTTAACTGGGTCTGCACAAACTTTAGAGCACTAACTCTTTCCTGGGAAGTATCCTTAGTTATTGGTTTGCATCCTAGTAGAGGATTTCGCCATTTTTGTGGCCCCAAACCTTTACTATCATGGACAGCAAAACTTTTTCCATCACTCTTAGTATCTGAGCTTGGTTCTGGTGAACTAGCACGACTGTAACTTGAAATCTTGGTCATGGGCATCTTTTCAATCTTATTTACCATAGCTACTGTTTCAGGACCTATTGAAGTTTTCATGTTACTTACAGTTTCTTTAATGCTGTTAGCTAATGTAGTTTTTAAAAAGTTTCTTTTTGAGACCTCATTTATGCTCAAATTATGGATTATAGGCTTGGAGAGATTGTTATTGCCTGTTATCTTTGTTTTCATAGGATTCACACTGTTCAGAAGATTTTGTTTCACTTGTTTATCCAGATAATCTTTAACAAATTTCTGTAAAAGTAACAAAGTAAAATGTGTTATACTAAAATACTACCAAAATATTAATGATAGTTGCTGAACAGGTTTAGGGTAGTAATATATGAAAGTGAAGTACTGGAAATACATCACAGCAAAACATAACAAAAAAGAAACCAAACCAACAAAGAAACAAACAAAAAACAACAAAGTTGGTAACGAATGTGATTGAGCAAATAGCACTTAGCTTCTTTTTTCTCACACACACACCCACACCCACACACACACACGTATAAAGACTTTGTAATTTACTATTTATTAAATATGGCTTTTAATTTTGCAAAAAGTACATTACCATAAAGATAAAATATACATAAAATTACACTACACTCTACAAGCAGTATATAAACAAATTTGGTACTGATTCACAGGTTAATTTGGATTTGGTAACCATTTCAGTTGATAAATATATTTTTGCTAAAATGGACAAAGTGCAGTATTGTTCAGTGATTTGCTTTTTACTTTTGGATGGGAAAACAAGTAAGGATATAAAAGCGAAATTCAATGCTGTTTATGTGGAATCTTCACCAACTATAATAATAGCTGGATACTGGTTCACTTTTGAAATGGAAGTGTGCAAAATAGCAAAAGCCATTGGTGTGTCAGTGGGAACAGGAATGATACCTTGCATAAGCTCGTATCATTGGTATCTGCATAGGTTTGGTTTTATAAGTGACAACGCATGTAAGATTTGCGAAGCTGACAAGATTTTAATTGGAGAACACCTACTGGAATGCCCAGAACTGAGGAAAGCTGTATCAGATGGGAAGATACATAACTTATATTGGTTGGCTAGGGAAAAATTGATGGATCAAACTCCTGCACATTAGATCAACAAATGTCATACAAGAAGCAAATCTAACAAATGATCAACTTAAATACTTCAATTTTACTGGATTTTTACTACACCTACTACCCAAAAATAGACAGATAAGTAGTGGAATATTAGTTGGAGTCAAAAACAATATTAAATTCTCCTTTCAAATTGTTAAAGAAATGGATAACACAGATAAAGCCGAATTAATAAAGCTAAATTTTTGGGATAACAAAACACATCTTCATTTATACAGTATTTACAATCCTCCCAGGAATGAACCAGATCTCTCACTTATTGAACAATAAAATAAAACAATCATAATTGGGGATTTGAATGCCCATTCCAAAAGATGGGGTAATGAAAAAGTGGATTCTACAGGGCAGATAGTGGAAGAATTTTTGAATACCACAATCTTTGAACTGATTTATGATAAAGAAGATCTCAAAACTTTCATACATTACTCTGGAGCAGGCAGTAACCCAGATCTCTTGTTAGCTACAACAGATATTGCTTCAAAAATTAAAAAACAAGTTATAGAAGACCCAAGTTCTGGCCACAGAGCAGTAATTGCTGATATAAAACTAGATAATACAAATAACAGTCAAAATCACACAAATCTGTTTTGGAACTTCAAAAAAGCAGATTGGAACAAATATAAAACTGAACTGGAAAATAAATTTAAAGAACAAACAAACTCACAGCTGCATGACTCTGTTCAATCATATTAACAAAAATTTCTGTAAAGTCATCCTACAAACTGCAAAAAAACATATTCCTCATGGAAGAATAAAAAATTTGAAACCCTTTTGGAACCTCCAGTTAGAAGAACTGAAAAAGCAAAGGGATATAGCTAGAAATACAGCTGAACAAACAAAAAAAAAAACATATCAGATACACAAATATGGCAAAAGAAATGTGCTTCACTAAAAAAAAAGAAATTAATACAGCTAAAAATAATCGCTTTATAAATTTCTTAGAAAAAATGGATTATAAGACAGATGGCAACAAAGCCCATGAGTTCATAAAAAATGTCAAGGACAGGAGAGAAAGCAACAGCACACCTATCATACACAACAATAAAATATTAACAAATGATGCAGCCACAGCCGAAACATTCAATAAATATTATGCTAATTCACATAAAGTAACAAGAAATTATAAAAAGGAACGTAAACAATTTAGGAAAGATTAGAAACAAGAAAGAGAACGTGATCCTAACACTCAATACAACATCTTTTATAAAATTTTAATATACAAGAACTGAACATGGCAATTAATGATCTAAAAAACAAAAAGTCTCCTGGACCAGATCACATACATCCAGAGCTAATAAAAAACCTTGGAAAAACAGCAAAACAACTACTAAAACTCTACAATCTATCCTGGAACACCACTGTACCTGCCGAATGGCAAAAAGCAATAATTGTCCCACTCTTGAAGGAAGATAAAACAGCATCAGAAATAAAAAATTATAGACCAATAGCTCTTACTAGCATAATAGCAAAAGTGATGGAAAGAATGGTGTCAAGTAGGTTAAATTGGTTTCTAGAATCCCAAAATTTAATTTCCATGTCAAGCTGGAATCAGAGAGTTCCACTCTACAAATGAACAAGTCCTACTTCTCAGTCAAGAAATCAAAGACTCCTTCTATAGAAAAGAAGATAATTTATCAGTTTTTATTGATTTCCAAAGTGCATATGATTCTATAAGCAGAACAAAACTGCTAAAGAAAGTAAGAAAAATAGGGATACAAGGTCCAATGTTTTCATGGCTGTCATTTTCTAGCACAACGCTTTATTGCTACCGGATATGGAAGAAATGTATCTAAATATAAACAAGTACACCACGGCTTACCACAAGGTGCAGGGCTCAGCACTACACTTTTTAATATATTTATTAATGATCTGCCAGAACAAATACAAGAACCAAGTGTGAAGTGTGCACTATTTGCTGATGACTTAGTAATGTGGACTTCAAAACCAAAAAAACATAAGTACAGAACTAGAAAAAACCAGCAACAATCCTTAAACAACCTACAAAAGTGGACCAAAGAAAATTTAATGACTGTTAATACAACAAAATCAAACTACCAAATCTTTTCATTAAGAAAAAAACCACTAAAAATAAAACTAAATTTTGAGGGTCAACAATTACCAGAAACAAAGGAAGCAAAGTATTTAGGAGTTACATTTGATACCACACTTACACGGACCAAACAAATAGAACATGTAATACAAAGAGCAGAGAGGTGCCTTTCACTGTTAAAACGTCTAACAGGAATGAAGTGGGGATGTTCCAGAGCAACTCTTAACACAACATACAATGTATATAGAAAGCCATTATTTACTTGCTGCAGTGAAGTTCTTGTAACAGCAACACAAAAACAAATTCAAATCTTTCAAAACCAAAGTCTGAGACTAATTACAGGTGCTATCAAAATCACACCAATAGCAGTTATGGAAATACTAACCAACCAATACCCCATTGAATATGAAATAGAAAAAACGGCTCTTATTCAACACGAAAAGTTGATCAGACTCCTATTCAATACATGGCACAAGAGAAATTTTGCACATACACTAAAGACTCAGGAGAGCTTTCTTTCCAAAATTCAAGAGATCAAGACGAATGTATACCTTCCTAATTCAAAGGAAAACTTCATATCTAAAGTCAATCCGACACAAACATTAGACATTACATATTATTTACACCTGACAGAAGAAGTAAGAAAAGTGATACTCCAACTAGTGTTCTAAACTTATTGGTATTACAGACAATCCATACTAGATTTCCAGAACATGAATGGCTCCATATTTATACTGATGGACCACAGATATCAAACCAGGATGGAGCAGGTGCTGGAGCCACAGTGACCTCTTTTCATATTACAAATCTTTAAGTTATGGAACTACAAACTTTGATGGAGAAATTGAAGCAATTCAAATAGCCCTACAAAATCTTTTGTATAGAATTTCACATTTTCATCAAGCAGTTATTCACTCAGATTCCAGGGCAGCAATTATAGCAATTACTTCAAAGTTTCACCAAAGACACAAACAATTATAGAATGTTGGAAAATCCTTACCCATCTAACAGCACTTCAAAAACATGTAGTCTTCCAATGGATACCAGCTCAGTTTGTCACAATAGCTCAGTGGTAGAGCATCCACCCGGTAAGCGGAAGGTCTGTGGTTCAAATCCCAGTTGTGGCATTGAATTTTTAAGTTCCAGTTCTACCTCTAAAACTTTGCCCACACACGGCTTGTGTGTTTAAAAACACCAACAGTAAGTTTGTTGGCATAAATAAATAATAATTACCATCTGAAGGTTATTTAATCCTGGGATATAAAGTACTTACAATAGTAAGTCACCATTGGGGTAATTTGTCTCTGATGTGAGACTGCCTTTGTGGTTTACCAGGAGAAATACGAACTGGTTTGAGAATTTAATGCCATTCTGGCAGTTTGTCACAATAGCTCAGTGGTGGAGCATCCACCCGGTAAGCGGAAGGTCTGTGGTTCAAATCCCAGTTGTGGCATTGAATTTTTAAGTTCCAGTTCTACCTCTAAAACTTTGCCCACACACGGCTTGTGTGTTTAAAAACACCAACAGTAAGTTTGTTGGCATAAATAAATAATAATTACCATCTGAAGGTTATTTAATCCTGGGATATAAAGTACTTACAATAGTAAGTCACCATTGGGGTAATTTGTCTCTGATGTGAGACTGCCTTTGTGGTTTACCAGGAGAAATACGAACTGGTTTGAGAATTTAATGCCATTCTGGCAGTTTGTCACAATAGCTCAGTGGTGGAGCATCCACCCGGTAAGCGGAAGGTCTGTGGTTCAAATCCCAGTTGTGGCATTGAATTTTTAAGTTCCAGTTCTACCTCTAAAACATTGAGTGTTTGTTCATTCCATCTAGTACCACGACCTGGGGTAGAAAAAGAAACTCATAGCTCAGCACATACAAAGCAAATATTATAAAAACAGCACCAATCTTTAATTTGTGTCTGCTGTCATAGCAAGCAACTTCAGCTCCAAGTGATCACGGTCCAAATGGGGTGGAAAGGAAAAGACATAGAGGAGAGAAAAATCATCTTGCATATGCAATACATGCAAAGAAATTAGAGAAGCTATGCACAGAAATCCATCCACTGCGTGATGCTATAAAATGAGTAATATTGTCAATTACCCTGGAAAACTTCCTTTTGCAGATAAAATACAAGTGCTGAAAATGGTGAATCAAAATCCCAGAATAAAAGCAGTTCATAGGGTTCTGAACAGCACTAGATACAATTTCAGAACATAAATACAGAACACCTGTATATAAGTAAAGTAAACAATAAAAAGCATTTAGTATTTACCTTTGAGTATGTAAGAACAATGACTTCTGGAATTGTGTGTTATGGTCAGATGACAGCAAATTCAATGAATACCAAAGTAATCGCCAATTAAAGGTGTGGAGACAGAAGAACACTGAGTGGGATCCTCAAAATATGGAAGCTATGGTCAAATACGGGGGCAGCAGAGTAATGTAATGGGAATGTATGGCATCAGGTGGTGTGGGTGAGCTAGCTTTTATTGATGGCAACATGAACAGTTATGATTATTAGAAATGCAGAGAAATGCTCAAAAATTAATTCTTGGAAATCATTTTATTTCTAACAAGACAACAATCCTAAGCACATCTCAGAAGTAGCTAGGTAATCTAAAACACGCCCCATACACTCGGAGCACCACCTCAACCATCCAACTTGAACCCAAATGAGAACATCTGGCAAGAATTGGAAGATAGGATCAGGAAACACATCCCAAGCAAAACAGGACAGTCATTATTCTGCAGGAATGAAATAAAATTGATTCAAACTGAACTAGCAAGAACATACATTCAATGTGAAGGCATTTGACAGCACTTATTCATAGGAAAGGTATGCTAACCAAGTACTTGAGTGATGAGTTTTGTTTATTTGAACACTTACATCCAACTGTTAAGATTTTTCAGTTTTCATTATGAAAATGCATATATACTTAATTTAAGTAAATTCATATGAAGAGATTTGTTTATTTTATTGTGTATGTTTTAGCTCCTGTTTATGCTTAGCATAATGTTGACATTATGAATACTTCTGTCTGCCTCTGTACTATTTGTTCACAACATGAATGCGTTTGGTGGGAAGGGGGACTAAACAGTTATAGAACAGTGAATGGTATGGTGAGATAAAGAAAACACCTTCAATTTGGAGTTATATTAACAAGGGAGTTGAAGCCTGTAGATGTGGTACTGTTTTTATTTGCAACTGTACTGCCTTGCCCCTTAATGCTCCTCTGGTATCTATCTTGTTACAGATAGTCAACAAAATACAGGCATCCTATTGTGATTTATTCATTTATTTTATTAATGTGAAGCATGCTCCATTACCATAGTAATTCTAAATGCTAAACATAAATCACTTACAAAATAAAGTTGTCAGAATACAATTTTACAATTTTGAACCCATGGTTATTTTATATTGTAATTATTAGTCTTTCAGAGCTTGTCAAAAATAATGGAATTAACAAACGTGCTTATATTCACTGGCCATTATTACATGTTCCATTAATGAGGTTTTGTCTTTCTTTGTTTAAAACTGGAGACATGTATGATCAACTATTATTGGCGCCAAGCAAGAAAGGGATTCACAGTTGATGGTGAAAGATAGGCAATGTTGCCGCTTATCGCACCCACGTGTAGAGCACATTAGCATTACGTGTAAGAAGACGGCTGGATTGCGTTTGGAATGTAGAGCAGGTATAATTTATATTTGTATTTGAAGACAACAGTAAAATAGTGAATCTACATGCAAAGGATAGAACATGCAAGTATATGTCACTGTTAAGATTTATGTTACAAACAAAAAAAAAAAAAAAAAAAAAAAAAAAAAAAAAAAATACCTGTGAAATATTGTAATGGAAAAATGCTGCTGATATCCGACTCGCTTGTATCATTGCTTCCAGGAATTACTCCTGGAAATTACACTGTTCTATCCTTGCTTCTAAAACTCCATTTTCCCATGTTGCACTCATTACACCCTTTGTATCAGTAACCACTTGAACACAGTTTTCAGCTTTTTATTGATGTAGCTTTATTACAGATGACACAAGTGAAATCTTTGTTTTTTTCGTCCAACATAACCGTTTACTTCGGCCCAAATTAATCAAATCGGATTACACTAGAAAAGGGGGAAACCAAACAATTTTGCAACCATGTTCTTCAGCAATACCATCGATTGCATTATCCTTTAATTGGGATATGTGCCAAACACAATTTTATTCGCTTCCCGAGTGCGTAAAGTTTTTCGTTTGTCTATGCTGTCTTTGTCAATATTTTTGGACATAAAATTAAATATTCACTAAGAGCGAGACAATTATAAATGCTCACAACTTACGCACAGACACACAGATTCAGACACACATAAATACAAGGCAAATAACCACATAAATAGAATGATGCAAACAAACTTGTCAGTGCACAGGCGATCTCTGACACAAACATTGCAAGCTGGAGCTGGAGGGAGGCATTGTATATATTGCAGGGAAAACGGAAGATAAGATGCACTGTTCATGTTACTGCTGGATTGCAGGTCAGGCACATGCTAATCATATGTTAAATATCGACAACGCTGGGTTAGCATTGCTATGGAAACATCTTAGCTCTAATTGGTTCCCCTTTTCGTTTCTATAACGATCGCAATGGCGCATCCATCCCCTCCTGTTCATTTAGATCATTCCATCATGTGCGTAGCAATGTCAATCCTCTTCTTGTTTGGCACAGAGTATAGTACATATAAGTTTGCTTTTAATCCTTCCTGGGATTTTCTAAATCCCACAATTATTTTGACTAAATTGTATATGACAGAAGAAAAAAATTATTACTCATTTAAATAGTTTGTTCGCTAGTTAAAACTATGTATAGAATTGCGATAAGAAAATCACAGAGGGACAGCTTTGTCCAAGTCTGTTGGTTCTGTCATAGCAGAGCAAAGTTTTGGCCTGCTTCTATATATGTCAACTTCTGCTAAAACAAGCCCCAACTCAATGCACTGTGAAGTCATACTCTTTAGCAAGACGACTGGACAGCTTGGAAAGAAAGGCAGTGGTAGTTGCACAATTTGCAATATTAGAGGGCTTACATTTTTAACTGACAGTAGGACTGTGTATAAGGTGAACAATAATAATAATAATAATAATAATAATAATAATAATAATAATAATAATAATAATAATAATAATAATAATAATAATAATAATAATAATAATAATAATAATAACAGCAATAATAATAATAATAATAATAATAATAATAATAATAATAATAGCAATGTTATTGTTATTACTATTATTGTTGTTATCACTATTATTATTATTATTATTATTATTATTATTATTATTATTATTATTATTATTATTATTATTATAATATTACTCCATTCTACTGGGTGCTTAATAGAGGAAATAAACATTCCATTTCATAGCTCTTCTGTCACTTACAAATATATACATTCAATATTTACAACTTTATACAAGTGATTCAGATGTCAAGATTTCTCTACCCTTTGAGAGGTAAATCTGGAACATAAATAAAAATTCAATGCAACAGCTGGGATTTGAACCACAGACCTTCTGCTTACCAGGCGGCTGCTCTAACCATTGAGCTACTGTGACAATCTGCCAGAATGGCATTGAATTCTCAAACCAGTTCGTATTTCTCATGGTAAACCACAAAGGCAGTCTCACATCAGAGAAAAATTACCCCAATGGTGACTTATTATTATAAGTACTTTATGTCCCAGGGTTAAATAACCTTCAGATGGTAATTATTATTTATTTATGCCAACAAACTTACTGTTGGTGTTTTCAAACACACAAGCCTGCCTTTGTGGTTTACCAGGAGAAATACGAACTGGTTTGAGAATTCAATGCCATTCTGGCAGATTGTCACAGTAGCTCAATGGTTAGAGCAGCCGCCTGGTAAGCGGAAGGTCTGTGGTTCAAATCCCAGCTGTGGCATTGAATTTTTAAGTTCCAGTTCTACCTCTCAAACTTTGCCCACACATGGCTTGTGTGTTTAAAAACACCAACAGTAAGTTTGTTGGCATAAATAATAATTTCTCTATCCTTTTTGCTCTAATTATCTTTGCAATATTTGGAGTAATTGTCTTTGTTGTACAGAACTAAAGACATTTTAAATTATTGTCAGATAATCAGGCTTCTGCTACCAGCCTTACAGGCTTCATTAACAAAACAAACTATTCATACAGATAAGTAGATCCAAACATGCTTAATATGTGAGCAGTATATCTGTGTAGTCATGGAAATTTTGACTGAGAAAACTAAGTAAAAAATCGTATGTGTTGCACTCACATGACTTTCTCTACTCTTGTACTAACCATTCTTACAAACTCTTATTTCTATATCTTCTTTCTTGTTAGTTGAGATAAACATTTGTACAAATTATCTAATTGCTTATTTCCTTGTAGGTGCAAGGGGAATGTTAGAATACAGTAGGCTTTGTGCGATAGTCAAATGTTTGAGATTCTGTTGCCTTTGCACACTTAACATAAAAAAATGAACAATGATGATCCATTTCACGGAGGTTCTAAGTTTTCCAAAACTCACACACATAACAAGGAATATCTCCGAAGTGGTTCACCCTACAAGAAAATTTATTGAGACATAAACTGGTTGATGGTTGGGTTGAGAAAGTATGGTAAAGAAGAAGCATCGCCGGAATACGCCGACCACACCGGAAGATGGAGCCACATCGGCCGCTGATTCCGCAGCTACCAACCCGACGCAAAACACCGCTACTTGCAACGCGACACCGAAGAAGCATCACCGGAATACGCCGACCACACCGGAAAATGGAGCCACATCGGCCACCGATTCCGCAGCTACCAATCCGACGCAGAACGCCGCTACTTGCGACGCGCTACTGAAGAAGTATCGCCCGAATACGCCGACCACAGCGGAAGATGGAGCCACATTGGCCGCTGATTCCGCAGCTACCAATCCGACGCAGAACGCCGCTACTATCAACGCGCCACAGAAGAAGCATCGTCGGAATACGCCGACCACACCGGAAGATGGAGCCACATCGGCCACTGATTCCGCAGCTACCAATCTGATGCAGAACGCCGCTACTTGCGACGCGCTACTGAAGAAGCATCGTCGGAATACGCCGACCACACCGGAAGATGGAGCCACATCGGCCACTGATTCCGCAGCTACCAATCCGACGCAGAACGCCGCTACTTGCGACGCGCTACTGAAGAAGCATCGTCGGAATACGCCGACCACACCGGAAGATGGAGCCACATCGGCCACTGATTCCGCAGCTACCAATCCGACGCAGAACGCCGCTACTTGCGACGCGCTACTGAAGAAGCATCGTCGGAATACGCCGACCACACCGGAAGATAGAGCCACATCAGCCACTGATTCCGCAGGTACCAATCCGACGCAGAACGCCGCTACTTGCGACGCGCTACTGAAGAAGCATCGTCGGAATACGCCGACCACACCGGAAGATAGAGCCACATCAGCCACTGATTCCGCAGCTACCAATCCGACGCAGAACGCCGCTACTTGCGACGCGCTACTGAAGAAGCATTGTCGGAATACGCCGACCACACCGGAAGATGGAGCCACATTGGCCACTGATTCCGCAGCTACCAATCTGATGCAGAACGCCGCTACTTACAACGTGCCACCTCAAAACAACGCCGCCGCCACCGAACCTCCTGTAACCAACCCACGGTAAGGCCGTTTCGGCGCAGTTGCTGTTGGAGTTCGACACCTGCATTCGCAGATCCTACTACAGGAGGGACAACGAAAATGTTGTCTACACAACAACAAAGACCGAACTTCACACACACCGCCGCCACCGCTGAAACACAACTGCCCAGTAAGGAGGTTCAGCATCTTTGCTCCGAGGTTCATAGCCTCAACCAAAGACTGGGCAGGATTGAAGACTCACTTCTACAACTGAACACCGCTGTCTCCACTTTCATTAACACCGCCGCCAACATCATCTCCGAACTTCACCAAAAGGAACCTGTGGACGCTCTACACACTGAAGTCCGAACGCTGAAACACCACCTCACCTCTTCAAGGAAGACCAACAACAAGAGGCTTGCTGGGCTGAAACGTATACTGATTCAGCACACTACTGGATTCAACGCTGCCGCGAGACTTCTCAACGAACTTCGAGCGGCAGTAATCGAATTCTCGAATCCGTCCAGCGTGAGCTTGCTCGGATCGAGGGAATCACGGACAGCCCCACTCCAACAACAGACGAAACATGATCTCAAACAGAGGAACACCACTTCGAACCACAACCGCAGCTGACAAAACACCACCAACAGTCTCACCAACAATCTCAACGCCAACTTCAACAGCCTAACACTTCCGCACATACGTCCAGTCCTCCACAACAGGCATCACCGCAGCGTAGATAATATCCAACGAACGGTTTCTACAATCATGGTCGCGCACCTTGTGATGAGATGTGCGACTACATGCGCTGTAGCGGCGTCACTCCGAATTCCTATAACTATAGACGCTCACCCAGATGATCCCGAAACCAACCATCACGCCGAACTCCCCGTATGTGCCAGCCAGGGCCTTGGTCATGACTGTCACCCGGCTACCCTTCACGTTACCGGTAATTTAATTTACCGGACAATTACCTGACTATCGAGGGTGCTCAGCGGAACCTCGTCACAACGCCACACCTCTCCCAATTCTCCCCGTGAAATCCTTACATATCCCGCACTTCCGGCGAAATAATCCACTCTTTTATCTCCAACTATGTCTCCCCTTAAAAAAAAAAAAAAAAAAAAAAAAAAGGAGAGAGAGAGAAAGACAAATTGTGTATTTTAGCAAGATATACATTTTTTGTATAGTATAATTTGGTCTATCCCTAATGGTTTACCAGTTATGCAAAAGTCGTCCAGAGTAAATACAACTACAGGAGCTATAGCCAGAAAATTCAAGATATACATTTCATTTGCCATCAAAATATCTCAAACATATGACATTTTAATCAAAATCGTTAGAGCCATTTTCAAGAAAATCAAAATTTTCGAAAATTTTTCCATGTATAAAGGGTAGTTTAGAAAGGGGCTATTTTCTTCAAAATCTTCGTGTCGCATCCTTGAAAGACATTAAATTTAAATACCATCTTTGGTTTTTAACCGACTTTAACCGACTTTTCGTTTTTGGGTTATGCTGTCAACAGAATGACACACAGACACACACACGGACCTTTTTCTAAAAATGCTTTTTTTTTTGGGGGGGGGGATTCAGGGTGTCTCAAAACATATATTTCCGGTGAAATCTTGACATGGAATTTTTGGGTGGAATACAATACTTCCCCTACTTACCAGTAGAGAAAGTAAAATCAGTCAAGCTTATTTTGTGAAGAAAGGACTTCATTTCCAATTCATATTGCAAGCCAGTAAGTTCCAATTGACGCTCATTTTCAGTAGTTACAGTGTCTTTGAACTTCTCTTTCATCATATTATGTTTCACTGCTTCATAACCATAGTACTTATTCTGCTATGAATAGCGTAGTGTTGTAAATTATACTTGGTATTTTGAACAACCTTGTCACACCAAACATTTTAGCAGATACTGTTTTTCCCAAACAGAGATAAATGTATATGTGGGCAATGTGCGAGGGATAGATGAGAAGTTGCCATTCCTATAATTCAAAAGCCTACATGGCACACATGTTAACACATTTGCCACTGCTGCATTTGAACAGGCAGCTGTAACATGACACTGTACCAATCTGCTAGTATAGAACATGCTGATCGTGGCTGCTGCCCATGTTTTCTCAAGTACAGGCTGCCTGATGTAGATCAAATTAAGTTGTTACGATATATAACTCAATGTCGAGAAAAACTCCATTTATCAATATTTAAAAAAATTGCTCCTTAATCATATACTGCCATTTCTGGGGCCAAAGTACTACACATTAGTATAGTATGAAAGTACCTGTTTCCAACAATCTGCATTCTGCCTCTATTCTAAAAATCAAACACGACCCTTACATTATCCATTGTAATGACCCTTCGTGAGGTTGGATGCCATGACCAGGAAACCACATCACGTTTCGTAACACATCAAAATCAGAGGTCAGCATGGATATAAAGCAGTAGTTTGCTGACCATGTATCAGGCATTGTATTTATTGGCCATCTTTGTAGGTCACAATGTCGCCTGAAATTGTCAAGGAAGCACCACACCCGATGCTGTCAGCTTTGATCATTATATTTTTAAGTGTTATTTAACTAGAGCATAAATGTTTGCCACAATTACCACAGGAAAGTGAGAATGTTGCAGTAGGTTTTGCACACCTCAATCATACTATAGTGGATACCAGCACATGTGGGATTGATTGGTAACAAGGCTACATACTTTCCAGTCAAAACGATGGCAGTGTTACACTCAAAACCTATAGTCTTGTGAATTAGATGCAAAACTAAAAAATATTAAAATTAGTATAGAACAAAAATATCAACATAATATTCAAAAGGAAATTTCCAATAAAAATTATTCTAACATTTGAGACAGAATATTGATCAATAGAAAATTGTTCATGTAAATATTTTTGTAAGAGTGTGTAAATTTCTAATTCTTTTAATTTGGGTGTATCAGGGACTTATTTTTTTTAATAATATTCAAAATAGACAATGTTTTCTCGTCACTTTGAGTTCAACCAATGAGAACTGTTGCGCGGATGAATACATAAGAATGGCGGTGTTGCGTCATAGAGACGCTAGGGACTCTTTTATCATTAGCGTCTGTGAGCTCAAGGTGAAAGGATGTATATTTTTGCTGATAGCGTGTGAACATGTAAATTACACCCAAACTTTTAACCAGTGTAGATTCTATCGAATTTTGAAAGTTGTTAACTAATGAACATAGTGCTAAAAGTGTAAATTTACGAATAAATATGTTGTGATAAAAGGAACGTTGATTCATGCATTCCATTCTGTGACCATCGACCCTGAAGATAAGAGTAGCGTCAGATATCAATCAAACTTTCCATCTTTCAGTAAAAACATTATTCCTGCTGCTATATTCACGCTGATATGTGTTGACTATCTTTTAATAAAACCCGTACCAAAACGGCTTACCCAACGTGGAGCGCGAATTTAGAATGGAATGCAAAATTACGAGTACGATAAAAACATCAAAAGGACGCCATCTCATCGCGCAGGAAAAAGACGCCATTAAACATCGTTTGATATCAACGATCCGTCAAAACATCGATACACGGAGAATCAACGTGGGAAAAACACCGGAGATCATCTAGCGAAGCCAACTACCCAGGAGACGTAAATAACTGGACGAAGAACCAACGGAAAAGTAGGATCCAAAATTTTTGTTTTTACATACATTTTATTTCCATTTGTTAATGCTACTCAGAAGTGGCAAAATATTGGGACTTTCAACATTAAGTGAATTAGATAAAGAAATTAAAATGTCGCGAAAAGAGATAGAAACAGGAGTGGGGGAAGGGGCAGATAGGCCTAGTTATCAGATAGAATTAGAAGGTGAGGAACAGGCGGAAATAAGCAAAGACCAAAGGTTAATGATGATGATGTTTGAAAGACTGGAACAAAGTTTAGGTCAGAAAATGGAACAAAATAATGCAGAATTAAAACATGACATAGAACAAAGTTTAGGTCAGAGTATAGGTCAAAAAATAGAGGGAGTGAGAGAGGACTTGGAAAATAATAAAAAAGAAATAGAACAGAAAATGGAGGAAGTGAGACAGAACTTAGAACAGAAAATGGAATTAGGCAGACAGAACTTAGAACAGCAAATGGAATTAGGTAGACAGAACCTAGAACAGAAAATAGAATTAGGAAGACAGGAGTATAAAGAAAATATGAAAGTAATGGAAACTAATTTAAAATTAGTACATAAAAACTTAAATGAAACAAAGGAAGCCTTAGAAGCCAGGATAGAAATCGTAGGAGATAGGATGGGAAAGATAGAATCAGAGATGAGAGAGAATAAAATTGTGTTAGAAGGAGAAATTGCTAGATGTAGGGATGAAATAACAGAATGTAATACAAGTGTAGACTGTAAGATAACAAATGTAAAAGCAGAAATAACTGAGGAATTAAGGAAAGAGATTGAGGTAGTAAAGAAAGACATTATTAATGAAACTGTAGAACAAATTGTAATTCCTAAAATTAAGACAATGAATGATGTGATGCTTTCACAACAGGATGCTATAAATGATATGAAACAAAGCCACTTAGAAATAAAGAATGACTTAAAATCAATTTGTGAAGAAATGAAAAAAGGGAAAGAAAGTTTGGCTAATGTAAATGATGTTGTGAAGGCATTACAAAGACAAGATGATTTAGATGTAAGTAATGTACGAGATGAGAGTTATTTGAATAATGTACAAAATGTTGACTCACCATACAGAGAAAGAGGTTCACAACCAAACAATGACACAACACATAACACATGTTACACCAACAGCATATTACATGAAATCACACCACCTACATTTGACGAGGAGAAGGGAGACGATCCAAAACTCTTTGTTAAAGAGATGGAAGAATATTTTAAAGTGAAAAGGATACCAAACGAGCTTAGGATGATGATAGTTAAGAAAAGCTTAAAAAACAAGGCATTAGAATGGCTCAGGTTAACACTAGCTGGTCATGAGTCGTATAGCTCATTCAGAAATTTATTCCTATCAAGGTATTGGGGCCCAGCTAAACAAAACCAAACTAGGGTAGAGCTAGCGACAGGTAGATACGATCCAACCAAAGGGTTGTCACTAGTCGATTATTTTATGAAAGTAGCCAACAAAGGAAAGCTATTAGACCCCAACTTGTCGGAGGCAGAACTAATTACCAGCATAACAAGACATTTCCCAGACACAGTGAGAACAGGGTTAATTGTTGCGAGGCCAGTAGATTTTGCAGATATGATAGAATTGCTAACAGCCTTCGAAACACAAAATGGTCGGCCTAATGAACATAGACATAGGAACGGTCACCCAAACTCACCCATCCTAAACCAGAACATGGCTACGAACAACCAGAGTGAGGGAGAACATAGAAATACTAGGAGTACCCATGAAAGGGGGAGAGGGGCACACCATTTCCCACAACCACATAATCATGGCGAGAGGATGGAGAACACAAGACAGCAATACCACGACACGATACCGAGGGGTGAATCGAGATACAGAACGCATAGATATGACCGTGGAAGACCAGGAGACCGTACCCATCAAGTGAATCATATACGATTCTGTAGGGAATACTTGAACAGCCATAGGCCGTCGTACAATAGGGGTTCACGTCAAAGGGGTAGAAACCAAGGGAACACCGACAACGTAAGACAACAGGAACAGAATGAAAATGTGCCGGATAGGACCGATACTGCACAGAATACAGAAACGACGATCACCTCCAACGTCCAGGAAAACTAAGTACAAGTCAACTTTGTGTCCCGGAAGTTGACCTGTGTGGCAGTAGGGGCAATATTGACCAATGTAATGTAGGTACCTTGAGAAGACAGGCGAGTGAAAGAAAGGAAATAACCAATCCACCAATGATTAGGCTGAAGGTATGGGGTATCGAATTGCCAGCAATGATTGATACAGGAGCTAGCACATCAGTATGTGACGAACAGCTGTTCCAGGAACTGATAACTAAAAGAAATGCTGAATTCTTGCCTGTGTGTGGAGTGTATTGCAGCACAGCAATTGGCAAGAAAAAGGAACATGTTAAATACCAGGTAAGGCTGGTAATTGAAATCGGAAGTTGGAAGTTCGATTTTATTGCCCTAGTAATACCTAGACTAACAGCTACCCTAATCATTGGCAGTGATTTGCTTAACCTTTGGAGGTCGGTAATTAACTATGACCTACATGAATTTATTATTAAGGAAGGAGCCTCAGAATGCACTGCGAAGTTCCTGGAGGAAGAAACATGCCAGGAGGAACCAGACCAGACAGGGATCCATCCGGATGAACAATTCTTTGTGGAGAACATCAATGTCCACGAGAATAGGTTGGTAGACCTAAGAGTAAACAAGAAGAAAACAGGTTGGACGAGCGAGGAGGAAACTAACGTTTGCAGCCATTGGATCTGCACAGAAGACGAATATGTTACCTGGGACAACTACCAACCTGAACTACTACCAACAGATGGAGAAGAATCGATGTTACAGCTAATCGATGAGAAGGTCTGGGGGGCACATGGCATCTCTGAAGAGGAAAGAAACCAACTTAGGAAAATATTGGTTAAAAACAGGAAAGTTTTCAATAAAAAGCCAGGTACGTGTAACAAGTACGTACATACTTTTACAGTAACAGATATTACCCCCTATTCACATAAATCCAGGCCCATCCCCAACTCCATCAGGGAGGAAGCTGACAGAGTGATCCAGAAAATGTTAGCGGACGGAATAATAGAGCCGTCGGACTCATGTTATGTGAATCCAGTAGTATGGGTCCATAAGAAAGGGGGAAAATTAAGGATGACCATCGACGCAAGGAAAATAAATACACATACCTTGCCAGATCATTACAGGCCTGAGGGGGTAGACCAACTAATATCGAAATTGAAGGGAGGTCAACATTTCACTAGTCTCGACTTGACAGCATCGTTCTGGCAAATTCCTCTTCATCCAGATGTCAGGAAATATACCTGTTTCTTGCACAAAGGAAAGGTATACCATTTTTTAAAGTGTGCTTTTGGACTATCGACCAGTAGCAGTGCACTACTGAGGGCTCTAGACAAAGTTTTTGGGAATACCATCGAGACTTTTGTGACGCAATATGTCGACGATTTTTTGATATACAGCAAGAATCCCGAGTCGCACTTACATCACATAGATTATGTATTATCCAGGTTCCAGGAAAGCAACATGACCCTAAATTTAGAAAAGTGTGAATTTTTCGTCAAAGAGGCTGAATTTCTAGGCCACATCATTACACCTGATGGTATACAACCTAATCCGGAGAGGGTCAAGGCCATAGAACATATACCACCCCCACGTAACTTAAAACAGTTGAGAAGGTTTCTGGGCATTTTACAGTACCAGTCAAAATTCGTGGTCAACTACGCTAAGGAATTGGTACCCCTTAGAGCACTGTTGAAAAAAGATACTAAGTGGGAATGGAATGCTGAACACCAGGTGGCCTTTGAGAATATCAAAGAACTTTTCAAGCACAGTATTCTCCTGGAACGACCGGATCCGAATTCACCTTTTCTAGTATACACCGATGCTAGTGCGCACTCATATGGAGCAATATTAGCACAAGAAGATGCAGATGGCAACAAACATGTGATTGCCACAGCTTCTAGATTTTTAAACAAGATAGAAGCCAATGCCTGCATAACCGAATTGGAAATAGGTGCAATCCATTTTGCGTTACAAAAGTTCAGACAATATATATATCTTTATAAAATAATTATATATACAGATCACGTAAGCCTGTCCTTCATTCAAAAATGCAAGCTAACCAACTCCAAAATCTCAAGGTACATACATGAGATAATGTCACACGACATAGAGGTCAAACATATCCCGGGGAAGGAGAACATCTTCAGTGACTTATTGTCAAGATTAAGGTCGGAGAGTCACATACCCAAGACGATATACAATCCGCACCATGAGATTAAAATCATGCAAATAAATAGCAAAGAAAGCAACGAAATCTTGCAAGACTTCAAGAACATAGCAAAGCTACAACAAGAAGACCCTGAATTGAAGAGGCTATTCGACAAGGCTCCAGACATAACACCAAGATTGGATGCCAAGATAGGCAAATTTAGGAACATCCTATTTAAATTGCATGGTCACGACGTAAGGAAATGGAAAATGATGGTACCAAATTCCTTACAGGACAGGGTCATTTTGGCATTCCACCACTCGATGCTTCACTCTGGTACTGAGAGAACAATGCTTGCCATCGAGGAAGTATTGTACATCAAACATCTTGGCAAGAAGGTCAGGAAGTTAATTTCCTCATGCGACCTATGCCAAAAGGCCAAGCCAATTAATGTAAAGTACGATGTCATCCCACAATCCATCGTGAGGAACGAGAAAAATGCATTGGTGTGTATTGACGAGCATGGAGAGCTACCAAGGGGTAAAGATGGAAACAGATACATCTTTGTCATGTTTGATGTTTTCACAAAATTCACCAAAATATACCCCATTAAGAACATCAAAAGCAGAACATGCTTAGATAAAATCGTCAAGGACTACATCCCAAAATATGGGAGGATAAAATGTATTCTATCGGACAATGCAACCATGCATAAGAGCAAGTTGTTTCAGAACACCTTAGAAACATTAGGAATAAAATTGTACTATTCCTCAGCATATTATCCCCAGGGAAACCCGACTGAGAGAATCATGAGGGATATAAGTATTTATTTTCGTTTACTCTGCCACAGAGACCACACTTCCTGGACGGAAAAATGCGGATATATAGAGGAGGTGATTAACCATTCGGTGAACCCCACGACCAAGTTCGCCCCTATCGAGCTGATGACCAACACGAAACCAAGAAAATTAGCAATTGACATTGACACTACGATGGCTGCTCAAAGAGAATTATCAGAGAAGGAAAAATGTCAATTGGCATTCAGAAGATTACAGCAGAAGGCTGAAAAAGGGAGGAACAAGGTGAAAAGATTCGTCAGGAAATGGTCCCCACAAATTGGAGGAAAGGTGCTCTTAAAAAGCCACAAAGCATCCAAGGCATCTGAGAAGAGATCTGGAAAGATGGAGCTATTGTATACTGGACCACTGGTCATAACGAAACAGCTGGGTGGCCACACGTATGAGCTACAGAATACAAATGGCAAGTTGGTAGGAAGATACCATAAAAACAAATTAAAGCCATACAAAGAAAGGACCAAATAGTCTTTGCCAACGAATGTGTAAGGCAGGAGTAGTAGAGATGAAAGAAGATAACAAATTTTAATGGGTTACTTATAGAAAATTATGTTCAGATTAGGAATTACAACAAGGAAGAAAATCAACATAGTCATTGGCTATATCGACCACAAAGAGCATTGTCAACAAAGACAGACGAGGACACTGATTGTCATTAAAGAAATGAATCATAGCGACGAAAGATAATATGTTTTTGACATAAGGATGTCAGGGACAAAAATAAAAATGAATCAATTATGATGAAAAAGATATAATATTTGGACACAAAGATGTCGAGGGTAAATTGAGAAGAAAAATAATACAATTACAGAATAATTGTAAGTATAGAAGTTTTCTCTTATAGAAATAAGAGACAAAGAAATGACAATTAGTGAAATGAGGAAAACCATAATCAGAAAAACAATGCCCATGAATTAAGATGAATATAGCCAATGCTAAGCTCGAAGAAATGTTGAACCAAACAACAATGAATAATAACCCAATCAAGAAAATTAGTACCATTAGTAACATCAGAGTTTAAGAACCGACTCAACAACCTGCCTATACATAAGCTTATAAGACAAAGAAGGCAAAGAACTGAATAAAGTATTGCCATAAACATGATCATAATCATTAACTCAAAATTTGTATCCTGTTTTTCTCTCCTCATAGCAATGAATACAAGTCAAAAACCACATGAAACACTTAAATTATATTTGTGTCAATGTCAAATGTACAATAACTGAGTATGTGTTGTATAAGAACTGGATATGTGTTGTACAATAACTGAATATGTATTGTATGATAACTGGATATATTGTGTAATAACTGAATATGTTGAGTAATAACTAAATGCGTTATGCAAAAACTGAATGTGTATTGTGTAATAACTGAATATGTATTGCATAATAACAGAACATATGTGGTATGATAGCAGGATATATTGTACAATAACTGAATATGTATTGTGTAATAATTGGACATGTTGTGTAGTAATCAAATATGTTGTACAATAACTGAATATGTATTGTATAATGACTGAAGGTGTATTGTATAATAACAACATATGTGATATGATAACTGGGTATATTGTACAATGACTGAATATATATTGTATAATAATTGGACATATTGTGTAATAACTAAATGTGTTGTACAATAACTGGATATGTATTGTATAATAACTGAATGCATTGTGTAGTAATCGAATATGTGAAATTTATAAAGACATGCTGTATCATGTCAAAACGAAGGACAAAGACAAACAGTGAAGAAGACTGGAAAAAAAAAAAAAAAATATTGTACAAAGTGATTGAATCATAGGAGTAGGGAGAAGTATTGTATTGTGTTTCAAGATTGTAAATAAGGTGACAACTTGAAAAACAAAACAAGGGGCATATGAGACAGAATATTGATCAATAGAAAATTGTTCATGTAAATATTTTTGTAAGAGTGTGTAAATTTCTAATTCTTTTAATTTGGGTGTATCAGGGACTTATTTTTTTTAATAATATTCAAAATAGACAATGTTTTCTCGTCACTTTGAGTTCAACCAATGAGAACTGTTGCGCGGATGAATACATAAGAATGGCGGTGTTGCGTCATAGAGACGCTAGGGACTCTTTTATCATTAGCGTCTGTGAGCTCAAGGTGAAAGGATGTATATTTTTGCTGATAGCGTGTGAACATGTAAATTACACCCAAACTTTTAACCAGTGTAGATTCTATCGAATTTTGAAAGTTGTTAACTAATGAACATAGTGCTAAAAGTGTAAATTTACGAATAAATATGTTGTGATAAAAGGAACGTTGATTCATGCATTCCATTCTGTGACCATCGACCCTGAAGATAAGAGTAGCGTCAGATATCAATCAAACTTTCCATCTTTCAGTAAAAACATTATTCCTGCTGCTATATTCACGCTGATATGTGTTGACTATCTTTTAATAAAACCCGTACCACATTAAAGTAATAGTATACAAAATAAAAAATTTCTCAAGGAAAGAAGCAGTGATTAGCCACTGGATGTGACTGTTTGGTGGAACATCTGCATACGTTTGGTTTTATAAGTGGCAATGCATGCAAGATCTGCAATGCTGACAAAATTTTAAATAGAGAACACCTACTGGAACACCCAGAATTGAAGAAAGTTGTACCAAATGGGAAGATACATAATTTATATTGGCTGGCTAGGGAACAATCGATGGATCGAAATCCTGCACATTAGGACATGAAGCTGGAAAGTAACTGGCTGAAGGAGTATTATGACCATCTGAAGAACAGTGTCCAATTCCACAAGGGTGGAATGTGGCTCTTTTGTCCCATGAGAGAAGTTGTGAAAATTGTAACTTTTCAGGGATGGTCCATATAAGATAATCATTTGTTCAAACGATGAAGTTTACCACATTTGGCATCAACGCTCAGTGAGAGCTGATGAGGTGCATCTTGATCAGCTTGCTCGATCAGCTCTGAGGAGAGCGCTATGGTATGCAGCTGCTATGGGCAGTGGGTGGCAATGTCCTTCAGCACCAGGTTGGTTAGTTGGAGAGATAAGCAGGGCGGCACTCTCTCCAACATAAATAGAAGGTACGTTTTTGAGATACAACAGGTAATTCTTGAAGTTCCTCTCCTGCTTTCCATGAACTTTCTCGAAACTCCTGCAACTATTTTCAGCAAGCATGAAACAGCTGGTACATTTTTGTTGGTGGAACAGGAAGTATTGGTTATGATGTACAGTGGGCACTACTGCTGCAACCAATTGGTCCTGTGTTCCACCTGTTAATTACTGAAGTGGAAGGAAGAAGAGGTTGCTTCATGCATATTTCATTACATTACTACACATAGATAATAGTGAAGTGTCAAAAGAAAACTTAACTGTCATACTAGAAAAAAATGACAATGAAAAGTGAAGTAAGAGACATTATAAATACACAATATGCAATTTCATGTTCAAAACAAATTTTGGATTAGTATTCTGGAACAAAAGTTCCTGGGATTATGAGTACCTAAAACAAATAAAGATAATGCTGAGACAGAACATATAGTCAGACCCCGAAAGGAAAGCATTTATGTAAATATTTGTTGTAAATAGTTTATTTTTTATGTTGGTAAGGATTAGTTGAGTAATGAAAACGTATTGCTATTTTTTCAATTGTTGCTAATAAGAGTTGTTTAAAAATGTCACAAATGTTAATTTGCATGTTCAAATTTAATATATGTAAATATAAGAACCATATATATTTGATGTTAAAAGTGTAGGGAGGATAGATAAAGATCGCTTCCCTAACATTACAGGAACTATTTAGCGTAGGAGGATTGCAAAGTGTATTTTGCGGCAAAATGAGCACATACGCGCATGAATACAAAAACATTATGTAAAGAGGTGCCAATTTCTTAGTTAGTAGAGTCTCTGAGCTTGGAAAGTGAAGACACGTTTTTGTAAAACGTGTAGACGTGGGTCTAAAATATTTAATAAAATGAAAAGACTGTCAAGAAAGTATATACAGGTGCAATGAAAGTTAATTCAATTGTAAAGAGTGTAATATTCGACAAAAAGAGTGTAAATAAGTGATATAGTGAAGTTACATCCTGTGTTCGTTCATTTCACCCTGTACCATGACCTGGGATAAATAAAAGAATCTCATAGCTCTACTCAAAGTATAATCATTAAAAACTCCGCACCAAAGCTAATATGCTAAATGTATTATTCAATATTACAAAACTACAGTAAGAATAATTGATAAACATATCTTCCTCAGCACGCTTTACACCAGGGGCAGATTCCAATTTAAACAAAAAATTCTAGCCCTGTTGTTATTCAATTTCATGTGGATTGAAAATAGCCAGCACTCAAATGTTTTATCTATCATGATCATGAGCATCAGAAAAGGGCAGTAAAATCTCCACATCTCCTTTAATGTTTATAATTCCTAAAATCATTCCACATTTTTCAGAAGCCAAGTTTATTTGCTTCATTGTAACCATCCCTATTCACATTATATTAAAAACTTTTATAATTTTAAAAGTGATCAAACAAAAAAGAAATGGTGTTGCTTATACGAGACATTAATAAAAGATCAATCTTTTCTTTGAACTTGCACACAAATGTATAAATTGCACTTTGCTTTCACGATGAAATTTGAACCTGAACAGACTGACACGATCCTTAGGTGACAGTCATAAATTAGGTTTCAATTCTGAACTACAGCCTCAGGCATGATATGCTATTCTAGCCTTGAAATACAACATTAAAAGATGGAAGCTGCTCCACATATCAGAAGAAAGTGACCTTACCTTCGCCTCCAGAAAATCAGGATTTCCTCTTTTCTTTGGTACCAAAATTATCTCACAGCTGCTATTTTCCTTTGATTTTTCAAACTGTAGGAGCAGAGAGTAATTTTCATACAGTATTCCAGAGAGTTCTCTCTTGATCACTAAAGATGAATTCGTTGGCACAAACAGCTCTGTTGCAAATTTCTGCTATAGTAAAAAAGGGGGGAAAAGTTACTTTAAATTTTGCTTGTTGATCAAAAACTATTATTAGGTGCTTAAAATTAATAGCTACTGCCACTAAGCCAGCATACAACTTTATTTTAACACTAACAGATAACTTGGTGAAAACGCCTGTCCTGGATAACCTCAGGAATTAAATCAGATTGTTTCCCATCCTCTGGGAAGTCATTTCTTCCCAGTGATTATTACATTAAGAGGATCTGTTTGGACAATTCACTGTTTAGTTCATATGCTTTCTAATCTAGGCATAAGCAGTTTAACTCTGAGCACAATATTCACAGCTGTAGAGTAATGTGCAATAGTGCAGAGATAAGCCCTTCACTATTGTACATAGACAATACAGCTGACTGATAAGTATGACAAAATAAGAAAAAATTTGGTGCTTGGAATTTCTTGAGATATCTTGAAAAATTATCTTTTATTTCAAATCTGCATTTGACAGGAAAGGCATGCATAATTCAGCACATTATCTTCATATCACTCAGTTACTGGAATTTATATGAAGATGATTTAAACAGCAAAATCTGAATTTGTTGCAATTTTATGGGAGAAAAATTGTGCAACGATAAAATAAGCAAACTATCTTGAGGAAAAACCATGGTTCATTGCATTTTATAGTTTTCGTAGTTCAATAACCTGGTTAAGAGGATATTCTCCTGTTGTTGAAGAAAAAGGGAATGTTTTAGGCTATATGTAAGAATTAAAGATGAGGGAGGAAGAAAAATGATGTACAATGCTTATTTGGTCTGGTGTCAGGTATAATATAACTAATAATTTCAGATTATTATCTGACATGTTCTAAATAAGAAACTGAAATTAAAGATTTGTTTCCCTATGTTTTAATAGTATGACACAAACAATACTGTTAAAAAATGGGTATTTTATATTAATCTGTTTTAATAAAAACCGAAGTGCAATGTCACACACATTCCAATGTATTTCCAATATATTTTCTTGATGCTGACAGACTATTTAGAATTTCCACACTTTTGAAATGCATGATATTGTGGTAGGGAGTTTGGGTAACTGCTAATATTCTGAATATTGATTTCAGCTGCTTCTCTTAATTTCTTACTTGAAAACACATTAATATTACTCTTTTTATATTATTCTGTGCATTCATACTGATTTACAAGTACATTTCTTCTTTTAAAATAAGTATTAGCATAGAAAAATTCAACTTTATAATTAGAGCACAAAATAAATGAAATACCACTAGAAAGTACCACACTTGGAAAATAATTGGAAAAGAAAACATCAATTGTTTACTACAAGTCCCACATTGTGAGATTGTATGAGGGCAGTTCAGTAAGTAATGCAATGCATTTTTTTCTGAAACAGGGATTGTTTTATTCAGCATTCAAATATACCATGTTATTCCTAAATCTTTTAGCTACACAACACTATTTTTCAACATAATCTCCATTCAATGCTATGGCTTTATGCCACCTTGAAATGAGGGCCTGTATGCTTGCACAGTACCATTCCACTGGTCGATGTCAGCGCCATTGTACTGCATCAGTAACTTCATCACTTCATCTGTGCATCCCACAGATTGTGTCCTTCATTGGGCAAAACATATGGAAATCTGACAGTGCGAGATCAGGGCTGTAGGGTGGATGAGGAAGAATAGTTCACTGAAGTTTTGTGAGCTCCTCTCGGGTGCGAAGACTTGTGTGAGGTCTTGCCTTGTCATGGAGAAGAAGTTCGTTCAGACTTTTGTGCCTATGAACATGCTAAAGTTGTTTCTTCAATTTTCAAAGAGTAGCACAATACACTCCAGAGTTGATCGTTTGACCATGGGGATGGACATCAAACAAAATAACCCCAGAACACTATAAACAAGACTTTACTGGCTGAGGTTATGACTTTAAACTTTTACTTGGTAGGGAAGTGGGTGTGGCGCCACTCCATTGTTTGGCGATTTGTTTTGGGTTCGAAGAGATGAACCCATGTTTAATCGCCTGTAACAATGTTTGACAAAAAATTGTCACATCAGCCTCATGACGAGCAAGCAATTTCACACAGATGGTTCTCCTTTGCTCTTTATGGTCTTCAGTTAGACATCGGGGGACCCAGCGGGGACAAACCTTTGAATATCCCAACTGGTGTACAATTGACAGCACCACCAACAGAGACATCAAGCTGAGCAGCGAGGTGTTTGACTGTGATCAGTTGATCATCTCGAATGAGTGTGTTTGCATGCTCTGACATTGCAGGAGCCACAGCTGAGCACAGCCGGCCAGCATACGGGAGATCAGACAGTTTTGCTTGACCTTGCAGCGATGACACATGCTTTGCCCGACAACTCATCGTGCTTTTGTGCACTGCCAGATCACTGTAGACATTCTGCAAGCACCTATGAATATCTGAGATGCCCTGGTTTTCTGGCAAAAGAAAATCAATCACTGCCCGTTGTTTGGAACGCACCTCTGTGACAGACGCCATTTTAACAACTCCATATAGCGCTGTCACCCATTGAAAGTCAATGAAACTACACGAGACGAAGCGGGAATGTTTGAAAATGTTCCACAAAAAATCTCTGGCTTTTTCCACCAAAATTGGCTGAGAAAAACAAAGCGTTGCATACTTACTGAACTGCCCTCGTATAACAATGGATACTTCTGAAATGGTGGATGTCACAAAACAACTTATTTAAAATAAATTATGTATTTTAAACAGATCTACATTTTCATGCAGGAAACTTTTGTCCCTCTTATGATTTAACAGTAATACAAAATTAGTTGTCTCTCTTCTTAAAGATAAAAGGGTTGCAATGTTCTGTCCACAACTATAGTATACATCTTGAAGTTTTCTCCTTTCAGCACATTGTTTTAGTCTGTGTGATACTTTGCCAAGGAAAGAGCTTTAAGGACTTATACACAAAGAAAAACATTTTTACTTGTTAATTTGTATGCAAAAGATTAAGTAGGTATCAGTCAAGTCATACTTGGATTCCAGATCTCCAACAATCTGTCTCTATTTTGTCTTTTGGCAGAGCAATTGACACAATTGATTACTTGGAAATTACTTTTGTTTTTGGCTTAATTTTCTTTAGCTTAAAGCCACTTTGCATCTAATGTTATAGGCTACATAAATTCTTTCATTACTCCATTATGGACCATTAAAAGTGCCTGAATAATGGCACTGACTATGTGCAGTAGTGTGAAGTGAAAGATAATGAATGATAATGAAGCACTTGGAACATAAGGTTTTGCTATTTCTTAAAAAATTAAGAGTACTTTAAAATCATGCATAATATATGGTATTTTAATCCACATTGTCAGAGCCATTTTTGAGAAATTTGAAAATTTTAAAAAATCTTTCAGGTACTTTGGAATAGGTCTTTATGTCTTCACAATCTTCATGTTACATCTTTCAAAGATGCTGATTTTACATACACAGTTTGGTATTTTACTGACTTTTGTTTGAGTTCTGCAGTCCTCACACTTGCATGGTGCACCCACACAGCACAGACTTAAAATGCACATTTATGGTGAAATTTCGGTATCAATTTTTTGGAAGGAATGCAATACTTCCTCTACATAGTATTTGTAAGCAATAAAGACAAAAATCTTATGTGTTGCACTCACATGGCTTTCTTTAAAAATGAAAAGTATGATAGCTTTATCAAAATTTTATAAAACGGAATGAGCAATACAATCCCTGTAAAAAAATTTAAGGTACATAATAGCAACAGAGTGATAGGAACAAAATGGATTGCAAAGGGAATTAAGATTTCATTAAAGTGAATGAAATTCCTGAATTCAATAAAACATCAAAACATGAATGACCAATCCATAGAGTATATAAAACATAATATTTTTAGAAAGGTAACAGAAAATGCAAAAATGAAATACAACAGGGAACTAATACAAACATCTGATAATAAAACCAAAACAACATGGAATATTATGAATGCAATTCATAAACAAGCTATAAACAAAAGTACCGAAAATATAGTGATACAAAACAATGATGACATAAAAGATCCAAAGGAAATCTGCAGAATTTTCAATGAGCACTATTTAAATATAGCAACACTATTAAACTTAGGAGAAAAAAAAAAGTCTACAAACAAAAATACTAACTTAATTTTTATTTATTTGTTTTTAGACATACAATACATATGTTTCAAGCATCGTCACATCTAAATTCTTTGTATTATTTACACAACTATAGTTCTATTTTTAAAATTCATCTACTCTACATATACACATTTTTATCAAGTATCTGTGATAGTTTATCTTATCTTGTTGCATGCTGAATGGACTAATCCTTATTTTGAGGCAGCTATCATGCATGATGCACTGTTGCAGTCTACGATATTTTTTCATATTCTAAATGTCTTCTTCCTCTCTTACTGGTCGTTTAAAGTCCTCATCTTCGTCTTCACTTGAAATCTGTAGCTGAGTCATTGCTATCATCTCCCATTTGCTGCCCCACATCCAATAAGTCTTCTTTTTGCATGTATTCGGACTCAGTTTTTTCACGTGATTACACCTTTCCTGCTAATCCTGTGCCAAAATGCACACAAATTTGTCATCAGCTAGCTGAATGATGTCCTCCATTTTAAATATAACATCTTGTTGCCACCGTTTTTTAAGGTGACTTGAATCAGTTCAATGGGATTGAGTTCGGGGTGATAGAGCAGGAGATGCAAAATACTGTGATTATGAGAGGTAGAACTGGAACTTAAAAATGCAATGCCACAACTGGGATTTGAACCACAGACCTTCCGCTTACCGGGCAGACGCTCTAACCACTGAGCTATTGTGACAAACTGCCAGAATGGCATTAAATTCTCAAACCAGTTCGTATTTCTCCTGGTAATTTTTAAGTTCCAGTTCTACCTCTCAAACTTTGCCCACACACGGCTTGTGTGTTTAAAAACCCCAACAGTAAGTTTGTTGGCATAAATAAATAATAATTACTGTGATCATGTTGGTGGGGAAGACTATTTTGTAGGTGGTATGTCTTAATTTTAAAGGAATTATTAAATTGTAAATGTCAGGATTGCGAAGAATATATTGATGGCATGGAACTCGTCTGTTTGAAGGTTTTGTCTAAGCCAATTTATCATTACATCCCTTCTGATCTGGAAGGGGTACTTCTTGAAAGTGAACATTATGCTGAGGGGCATTATCAATAACCTATACAGAATTTGGAGGAAAGTTTGGGATCAATTGCTTCTTTAACCACTTCTCATAGTTTGCATAGTTCATGTTGCTATGATGGTCTGTCTTTTGGTGGGACTCAAAGTTTATATCACGGACACAAGCTTAAAAACTTTTCTACTTGAATATTTGCCAACAAAAATACTTCTGTTGTTGTTGTATCTTAAATAAATTGCTCCTTCATATCTCTCACATAGCTTGCATTTTTACATCTCTTGTACAGTAGCCACAGGCAGAACACCATCTTGGACAGCTTATCAGTTTGTGTTTCTTTGATTTGCTGTGATTTTATAACGCATATTTACACTTAAAGTCAAGTGAGCTGGGGCCCATGTACAGTGAGTACAGATTTGGCACATCTGGGATCCTAAGCCAAAGGGATATGTATCTAAGGGATGTATCCTGCAGAGAAATGACATTTATTCCTACCCAGCCCAATGCACCACAAAAGTAGAGTAGGGGTGACAACACTGTAATGGGGACATAGCAGCTAAGAAAGAAAACACTAACACAAAATCATTGACCCTCCAATATGGCTGGAGGTTGGACATAGGGTTGACATCCTTATCCTTAAAACAACATTCAGGAACCCTACATGCCTCGGAATGATTGTATATGATAAATACGCCTAAAGCAAAGGAAAATGGACCTACAAATTGGTACAACATCTGAAGTTTGCAAGATTTCCTACAGCAACTACTTCAATATGATATGCATATAACAGCAAGAAACTGAATGGATGGGTAATAACATATTTGATACAAAAACCCATACAGCTTCCAGAGTGGAAAATAGAAAGGGACAAGATAATCTGGAGTTGCATTTATAGTAAGCAAAAGGATGGGAGAGAATATATTAGCATTCACACCCATAGACAATAGAATGTGTGTGGTATGTGTTAAAACAAGAGTTTTTAATCTGTCAATTATTAGTGGTCATGCCTCTATGGGGGAGGATGAAATAAAAAATCAAACTTTATAATAAATTAGAAAGAACCTATGATAGTTTACATTCTAATGATATTAAAATTACAATAGGGAGCTTGAATGCAAAAATTGGACAACAGGAAATATACTGGGAGAGCAAGAAACCTTGAATGAGCTGTGTAGCGTTTTGCCTGTCCGCTTGCTTGGCACTTGTTGCCATCTGCTGCTATCATAGAAAGGCGTGGATGAAACCATACAACATTTTTAAAACTGCTTTTAAAGGCTTTATTTACCAACTTTATGAAAGGAGATACTGAAACTGTCCACCATTGTTGTCAATACATTTTTGGGACCTCTTTAAGAAATTATCCATCACTCGCTGTAGTTCATATTGAGAAATGCTGGCAGTTTCCTGGAGGATATTTTGTTTTAATTCTTCCAGGGTGTGTGGGTTTGTCTTATACACTATGTTTTAAGTTACCCAGAAATAGAAATCACTAGGGCTTAGGCTGGGGGACCAAGGGGGCCACAAATCTCTACTAATAATTCTGTCCTGAAACATGTTTTCAATTGTTCTCATTGAAAGATTGGCTGTATGAGCTGTTGCAGTCTCTTGTTGAAAAAAGACAAAATCATGCTCACTGTCTGTTAATTCTCTACAAATAGGGGCAAAATTGTATTCATGTATGTATAGTGTCAACCGTTAGCTTGGAAAAAAAAGGTTGGCTCTATAACTCAGAACCTAATTTTGTTCATGAAGTAACCCTTCATGGCGAAAAATTTGGTGTATGGTGTGCCATTGGCAGAGAAAGGTTTTTCAGAGTTCCAGCACTTTGTATTTCTGAAACAAAGCATACAAGACAAACGCAAACACCCTGGAAGCATTAAAACAAAATATCGGCCAGGAAATTGCCAGCACTTCTCAACATAAACTATGGCAAGTGATGGTTAGTTCCCTAAAGAGGTGCCGAAAATGTATGTATGGACGATGGAGACCAGTTTCAGCATCTTTCATAAAGTTGGTCAGTTAAGCCTTTAAAATTAGTTTTAAAAATGTATGGTTTCATCTGCACCTTTCTATGATATCGGCAGACAACAACAAGTGCCACAAATGCCAACAGGCAAAACACAGCACAGCCCATTCAGAGGGTTTTTGCTCTACCGGTATATATGTACAACAAGAAGACATAGTCTACACACAATCTCTAACGAGGATGGGCAAAGAATCATAGATTTTGCAGCCAGTAAAAATATGATAATTAGTTTCACCTGTTTCACTAAAAGGACATACACAAAGGAACCTGGAGATCCTCAGATGCACAAACATCTAAACAAGCTGTTCATGATCATGTATTAATAGACGAGAGCAATGCTACAAGTGTAATCAATGTTAGAAAATGCCAGGGAGCAATAGGAAACTCAGATCACAATCTTGTTAAAAAGACATACAGGCCTAAAATAAATAAATGAAAAAATGAACTCAAAACTAAGGAACAAAAAATATGTATTGGGAAACTAAAAGATCCAAAATATCTAGAAACATACCAAAAAATGCTGGAAGAGTTTTCAAGAAGGGATCCCTATGGATAATATTGATGAAGCCTGGGAAAATATGGAGATTAAAATTACTGAAATGGCAACTATGACATTGGGCTTCAAATACAAAAACAGAAGTATTGGTTTGATTAAGAATGTGAAGAAGTGCTAACAACAAGAAATTAAGTTTAAAAGTATTGGTTAAATAGACTGACCAGAACCAGAAGGATAGAGTATGAGGATAAATAAATAACTGCAGATAAATTATTTCAAAGAAAGAAGAGACTAATGCTGAATAAGAAATTAAGTGATGTGAGCAAAGAATTTGGAAAGAACAACTTGCATAGCCTTTAGAAAGGTTAAGTTACCAGGGAAAAGTTTAAACCAACCACAGTATTTGTTAAGGAAAACCAGGGTAACATTATTGGACACCAGGAAGGGATCAAATCCAGATGGAGGGAATATTTTCACACACTGCTGAGGAGAGTATCTAACCCGACAAGTGAAATGGAAGCAAGCAAAAAACCTGACCAGAGACAAATTCAAGATCATACACCATCAACATCTTCAGCCATAGTAAATGCCAGTCCATCGACTACAATGGAAGCAGCCCCCACTTTAACCCATCCCACACAGGCTAAGCATATAAAACCTGTGAATCCAAATGGCTCAGTATCAGTCATCGCCAAGATGAGCAGAGTACTACGGTCACACCACTGAGGATGCTCGACGCAGCTTCGAATGAAACAACTGGAAGGAGAATTTCCACTAGACTACGGCCCTCAAACCCAGATACTCATTTTGTATTTTTTGAAGATAATTTTGTTGAAAATACTGCAAATAAATAATCAGCTACAATAACAGTGCCAGAAAAAAATAAAACCTTTTACACGTTATATATGTAAAAAGAATCTGTTTTGAATCAATATCAGTAAATCCGTTGATGTGATATCGCGGCCACAGAGAAAGAAACAATCTCGCAGTTTTATGACTAAAGCAAGGCTAACGCATTTAGACGTCATTTCAAATCTGCTATAATTTTCATTAATATTTAAAACCTGCTACAACCTACAAGAAAATTAGTAATAAGTTTAACATGAAGTATATAGAGGGGTAAGCATTTGTAAAGATAGTTTGTACAAGAGCAGAGAATTCCTTGTGAGTGCAACACATCAGACTTTTTTAAAATTGTAAATGATATTAGTGTTGGCGCAATCATTGTCACAAAGTCTACAATACTTAATTTTAAAGTTAAATACAGTTTCTTTTCTTTCATTAATATTGTGAGAAGGTAATATTTTGCAACAGAAGTCATTATGGAGTTGACACACTAACTTAAGCGAGTTTTAAAATTCATCTTTAACAAAATCAGAAAAAAATAACTTGTATAGGTACTTTCCCCATTATATAGTTCCTAAGATAAACTTTGAATCTGATATTGAACCAGTCTCACTCTCCTTCCTCCATGTAAGTGCACATATAATATGATAATGGAACTGACTCAAGCGCAAGATCTGCTGTTCCCACCACCTTTGTTCAGAATGGTTCATCAATTTCTAATTCTGGGAAACAAACATTACTTCCCATCCTTATTTGATTTCAATTGATTTTCCCTCTTATTGTGGATCCAACTGAATGTTCTTTCTGTAGCTACTGAAGAACAGGAGCAAGAAGAACCCTTACACTCAAGTCTTGAGAAATTAGAATTTTCACTATTACTTTCTACCACATAATGGGACATAAATGGAAAATATTCCTTCATAGGAACTGCTTTAGATTCTTGTTGCTTCACTGTTAATAGCTTCATTATTTCCTTATTTAAACTGCTTACCCCATATTTCACTTGTTATAGACCTGTAGCCTGGAAATTCTGTCAAAATAATCCCCACATTGGAAGTCATTTTGTCTAAAAACTTAACCCCCAAAATCCAACCCCAGTGGTCTTCACTCCAGAGGGGGAGAGGTGCAACAGGAAGTAGGGAATGGCTTGAGAAGATGAGGTATGGAGACCAGTTACCTCAAGCTGCTATGGCAGCCATGAAGGCTCCTCAGGAACGCTGAAAATCAGAGAATGAAGCACGGTCTGGTCCTCCAGGTAGGGGGTTGTGCTGGGCTGGAAACCCATCACATAAAAACATTTCTCTAAAGTTTCACAGGAATAAACTAGATGGTTCACCTGGAGTTTAAAAAGCAAAATATGAGAAGCAAACTTAAGGATTCATGGTACACATATCTAACAATGCCAGAACACGATATATAACACAGGAGATGGAACAAGCATGCAAAGTAATAAGACCCCTAAAAAAGGAAGTGTAAGATATAGTTATGCTCCATCCAGCCTTACATCCAGACCTTGTATCCCTCTGCGATAACCATATGTTCATTTCAGCTGCAGCTAACACAAATGCCACATGGACTCATGCCTCATGTTTGTGATGCAACAGAACAATATTTATTTGGGAATTTCAGGAATAGTGCTGCTATCACACTCCATTCAAACAGTCTTTTCCGTCAGGGACTGCCAGCATTTCTCAATGTGAACTACAGCGAGTGATGCATAATTTCTTAAAGAGGTGCCAAAAATGTATGGACAATGACGGTGGGCAGTTTCAGCATCTGCTTTAACTATATGGTATGCAAAACCTTTAAAAGTAGTTTTAAAAATGTTGTATGGTTTTATCCACACCGTTCTATGACAGCAGCAGTTGGCGACAAGCGCAAAGGACCCGTACAGACAAAACACAGCACAGCCGGTTCACAGTCTTTAGGATCACCTCTTAATGATTTAAAAAACTGTTACATTACAAAATGTTAAGCACGATAAGTATAATAACCTGTTTTGTATTAATGTTTTTTTATTGTTCATTGCGTTACTATTGTTTATGCCATTATTTTTTGTAATCTTAATTGTACGAGGGTTGCCCATAAAATAAAGTTCCCAAGGATCTGCAGTCGCAAGGAACGCTGTTACAGGAGATCTGGCAACACTGGTGTGTACAGCTTGTCCAGAACGTGGTGACACTCGACATGCACGAGGAGAAATTAAGAAGTGACTGGAGTAGTGGGGAACAAGCGAGTGATGTCAGAACTCAGGCAGTCACATACATAAGCGGTGTATGTTTACATATTATAAACAATTATTGTGAATACTAGAAACAATATATTATGGTAATTATTATTCATTTATGCCAACAAACCTACTATTGGTGTTTCTAAACACACAAGCCGTATGTGGGTAAAGTTTGAGAGGTAGAACTGGAACTTAAAAATTCAATGCCACAACTGGGATTTGAGCCACAGACCTTCCGCTTACCAGACGACTGCTCTAACCATTGAGCTATTGTGACAAACTGCCAGAATGACATTAAATTCTCAAACCAGTTCGTATTTTTCCTGGTAAACCACAAAGGCAGTCTCACATCAGAGACAAATTAACCTAATGGTGACTTACTATTGTAAGTACTTTATGTCCCAGGATTAAATAACCTTCAGATGGTAATTATTTATTTATGCCAACAAACTTACTGTTGGTGTTTTTAAACACACAAGCCGTGTGTGGGCAAAGTTTGAGAGGTAGAACTGGAACTACTATTGAAAAATAGGAAAATGTCTAAGCTTTCCAAAAAGGCATTATTCAATGTCAATAAATATGTTTTTCATTGTGAAAAGAAATTGGGAACCTTATTTTACAGACAACCGTCATACATTTAACTCTACCACCGGGTAATATCTATTTGCAGTGAATAAATAAATACGTGCAGGTATGAAGAGGATCAACATATCGATAAAAACTAGATGAATTCTAACCAACACATAGAAAATTTAAAAAGAAAACCAGAAGAGAGATAATATTTGAGACGGGAACTTCTATGTATATATATATATATTTGTAATTTTAGATTAAGAATGTACATATATATAAGACTTTTAGGTATAAGTATGCTTTGTATTATAAACTGTGTAAAGAAGCTGCCTCTTGAAAATATGTTGACCTGAGCACATTTCTGAAGGCCAGAGGACAAAAACGTCTTTTGTCATCTCGCACCCAGGCATGTTTTGCCTAAAGTCCAAGGACACAGCTGGGGAAAATACACCCCTCCTCCATAACGGCACTAGAGAGAAAGTGCGGGGGTGAGATATAAATAGGAAAACTTGGAGGAGAACGGGGCTGACTGATTGTCTGTGTTGCGATGTTGCTACGAGGGTGAACCTGGTATCGCTGAATAAGTATAGCTTCGCACCAAGAAACGTCGAGGTGTGAAAGGCGACAGTGATTAGCGTAAAGTAAAGCAAATAGCAATCTTAGAACGAAACACCAGAAACTCGCTCAGGTCGGCACTTCGAGGCCATGATGTGGTGGAGAATAAAATCAGAAAACGTCTGTGCTATATTTGTCATCTAACCTCACGCCTGAGAAATATCCCTCTCACGCCTACCTAAATCCGGTACACAACCCCGTTACAAATGGCGTTCCAACGTGGCGGCTCGACAAAGGATGACAACCAGAGGATCGCCGATGGAAGCAGGTGACTCGGCGAGAATATAATCGACGCGTAGAAAGAGAGTGAACTTCAACGCAAGGAGAACAGTAGACGCCAGGGACGCGAAAAGGAGACGACGACCGCAAGGAACATCACGAGCATCAAGAAGCAGCCTCAAGATCTCGGAGGAAAGACGCACAAGGTGCTGTTTCAACAAGCGAGACCAATCAACATCAGAGGACGACCACATCAACCCAGCAACGCAAGTCGCCGAAAGGTCAGAGTTTTAAAAACAATCCTATGTAAAGACAAAATATATCATAGTTATAATAGTAGATGCATGAAAATAAATGTGTGCAAGAATGAGAGGATATTATATTCTGTATGACTGAGTGGGGAAGATAGAATAGGGTAATTTTAAATAGATGCTCCTTCGTAGCGGGCAGTTAAGTGGAAATACCAAAATGGAGTCGTTAGAACAGAATAAAGAAAACAGTGCTGGGAGCAGCGACGTGGTAGGGAATATTTCGGGAGATTGCTTTAAGATACTCTTGGAAAAAATGAACGAAATGAGTGATAGGTTGGAGAGTAAAATTAGTGGTCAAGTTAAAGAACTCTTAGACGAAGGATTTAGGACCCAAGAATCAAAGCTTAAAGAACATTTAGATCACAAGCACCAGGAATTTGAGGAGAGAATGAGGGGACAATTAAATACACAGCAGGTGAGCATTTCCGAAATCCAGGAAGGGTTAAATTCCTTTAGAATTAACGTGGACGAAAATTTAGAACGTATGAAAGAAAAAATGTATAACCTATGAAAATGCTGACGGATGAGCAAATAGCTATTAAAAACGCAGTGCATGGGGAGGTAAATGAAACTTTACAAGTAGTACGCGCTGAATTAGAAGCTGAGGGACAAGAAATTAATAAACTTAAGGAAAACACTGAGAGACAGCTATCAGCTCATCTAGAGGTAGATAACCGTTCAAAACAGAATGAGAGAAAGATAGTGGAGCTTCAGGGATCTATAGAGAGAATGGAAATACAATTAAGAAGTATGAATGATGGTAATGCGACTAGCGCAGTTGATAGTAATGGGAATGATAACTCAATTGTAAATAGTGCACAGCATGAGGCTGCCGCTATGGAGAATGTAACACCTAGCTCCTTCCACGTGAACCCGCCTAATACAGGAAATAGTCTTAGTCAATATGGGCAATTTTTGAATGAGTTGTCTGTTCCCATTTTTGACGAGTGTAATTCCATAAATCCGAAGCAATTCCTTATCAACTTATACCACTATTTCGAGATAAAGGATATACCGGAACAGCTCGAAATGTTTGTTGTACGTAAGGCTCTGAAAAATAGGTCTCTGACGTGGTTAAAGCTTGTTTTGGGAGAAAATTGCCTTTATGAGCCTTCCAAGCAAATGTTTATTAATATGTACTGGGATGCGACTACACAAAGCAAGGTAAGATTAATGTTTAGGAAATTGGCCGCGGAACGAGTGAAAAAGAAAGCCGACAAAGGCAAAGAAAATCATAAGATCAGAAAGAAAAAGAAAGGGGAAATCCATATTGATACACGAAACCAACCGTCATTTGTGAAACGCGAAGTAAAGATTTTTGCAATAGATAAGAGGTTGGCGGATAGCCACGGTCCTCATTGTGAAAACAGCAAGGCCAAAGGGACGAAGGACAACCGAACCAGCTGTATTTACGGTCAATGAACCAAGTTACGTGATTGAAAACAGTAGAGTACCAAGGAAAGATTTATTTACTAACTTAACTAATAACTTAAAACAATTGGCTTAAGTACCCGGCGTGAAAAGAGGCTGAAAAAAATAAATAAATAAAGACTGTGGAATAGATGAAACAAAAGGGGATTCGAACCGATAGAATAGTGGAGATCAAATTCATTAACACAGTGGGCGCGAACTTATAAAAGAACAATTTATATAGATGCTGCGGAAAAGTAAGCTGAGATGCGCGAACTTAAGAAAGGATAATTGAAGTAGAAGCTGCCGAAAAGTATGTTGAGATAAAAATGATAAAGTTGACCGTGAAAATAAATAAACCTAGATAAAAACAAAAGTAGACCAATGCAAAGCAACGCACAAGGCGGGAAAGGTAGAAAAATGCTAAAACTGGATCAGTCCTAGTTGCTGGAACGTTATAACTCGTTGTAGTACTTATTAAATGAAAAATTGAAGGAAATTATAGAATGATTGTGGCTGTGATAGAAATAACCGAAATGATATGAGTTTGAAAAGACAGATGAAGGAACAATGGTAAACTTGGAAGGATATAGGTAGAAATAAGTGTAAAATCAGTAGCTCGTAAGTATGATTAGATTAGCAGTACAAAATGTCATTATGTGAAACACTGGTTAAGAATTGAGGGACCCTGGAAGACATTGAGCCCTTGTGTTTACGTTGGCCAGGTAGACAAGGAGAACCTGTGTCAGTGACCTATATGTGTGACAGTGTAAGGGAAGAAAGTGAAAGTCCAAGACAGGTAGCTACTTGAAAGTAAAGGGATGCTACGAGGAAGTAGAAATTCTCATGTGTAAGTTAAGCTGAAGTCAGGACTTAGGAGGAAAATATGAACTAGGTATCAATAAAAACAGGAGAAATCTCTCAAAGTTCTTCCTGTTTTTCTTGCTACAAAGTCCGGCGCATTTCAGACGGGAACTTCTATGTATATATATTTGTAATTTTAGATTAAGAATGTACATATATATAAGATTTTTAGGTATAAGTATGCTTTGCATTATAAACTGTGTAAAGAAGCTGTCTCTTGAAAATATGTTGACCTGAGCACATTTCTGAAGGCCAGAGGACAAAAACGTCTTTTGTCATCTCGCACCCATGCATGTTTTGCCTAAAGTCCAAGGACACAGCTGGGGAAAATACACCCCTCCTCCATAACGGCACTAGAGAGAAAGTGCGGGGGTGAGATATAAATAGGAAAACTTGGAGGAGAACGGGGCTGACTGATTGTCTGTGTTGCGATGTTGCTACGAGGGTGAACCTGGTATCGCTGAATAAGTATAGCTTCGCGCCAAGAAACGTCGAGGTGTGAAAGGCGTAAAGTAAAGCAAATACCAATCTTAGAACGAAACACCAGAAACTCGCTCAGGTCGGAACTTCGAGGCAATGATGTGGTGGAGAATAAAATCAGAAAACGTGTGTGCTATATTTGTCATCCAACCTCACGCCTGAGAAATATCCCTCTCACGCCTACCTAAATCCGGTACCCAACCCCGTTACATATTCTACTGAGTAATGGCTCTACCAGGAATACTCTATGGAAGCAAGTAATGGATTCTTAAAGTAAAAAATAAAAACCAAGTTCAAGCAGTAGAAATGGGATTTGTATACTCAGTGAAAGGATTTAGGACAGAGAACATATCTGCAACAAAGAACTGGAAGAGCTAGGGGTTGAACTATTATTCCAACTAATACAAGACTATAAGCAAAAACTGATAGACCATCTTTCACGAATGATTGACTGAGGAATTGCTAAACAAGTTTTAAACTACAAGCCTAAAGGCATAGATTGGAAGGGCAAAGAAGCATTGGAAAGAGATGAGACCAGAATGGGTGTAGCCCAATCTATGTTGGAAGGAGGAGGACAAGGTAATGCTGATAACAGCAACAACAATAACAACAACAACAACAACAATAATAATAATAATAATAATAATAATAATAATAATAATAATAATAATAATAATAATAATAATAATATAATAATAATAATAATAATAATAATAATAATAATAATAATAATAATAATAATAATAATAATAATAATAATAATAATAATAATAATAATAATAATAATGTCCAGCTGCTGCTATTGGTTTAATGTTCAACTTGCATTACTGGATCCAGCAAGGTAGCTGTGATGTGAATATGCCTTAGACTTTAGAGCAAACTGTGAATGTTTGTCAATCTTTTTTAACACAATGTTTGCTTACAAGGGACACCTCTGACCTCGAACGACGAAGCCACACAAGGGCATGCTTGGAGTGGCAAGCGATCATAAATAAAATGGTGGTGTGTGTCATTTCCATGCAAAACTCTGCACTTGTCTGCTAGCGCCACTAAGTGGCATAGTGTAGCTGCACTAACCAGTGCTCCAGTTGTGTGCATGGTATAGCTCCAGTACGTATTTGCCTCTTGGAGTGTTCACAAGCCAATTACTGTGCAAGCCATATACAGTGCAGCGATATCATGAATAGAATTAATCCTACGCAGGTGGTCAAAATATTAGGGACCAAGTTGCGACATGCTGAATATGGAAATGACATCGGGAGCAAGGATGAATTCAAATAATTCAGAAATATATGGCAATGACACAGAAGTACACAACCTTATGCTGGATAGATATACAAATTTTGAAGGAAGGAGAAACCTGAACCTGAAGGTGGCTCTTCAAGTAGTACACGACATTCATCAGAGCAACAGGAACAGTCAAGTCAAAGTGAGCACAAACTCTGCACTGAAAAGGACAAGGTCCAATGTATTAAAAGATATTCATGACAGCATACTAGAGAACATTTATGAAGACTATTACAATCATTGCTTCAATTCCTATAGCAAACTAATGAAGCGCTGTAAGTGCATCAAAAGTAAATCAAATTGCACATTAATTCTAAATTATGTGTCCAGGAAACAGGGAGCAGGTGCTTGTTTGAAAGGAAACAGACTGTCGCAATTGCAGACTATAAAAGAGTACGTAATATCACAATCTGATGGTGCAAGGAGGATGGATCCATAGTTCACTATTGGCATCTGCAGATGTGGGCACTAGAAGCGCCTAAAATGGTTGGCCTGGGCAATTTCAAAGCTTGCATTTCCTTTATTGACAATCTCAAGGCTGAATGTGGCATTTCATCTAGGCATATTACTACATTTGTCACATGTAAGGACATAGAAGACGATAATATATGTCAGAAGGCACAACATTTTGTGGAGGAAGTGAACATGTTTATAACAGAGGGTGTGGAGAAAGGTAATGTTTGGAACAGTGACCAGAGTCAATTCCATTATGAAATGTCTGCAGCATCAACACTGTCCTACAGAGGAGAGGAAACTACAGGTACTGTACTGCAGTCTGTACATAGCTCTACCCACAGCTACACAATTGACGTGGCTTTATCAATGGCAGCCAGACTAGCAAACAAGTTGCACATCTGTTTTCAAGAGACACAAGGCACTTTCAGTCCAATATTTTAAAGAAACTTGAAACAACCTGTCCACAAAACATTCATGTGGAGGCAAGCAAAAGTGGAAAAATTACTAAAGAACACATGGAACTTTTCTAACTACAGTCCTTGGCGAACATGTAACAAATGAAAAAAGCCTATCGTGATTCCTGGTCAGGTCATACAGATCGTACCCTTCCATACCCTAACCGGCCTTAAAATGGGTACAGATGTCAACATTACACTGGAGCACAACTTTCAGTGTGAGTGAAATGGTGAAGTGCGATTGGAAATAGTTCCTTACTACATAGCATATATTATCACTTATTTAATACTTTCAAGTAATGAATGGGGTGAATAAATACTGTAATTCATCTTACAAAACATTTAAACATGCGCATAAATATTTTACTTCCATTAAATTATCATGTGGTACTCGGTAATCTCTGATTGCGTTGTTACTGTAGTGAAGTGATGCTCTGACACTTGTATTACTAGTAATGCACATGCAATTAGTGTGGCAGAGTGTTGAATTTCTCAGAATAGTTAAGGAAATATAGAAGCGGAAAGCCTCTAAGAAGTGGTGAAAAGACTATTGTATTATATGTGTTTAACTTTTTCTTTCAATTTTATGACACTGGCTGTGAAAGACGTAACCAAATTGACGTCTGAGGCAACTGGTATTTCTGTGTACACTGTTTCAAATGTGAGAATGGAAATGAAACAAACAGGAACTATAAAAGTCCCTAAAAAGAAAAGGGAAGGACTTTTTAGTGTTTTAGGCAAAGTGGATGTCTGTTAAGCGTTATTCACTTTATAATGCATAGTTTCTTTTTAAAGAACGGGTTTCCTATAAAAGATAATGAACAGTGAGCCAGATCTTCCAAATTTTAGATAAACCACACTCCATACTTTGTTGAAAGACATTGGGTTTCAGTTTACGAAAAGAAAGACGATGTGATATTTGATCGGGAAGCTATGGTGGTGTGGAGATGTTACGCGAGATCTGAGGATGTCGTGTCTCAATGTGACGACTGAGATTAACGTAAGTTTTTACTCACAAAATTACATTTCATAACCTTTCTTAACCAATTTCTTTAATGAGTTAATGTACTTTACTTAATAAATATGAGCCAAATACAATTCTAACCTCACACTGCTGCAGTGAAAGATTTGACGGTTGCAATAACAGTCAGATGTAAACAGCTGTGCACAGAGAACAACACATGCTTGTTGGTGGAGTGATACAACCACAATGTTTATGTGTGTACCCACTTTAAGCTCGGAGACGCTATAGATGCAAGTTTTCCAAACAAATGTTATGCTGAAGATATTGCCACCAAAAACAACAAAATATTGCCAACCCCTTGATGTTTACTTCTTTTGGCAATATAAACTCTATATCAGAAGGATTATTGATTTTGTAAGACTACAATGTGCCAAACCACAAGTGAAGGTACATGATCGTTATTTCATCATGAAGCTTTACTCTGTGATTTACAATCAATTTGCTGCACCTACGTATAAGCCTATGTTGCAATATGCTTGGCGAAAGCCAGGTTATGACATTTACATACCAACATAATTTGAAAATATAATTAGTGTGGCTTTTGATATTGGACTGCGTGAATGTGAAAGTGATTTGCAATTTGATAACGTGGCTTTAGTGAGGTGTGCATACTGTTCTCTCCCACTTTGTTTTAACCACTTCATCAAAATCCCACATCTGCACTTTGAGGACTAATATAAGCACTTAAAAGTCTGTGGTATTGCTGTATATGTGTGTTTTGCCCTATTATAGTACTTTAAGCAGTGAGTCTTTGGCGCTGCTGATTGAAAATGTAATGATACACCGACGCCATTAAATTACATATAATTTCCTTCCTATGGTATTCATATCTTGTTACTTTGTTTCTCTCTATTAAAATGTTACTTGAGGTAGAATGCAACATTTTGCATGAAAATGACGCACACCACTGTTTTGTTTATGATTGCTTGTTGTTCTGGGCATGTTTTCGTTTGGTTTGATCGTTCGAGGTCAAAGGTGTCCCTTCTTAGTAGGGAACTTGGAAGAGAGATCTCAATGTTATTCTGAATTTCCTTTAAGCCAGCATAGTCATGATGTATTCTGGACTCTCCCTCTATAATTTATCCACCAAGGATACTACAGGATGCAACAGGTCTATCACTCAAACATTCTTCTAAATATGTCATCTGGGAAATATGCTCTCAAAACCTTCTTAAGCACACTAGAGCCCTGTTCACTAATTATGTGCATTTGCAGAGCTACCTTGGAAGCAATTAAAACTTTCCATGCAAAATAGAGAAAACACATCATTACCTTTATCATGCCTAGTTCAATAAGGGATTAGTAATAATGCACTGTGATTTTTTTTCTTTGCTAGTTTTTGTCACTAAGGCTGTATGTATGTGACACCTACATCATTTTTACTGAATAACTGAATCCATTACATTTTTCAACAAATTCACAGATTTTCACTTTAAGAATGTCACTGCAAAATAAACATAACAGATGAGCTGTGCATTAAAGATGTTTGTGCAAATATTTATCCTGAACTATTCTGAAAGCCTGCCTTATATTTATCAACATAATCTCCAATAACAATAAAGAATGTTTTGGAATTAGATTTATTCAGTATTTTGCAAATTTCACTTCACTAATATATTGTCACATATGCCAGTGGTGTCAAGGTCATAGGGAGTTGAGGGCTGTTCTGGGCATGTTCTGCAACCAGCAGGCAAAACATGACATAATACATATAAACATTAGAAATGTTATCACCTGACTCCTGTTTACTTGCAGGTTGGTTGCGTCCATGAATAAAACCTTTCTTAGAGTGCGTATACCTTAGGGATGTTTTCCTTCAGAATTGCCTACAAGGATACATAGCACAGATACAAGTTGGATCTATGAAAGGGAACAGTACTTCTCACACGTAAATAGAAAACTACTTGATGTAGTTATTCATGTTGATTAAAATAGTTACAACTTTCTGATGGTTAGGCTGAATTGTAGATATTATTAAACCTACCCAACCCCTTGGGTTAGCATTCTCAAACTGTGAAGTACACCATACCTTCCATACCTCTTAGTGAGTAAGTGTGTAGGGTTTAACGGCCCATCGAGAATGAGGTCACTTGGGCCCAGATGTTTTTATTACTTTTCAATCCCAGATGTAAAAGTGTCAAAATCAATTTTCAAATGGATGAATGAATAAATAAATAAATAAGAGACTAATTACATAATATTAATAATAGCACTTTTAATACGAACTTGTATCAGATATATCTATTTTTATACAAATAGTAAATGACAGCTTTGAAATCCTGTTATCCCTTAAATGGATATTCTTAGCTATTTTGATTAAACACAAATAACAGAATATTTACTAGGATTATCTTCACTTATTTGAAGTAACACAAAACATTACTAGTAACATGGGTTGGAGATTTCCTCCAAAATTAAAGGGATGAACTACATGTAAGCTGTGTGAAAACTACTGTCCTTAAAGATGCATGTTTTAATGTTAAGCGTTTGCATTATGAATTTAAGACAATCTTACTGAAAACCTAAGTAAAATACCACATGTTACACATTTGTAGGATCAGTCACTTGGCATATTTTTGAATTCACACACTTTTAAAAATTTGGCTCAATAGCATTACAAAGACAGATTCTAAGACTGGATGCGAAATTACTATCCGAGAGTCTGTTTCTGTGGCAAGTTTTCAGAAGTTTCATTATAGAGAAACCCTGTTCACAAAGTTAGGTACTACTGTACAATGTTGGTATGCTGGTACTGTACTGTTGTGTTGGTATTTGCTGTGTTGGGAATCAAATTTTGGAAATGCCTATTGTGAAGTTTCTGGTAGAATTCGATCAGTGCGTCTGAGCATGAATTGTCAAATTTCTCATGAAGGCGACACATTGTACTTCTATCAGCTACAGCTGAAGTGCTGCATTATTTACTTTATCTATGTTCATAATGTCTTTGTATGTTGCATTTTTTTAATGCAAGATACTGGTTGCATATTAAGTACTGAATACAACTACCGACAACTTGCAGAGGAATTGTTTTTCCCATTCGAAACATGTGAATCCAAATGATTCCTGTCTGTGCTCTCGGACGCTGCCATTGCTCTACCTGCATCACATGGAAAACTGCACTGAGCTGGTTTCTAACATATTGGCATTGGCACACTGATGAAATTCACACAGAAAAGCTTTGGCCTTATTGTAACAGTTTGAAGAAATTCATGTTAACGGTGTCTTCAAATGTCATGTTAAGGTGTTCTGTAGAAATTGCTTTTCTGGTTTGAAGTTTGTATGATGAACGAAATACAATTAATAAAGTAATTCGGATTGAATGCATGACCATCATTATAGCAGTTCCAGTAATCCAAGAATCTTAATTTGTAGAAAACAAAACTGTCCTAATATAGTGCTATATATTCTATATAGTTAATTAGAAAACAAGAAGTAGAGACAAACAGAACCCACAGGCTGTATTTTATCACTGCAATTTTCATTCAAAAATAACATTAGTGTTAAGAAATGCTTTTATATTGATCCAAATTGCCAATGATTTTCTGTGATATACTAGATTCTAGGATGCATGTTCCCTTTTAGGATAATTGAGGTGACACGCAAATGTGAACTTGTCCAAAATTAAAAACAAAGAAATAGGATATGGAACGCAACATGGAGGATGAGCCAAATGTCTATACATGTGAAATTCGAGCAAATTCAATCCTATCTGCTGAAGTAAGCATGCAAAAAATATGAGTTACAGAGCAAACACAAACCTGTCAATGCATACATTGAGCCAATAGCCAATTGAAAGCGTATATTCAAGTCACATGATACGAGTAAGCTCATTCTCCTGCTTAATACAGTGCACATCTTGTTCCGTAGCCATTGCTATATAATGGCCTGCTCCTCATGACTATGACATCACAGGAGTGGTGTAACAGCAGCGGAATGAAGCACACCTTATTGCATTATTGGGATGTTTTAAGCATTTAAAGGCCAGAATGTTTCCACAGTGATAAAAATACACATATAAATTATTTAACCGCAATTGTCATCACTATGGTGTACACAGTGTCACACTTGTTAAAGAGCTCATTCTTTATCTTTATATTAAAGATAGAGTTCATGTTAGTGTGTTGTAAGCCCAAATTCAGGTTTGATATGAAAATTTTAATACTTCTATAAAAATCATGATTTAATATGAACAATTTGGTAAAAATATTGAATATATTTTCTGAAAAAGACAACATATAAAAGAACCTTGTTAACTAATTCCAATATATTTATGAAGTCAAAATCTGGACCAATTGCCTGTAAAACTTATATTTTTGTAAAGTACAACAAATACAAAGCATTGAAACTGAAAATATTAATAATAAACCACATACTGACCTGAAAATTGTTCAAATCTGAAAATGTTTAAGTTATTCATGCGAAAGCGAACACGTCCATACTTAACTGTGAATTTTAAAGAAATATTTTCTTTGAAAATAAAAATGACCTTCGTATACTACAATTAACGTGTTTCCATTTGAACAGTTTGTTTTCATGCCCAAATTTAGACCATACATTTTACATCTATTCTGAAAATTTGCATTTGGTGGACATGTTTGCTTTTGCTTGTCACCTTCTCAGTTTACTTAAAGGAAAATTAGGTTAATAACTTAAGAAAGATATCTTACCTGTTTATGTGAATTCATAATCAATGAAAGTTGTCATGGATGGATATGTTGCTATCGGAACTTGATTGACTTCACAAGGGAACCGTGCTCTATGTCAGGACCTTAGGGGGAGACAGATCTAGTTGATTAGATGGTTCCAAATCAGGACCTTAGGTGGAAATAGATCTAGTTGATTGCTGAACAGATTCATTATCTCTTACCATTGAAATGTTTGCTGCCTTGTTTAATTTGCTATATATTCTTCCTAACTTCAAGCAAACATTCTTTGTACATCACCAGATATTTCACATATTTTTGTTGCACTCATAAGCTTTAAGCTATTTTACCATCCAGCTCGAAATAAATTTTTTTTTCGAAACCAACTTGTTTCATTCCCAGTTGGTGTAATGATCAACACATTGGATGTCCAGATCAAAGCCCAGTAACCCAAAAATTCAATTTTTGCATCACCATACAGTTAAAGATACGTGACTCAGTTTACTGATACTACTTCACATTTATGTAAAACAGGATAAGTTTTACATAAATATAAGTGAAGCAGTGCCAGTACAGTACATTTACATGTTATCTTTAAAAGTTTATATATCACACTGCTGAAACTACTATACAAATTTACAAGTAATAAACAATAACATTTTAATTAGAATACGTGAAATAATTAATCAGCTTGGGCCCTACAACAACAACAACAACAACAATAATAATAATAATAATAATAATAATACGTTAAAGGGAATTACAAATAAATATATTAAAATAAAACAATACTTACCTCCTGTAAATAATTTCACGTTTTCCTCCCTTAAGGAGGCACAGTATATATTCCTGATGCAATTGAAATAATAATTATGCTGATTATTGGAACTTGACTATTTTCAAAAGAACTTGTCCAGCACATGTTCCTGTATGTTTTGTGGTTGGTCTGGGTGCTCAATTGGTTAGACACTGGCCTAGTGATCCTGAGATCGTGGGTTCAAACGTGGCCAAGACCAATGGTTACTACGTGTGACCCATTTCAGTAGATTTAATAGCACGCAAAAGAACTGTTTTTTTTTTTGTAGTGTTTAACGCCTGCTTTTACTACTGTGGCACCACAGGCATGTCACTGATGATACATGAAATGAAGCTGGAGCACCAGTGGAATGAGATGGCAGGGGAAACCCGCCCCAGCGCTGCTTCGTCCACCACGAATCCCACATGCGGTTGCCTGGGATCAAACCCAGGCCACTTTGGTGAGAAGCGAATGGTCTATCCACTCAGCTATGGCACGGCCATAAAGTGGACAAAATTCCAGCATACTGGTGGCATTGATATGAACCTGGCAATTGACGGTACCATTAAAAAATATATATATTTAATTTTATGTTTTGTTTTCCTTCAATGCTTAATACAGCTGTAATATCTGTTTTAAAGCGTTCTGTGGATAATTATTACCCCATGCACATCTTACAACCTCTCAAATTTTATCACTGACAAGGAGATTAAGCATGTCTTTGAACAGAAATGCAGAGGGTGGGCCTGTACAAGATAAATCTAGTAGTTAGTAACTTCATAATTCACTGCTAAACTGAAGAAATTACTGACAAAATTAAAAATTACAATATGGCAATATTCCTACGACCCAACACTACTCCAATCAATGGGATGCTGTACTTAATTTGAACCATCCAGTGTATTTATGTTTAAGGGGAGGCATCGGCGAAATTTGGACAAAAATGACGAAAAATGTGATTTTTCGTTTTTTGCCTTAAAATTATGTCTGTACCTTGTACTTTCAGAATCTATCGTCGTTTACTCCTCATCATCATTTAAAAGGCCGTTATGCCATGATTTAAATGCCCATGTGCGGGTTGGCGTGGCTGCTGAAAGGCACTCATTACCCCATTGCAGCAAAATCTCGTACAATTCTGAAGTTTAAATCGGGCGGTCTGATTCAGTTCTGCTGGATGTAAGCAGTGGGATTTTCTGCAAACATTCATGGCCGTGAAACAGACCACTGTTTCCTGTTTTTGCATGCTTGAACCACGTGGTTGGATGTTTTTTAATTTTATTCAAGATTACACACTCTGAAGAAGAGAGAAGGCATCTTTATTGTGGTGCACATTTAGATAAGTAGAGTTTAGAATAATAATAAGCATAATGTAAGGCAGGGAATACTAAATAAGTATCTTCTTGCTGTAAGTGAAAATCTAAATTCTTTATTTAGCTGTTTGTAAACACACAGCTCTCTTCTATTATAATTTATTGTACAGTTGTAAAGATTGTACATTAGGTGGACCAGATTTTCATTACATTATTCTAAAATGGGTAAGCAAAAGCAAACAAAGAAATCTCTTGCAGCAAGAAAAAATATATATAGATGGCAAACTGGCAAATCTCAGGAGGAAACAAGCATAACTAGATCTACATTAGATCTTGAAGAAGCAGGTTCAAGTAGTAAAAAATTGCGGTGACTTCAGTTATCAGTGAATTTAATGAGTTGTGCGGCTACTCACTCTGTAAAGAAAAGAGTCACAGCTAGAAAAGTAAGTCCAGACAGCAAAAGAATTAGTAATGTTAGGGATAAGGAAAGATTAAAGCAGAGTGCACTGAGTACATTAAATACATTTAAATCAGCAAAAAACAGTTAAGAGTAGCAAAACTTAAAGAAGAAGAAGCCAAACAGCTGAAGGACCTTCATATGCTCCAGGGGAATTCTAAAGCAGTAAATGTATGTTGTCATACACTTAAAACTTTAAAGTCATTTTTCTCTGCTTTCTATTTTTTCACATATTTCAATCTTCAACATCTTCTCATACAGTTCTTAATAGATTTCCTTTAAATTTTGCACACATGTTCTTAGATAGTTGCTTCATAAAACTTGGTATTTTAAATGCTCTAGATGGAGTAGTTTGTTATTGAATTTTTATTTTGAAAATTATTAATAATTTGAAAAAAATGAACATTGAGGTATTCAATATTTTTTTCTCCAAAACTGTTTGACATAGCCAAATAAAAATACCAGGTTTTGTAGACATAATGTAGGGAAACATATGGCCTGAGTTTAGTTTACTTAGAACAAATAATATTTTATAAGAAGTGTTTGCTATACTACCTAAAATTGCAGCAAAAAACCACTAAAATTTTTTTTTTTGCAAAAACTATCTTGCATAGAAAAGTGAAATTTGGGAAACCTAGTTATGCTTTGGCACACATACATACAAATTTTCACTTCAGTGTGACAAAAATTGTGGATTTTTGTCATTTTCACAGATGCCTCCCCTTAAAACTAAGTGGAGCAATTTGTCATTTTGAGATTATCTATATAAGCTGACAAGCAAATGCTCTGATTGGGCAGAAAAGATCTTAATCATTCTATTTGATGACGTTCACTATTTAAAAATAAGTGCTTCTGCAAATTTTGGCCACTTGAATACAACTGACTTCTGAGAAAAACGAGTCCATAGAAGGGATGAGTGGAACATGTTTTGTTCCTGAATGTTAATAATATTAATAATACTAATAGTTATAATAAGAATAATAATTTGACCATAATTTACAGTAAGGTACATTGTTAGTCTTGAGCAAATGTACTGCAATAATGAGTCATTAAAAAGTGTGTGAAACATAACTTTTCTGTACATCAGCCACATTTGATGATAACTTCTTTCACATTTATCAGTGTCCTTTTAAATTTTTGAAACAATAATCAGTAGTGTCCCGAAAATGCTCACAAGTCTTTCAGTTGACCCTGCCAGTATCCATCCATATTGATGTGCATGCTGGAGAGAGGAACTGTTGATATGACAAGGACTATAGTTTGAAGATATTGTACCGCTGCTGCAACCAAACATCCCGGTAATCAAATTCAACCCTATGAGACAGTTCAATATCATGTTTGTACATCCAGAAGAAATAATGATCGAGAGGCTGCAATTTGTACATTGAGTTGCTTTGTGTGATGTTTACCGTCAGCTTTTTAGGGTCATGATGTTCTTCTTCCAAGAGTCACTGACTGTGTTCTATATCGCTATCAACACCAGAGTCCAGAAGTAAGAGCTTTCGTTTGCTTGAATATGGAAGGAATGCTTCTTTTAAAAAATACACTGAACCACATTTTTGTCATTTTTCCCAAGGAATTCCATTTTACAATTAGATTGTCCACCCTGAACATCTTTTCTTACTTTCTTACTAATGTCAGATGGCTCTTGAAGAATTACAAATAACTTTGGCATTAGTTTGCCTGATTGTGACACAATATCCTCAAACTACAGTCCTCGGCATATCAACAGTTCCTCTCTCCAAGATTCCAGCGTGCACATCAATGCAGATGGGTACTGGCAGGGTCAGCTGAAAGACTGTCAGCATTTTGAGAACACAACTGACTATTGTTTCAAAAATTTAAAAGGACACTACTGATAAATGTGAAAGAACAGTTGTTATAAAATGTGGTTGGTGTACAGAAAAGTTATGTTTCACACGCTTTTTAATGACTATCATTATTGCAAATGTTTATCTTGACTAACATGAAGATAAAGGAATAAGGGTTTGTAAGAATAGCTAGTACAAGAGTAGAGAAAGTCATGTAAGTAAAACATATCAGATTTTTCAATATAAAAGGATAAATGCTGCTCTCTTCTTTAGAGTTGATAATGCAAAAAACACTCCTAGGATTGAAAATAATGGATGGGAGGCAATTAGGATTTTCAGAACGAATGGGCCTGTTTACTCAATACATTTGATAGATAAAAAGATAAATGGTGCTCTATTTGTTCTTTTAGGGGCTGTAATGCAAAATACCACTTCTAATGCAAGATTAAGTTGAATATTATTTGATGGGATGCAGTTTGGAAGACTACAATTTTGACATACACATTCCTTAAAATACAATTAAAAATACAGTGAAGAGAGCACCCCAGTGGGGGATGTCATTGAAAAATGATCAATGGGAAGACATTTGGAGGATTTTCACTATCAATGAAAATTTTGCACAATGAAGATGGATTGATTACATTAAAACAATTGAATACCAGCAATATTATAACAATGCTTTAATTCATTATGCATACACAAACAAATATTTGGAAAACTGATGTTTTAGATGAGCTGTGAAAGCCCTGGATAATGCCTGGTATTTCTGATTTAGAGACGATTGATTTATCTTCCTTCTGAAAAATTGGGCTTTTATTAAAGAAGGGTTTCATAACAATGGAATACATGTCTTTTAAGTATTCAAAAGCATAATTATCAATAAGAAAATCTGATGTTACTCAATGCTGAAAAAAAGCTTTCTGCATTTTACACCTATTCATCAGCGTTTTCCTCCTATTCCTTCTAAGAATTTATTGCTAATGGTGCTTTAAAATTTGGTATATAAAAGTTAGCAAATCATTCAGAGCTTTCTCCAATTACACTGACCAACAGGAAAATTGCAACACCTGTAGTGTATACAATTTTTATACAATCGAGTACCCCTTATGACGAAAATGTTACTGAAAGTTATCAGTTGCTTCTTATTTTTATAGTATGGCAAATTAATGATGAAATACCATTCCTGTAATAAAAGCGGCTTACAATGGTTATTTTGATGAATTCTTTTAGGCTCCACATATGTATTGTAAGACTTTCTACATGAACCTTCTGGATTAGTTGGAGACCTTTGATGCCTTTTGCCATTCCAGTTATTTGGCTGGAGCCAACAAATCACACGGACGACGCACAGTCTATTTTGTATGGTTCTATCACTCCGAGGTGTGACAAATTATGAAAACAAGACTATTGTACATCCCAGTATACATTCTGCTACTTGTCCTGTACCCATAGTGATAAGTGAAGCCCGGATTTTTATGTAATATAAATTTTTTTTTTATTTATTTAACGTCCTCCAACATTGTGTCATATCGGACGGTGAATGAATGAAATGGGTGAAATGATGCTAAATGAGCCTGAGGTCCATGGAGCTTTAAGTTATCCGACATTCGTCTTCTCAGGGTAGGGAAAACCTCGGAAAAAAACCTTACCCGAATAACTTACCCTAAGCGAGATTCGAACTCGCGACCTCTTGAACGTGAGGCAGACACGCTAACCATCACGCTACGGAGGTGGGCTATGTAATATCAAGGTGCAAAATATGTACATATTTATGTAACAAAAAACATCAAAATACGTAATGAAATATGTAATATCAACAAAATATGTAAATGCTAAGATTACCACCTCAAATTTAAATGCAGGCTGCAAATTACCCAGAATTTTGTAATTTGATGGGTCTGTAAGTACATAAATTAATTACAATGAGTTAAAATTAACTAAATATAGAATTATAGGGGAAAAAAATGTTTTGTTTTATGCAGAATTTAACTAAAATTTATTTTCAAGTAGGTAATCACGAAATAAAAAATGTGTTTTGGATTATATTTATTAAAATTACTAATTTTACTTAAATTTTAGACAGTAAAGCAATGTTGAAATAATGAACCAATTTATCAATGAGTGAAACAATCAATTCAAAATATTTAACTTTTATAATGTGGATGCAGTTTGTTTTCTATCTCTTGACATACAATGAACAACCAGGCATTTTTATTTTGAGTCTTTTGCTTCTTTCAATGTGCAGTGAATATCCATATACTTTTCCATATTTTCAGGGGTTTGTCTCCTATCGGATAAAATGTTCTTATAAGCAGAGAAGCTTCTCCCTACGTCACACGAAGTAACAGGGGCATATTTTAGCATAGGAATCTGGTTTGCAGAGAAATGTTTTGGTAAATCGACACGGTCACCATTTAGCACTTTAGACATAGACACAAGTGTAGAGTACTCTGGATTCCTGTTTAGCAAAGCTTTGAACTTTTCGTCTACCTTCCATCCTGCAACTACACTAAGCTTCTGTGATGCACGTTCCATTAAATCCATAGATTCATGATGAAGGGAACCTGATGTTTCCAACTGCTTGATGGTGTTAGGCAACCAGCCGAAGTTACTCTTGATGTAAGCACAGGAACTTGCCACTTTAGATGTCCTGAGATTCATGTATGGAAAAAGCTACTTCTGAAGAGAACATTTTCACCACTGACTGGACTCCTTCAAAATGTTCACAGCTTCTAACCATGTATCCCATCTTGTAAGTAGAGATTCATGTATGGAAAAAGCTACTTCTGAAGAGAACATGTTCACCACTGACTGGACTCCTTCAAAATGTTCACAGCTTCTAACCATGTATCCCATCTTGTAAGTACTGGCTCAGGAGGCAAATGGACATGTTGGGGATGATTTCACGAAGACCTTTTTTGTTGCTGAAATCAACTTATTCACACAGGGAAAATTACTTCTTACTAATTCAGCAACACCTTGCAATGCATGGGCCAAGCAGGTACATTCAGGTAGAAAACCTTAAGGGCAGTAGCAGCTTTAATCATGTAGTACGCTGCAGCATCTGAATACACAATTAAAACCTTTTCCTCACACACACCCCCTGGCCACAGAATCATCCCATCATTTACAAATCTTGCAACTGTAGAATGATTTGTTTGTTCTAACACCTTGCAACAGATTAGAAATGGTTTTGCTGGACTTTCGGAATCTAGTTTTCCTACTACTAAATTTGCTATGTACCGACCCAGTCATCTGTAGTTTCATCGACAGCTAACCAAATAAAGGAGTCTCCAATTTCATTCTGTATATGAGCAACTGCTTCTCCATAACACACATGAAGATCCTTTTTCCTCAGAGTAGATTCGTCAGGAATAACTTTCTTGCAATATTTTTCTAGAAAGGAGCGAAATTGAGGAATTTGAAGTTTATGCCACAGAATATTAGCTGCAACCATTGCACTGCATAAGGCTTTAAAAAATAATTTCCGGACAGTTCCTGTTGCATTTGTGTCAACAGAACTTGCTTTCTAAACGACTGTTTAGGTGTTTATTGCATATGTGAAGAGCACTTTTGATATGTTGTTCCAATTGAGATTTCATGGAACAGCCAATTCTTTTACTGGAAGAGCCAAGAAAAACAAAAACAGCCAATTCTTTTACCGCATGCTTGACAGAGTATTACTTTTCCATCGGTTGTAAAGGCACTATCTAATTTTACCCATATATATACCATATACATTCACATCTCTTTCTCTACTCACTCTTCTATAAACAATTTTCCATAAAAAGCGTGATTTTACACCAAAAAACATTTTTATCCCCACTTTTAAAATAAGTCATACAATTTTCTGTGTGTTTGAAACAGAAATGCTACATATTCATACTGTTTTCTCTTCTCACTTTTAGGTAACACATTCATATCTTTCATATCTCTTTCTCTACTTATTCTTCTATAAACAATTTTCTATAAAAAATGTCATTTTAGAAAAAAAAGAGTTTTTATCCTCGCTTTTAAAATAAGTCATACCATGTTCTGTATGTTTGAAATAGAAATACTATTACATTCACGCTGTTTTCCCCTCTCACTTTCCGGTAACACATTCACATCTCTTTCTCCTCTCACTCTGCTACAAATGCCATACAATTTTCTGTATGTTTGAAATAGAAATAAGCATATTACATTCACAGTGGTTTCTCTACTTACTTTTAGGTAACACATTCTCATCTCTTTCTCTACTCACTTTTCTATAAAAAAATTTATATAATATATATACGTATACACACATAAATTGGATGTTTGTATATATGTAACTGTTAATCTCTAACACCACTTAATCGATCACCGCAAAATTCGGCACATATATGTATTTTTTCATGGAGAAAGTTTTTATGGTGACAATTTTACTACACAATATATTACTTTCAAATGGTTTTCTACTTGCTTTTCTTTTACGTAGCACATTCACAAATCCCGTTTGCCCTTCAACATACAATTCATATAATTTTCTATGATTGAAATATAAATGCAACGTATTACATTCACATGATTTCCTCTACTAATTCTTCCTTTACGAGACACGATCAGTCTTCTTTTGCTGCTCGCCCTTCAACATACAATTCATACAATTTGCTATATGTTTGAAACAGAAATACAACGTATTACATTCATACTATTTTCTCTACTCAGGTTTGTTTTACGTAAAAATTCACATGTTATTCTCTATCGTTTATCAACTTCAAACATACCAACGCCTATACATATCGTATGTTGAAGAGTGAGTAAACTCCAAAATAGATTGACCGATCGCCATGAAAATTGACATATCTAATTGTTTTCATGGCGAATGCTTTTATGCAATCCATTTTACCATGCAACGTATTACGTTCACATGGTTTTCTCTACTCCCATTTCTTTTACCTAACACACTACTCCCTTTTCTACAAACAATCCATACAGTTTCCCACACATTTGAAATATAAGTGCAATGCATAACATTCACACGGTTTTTCTACTCATTTTTCTTTTACTAAACACAAATGCATTTCTTTCACTACTCCCGCTTCGACGAACAATACAAACAATTCATTAATTTTCTATATGATTGAAACAGAAATGCGTAGTACATTCACATGGCTTTATCAACCAACTTTTCTTCCTGTAGTATTTGTTATTTTCAACAGTGCTTTTGCTTAGTGTAGCTCCGGTGTTTTAATAAAAAATAAATAGTTAAAAAAGCAAAGTAATCATAATTGGTGTCAGGAGCACGACGAAAAGCACGATATGGAACAGCTGATGAAACAAATGTTAGCCAAGATGGGGAATGAAATGAATTCCGGAATGTGGCAGAGCAAACAAATATGATAGCCGAATTGGAAAAATGTAAACTATGGAATAGAAAATATGGGAACAAAAATGGTCAAAATGGAGACAAAAATGGAAGCCAAATTGAAAATGTAAATTCCAAAACGGAAAAGATGAAGACGGGAACGTCCAACATGAAGATAGATCTATCGGAGAATACTAACGAGTGACTAGCCGAGGTTAAGGAAGCCATGGAAGAACTTGACGGAAATATGAAGGACCTTGGCCAACGAGCTAATGCCGTGGAGTCAATCGCAGCACCAAAGAACAAATGCTCCATAATGGAACAAATGCTCGACAAAAACTTCAAACTAGATGGATATCTGGGGTAGGCCTGCGTTCAGCAGTAGACGTTTTACGGCTGAAATGATGGTATTTATGAAATATTTATATGAATTTCTATATCTCTTGTATCTCGAAAATGACTCTTAAAAATTGTGACAAAAAGTTTTATATAGTTAACATTCAGGTTTATCTAAATATGTATCTACTTCCACAAAAACAGAGGCAAAAATCGCCGAGCGAAGCTCAGTCACCCAGGTACTGTGTACTAAATGCTTGATGGACGGAAAAATGAAGTATGCAGCAACACTGGGAATATGCAGTTATATGCATTATAAAACTTTCATACCACTGCATATGAGCATAAAAAATTCTGCAAAACATAACAGAATATCACATATAGCATGCATTCACACACAAACCTGAAGTCTAATTGTGAAACAGAGATAAAAATTCTAAATAAACCTTATTCTAACTCCATAGATGTATGCACTTAAGCTTCTGGATGTCAAAACCATCTAATAACCCTGACATTAAGAAGCTTGGTTTACTTCCTTTGTTCTTATGTTGAATTCAAGTTGTTTCCAGGTCATTCTCAATAAGTGTATAAAGAGAGACAACTGCAGTTTAGAAATCAGTGAACTGATATTCTATGTAAACTGAGGTTATTTTTCTTATTGGTAGCAGACTACGTATTTACCAAAAAGATTAACTTGGTGGCCTTTACATTCACCAGCTTCACCTCTATTTTACTATAAATGGTATTAAGGCTTTCTGTATTATGTGAAAACTATGTAGTTTAAATAATATGGAATCAAATGGAGTATACTAAGATTTAAAATTTAATAACACTATAATCATCTAAAACGTTAATCATTCCAACTAAGGATTATTTCAATGCCAAAGGGCACTTATGGACCAGAAGAAATCATGCTAGAATAAATTCATAAAAATTGGTGGATGTGAATGAAAATGACATTTGAGTTTAAAATGACTAGCACACATTGGGTAAGCCCGCTAGAACATGTGTGTTAGCAACTGCAACACTCTTGTTGCATATTACTTTTTCACGTTCAGCCCTTCTCTCAAAATCTGACACTGACACACACACTTCCCTGAAATGCCCAGAGCGTCATTAACTTCAGAAACCTTTGTATGAACCATGTCACATGCTTCCCATACATATATATCTACACTGTAACAAACACATATTTCTATTAATTATTCTTGAACAATTTATGCCGTGGCACAAATATCTCCATGAAAGATATCATTTACAAAAGAAGTTGAAAAGCTGCTGCAAACTGTTGGTCACACCCTCTTATATCATGTTTCATGAATATCTTTTAGAATTGGTTCATTGGTATAGAATGATAGGTGAATTTTCTGTGTAAATCGTGTGTTCCCATTTTTGTTGTTGAATGCAGTCGTCTCTTACAGGTGCTTTTGATTTTGTCACCAGATATTTACTGAAGCCATTGCATTCTGCAGTCCTGATTGTTTCAATGCACTATTTACTGGTTTTGCACTTATCAAAGGTAGGTTCACCAGTCTATGGGCTGAAATGTTGAATCGTTTTTAAGGTGCAATCCAGTAAGTACATTGAAATCATGAAGATAGCAGATTACAATGGCTTCTGTAAAGATTTGATGACATCTGCACTTTCAAGAGCAGAAGTTTCTCCAAGAGATGACCACATTCAACAGAGGAACTCGCCATGTTAACAAAAAATTCACTTATCATCCAATAGCAATACAGTGATTTCAGAAAGGTTTTAAGAAATATAATATGATCTTGCATCTCCTCTTTATGAATCTTGATTAAATAGGCAAACTAACAGTAAAAGAAAAGCCAGAAGTATTTCAAATGACCATTCCAGTTGAGAAAATCTATGCATTGGAAATACCAAAAGGAGTTTGAACACAGCTTTGGTAATATTAGAATATCTTCCATTTTTGGAAAACCAATCATTGTACAAATCAAACTACTAAAAATGCAACGAAGGCAAAGAGCCTGAGAAAACATGTTCCTGCATAGAAACATGAAACCTTTGTTGAATTCTTAGTTCATTCCATCCCCAACAAAATTTAATATACAGTAGTATGTTAGGAATCAATTCTGATAGTGTAATCTTAGTAATAAGCTTGCTCCATGAGACGTACTTAAATGCACAGGAGCAACTTCCATTCAGAATTTAGCACACGATGTGAGTGTATGTTTTGTTTTAAACCTTCCTTGATTTAGATGACTATCTTGTGGTTTGAAACAGCACTTAGCAAACATTTTTTAAAGTTTTTTTTTATGAGTTGCTCTTTTTAAACACACCTTCACTTTTAAATGTTGGAAAATGGGCACTCGATCTCACCCTCAACTGTTACTAATGGTTCTGATTTTAATGCTTAATATATTTGTAAGAGTTTCCATACCTACATGCTTCTAAAATATGAATACTTTCATACTCCAGTGCATTAATGAAGAATATGAATGTTCAATATTTGGAGTGTACAAATCCAATTGAAAGTTTTCATCAGATGCTACATATTTTACTATACCCCTGTGTCATATACTTACTACAAATATCTGTGAATGTAGCACTGGGCATTGCTCTGAACTTGTTTTGTTCTAAAAAAATTACTGGATGTTGAGTTTCCTGTATAGTATTGGTGGATATTATTGTAATATGATAATGCCTACTTTAGATATCTTAAGTAGTAGCAATTCAAAGTGAATATGGTAAAATACCTTTATGCATAGAAAATTGCTTGCCACTTCATACACTACATACTTACCTGTGGATTGTTGTCGAGAAACAATTTCCTGTACCTGACTTTGAAAACTCATTTAGTTATTTCAAAACTGAATAAATTTGGAATTACATCTAAATGTTATCATCTTTAAGAACACACATTTTCTGAGCAACAAAATTTCAGCATGCAACAACTGAAGAGTGGGAATGTTGAAGTCAGTTACAGGTTATGCTTCTGAAACAACAATATTCTGGATACAACAAAAGTACTTTCTTCAGCAGCACTATGTGATGTGTTAAGTCTGCCCTTTTTTTGGTTGGGATTGTTTTAATTTTAACTTTGGTATGGACTCCTCATAAAGATGAGCCAACTTGAAGTGGGCTACCTTTCTGCTAGGTCTCTGAAGTCCAGAAAGGACACAAGTAGCCTTGCAGAGACAGTAAAAGGTTATACTGAACTGCTAACAATCCTGAATGAGAGAAGAATTAACTGCTTTTCTTTATTCTCATAGGCTACAAATGTGGGTCCAGAGTATACAACATTATATAGTCAGAACAAAGTATTTGTACACTGTTAATCCTTTAACCCTTTCAGACCCGAATTATTTTGCTACTTATGCCGTTCTTCCTCTAATTTGAAACCGGTTTAGATTAGGCGGTCTGGGATACCTACAGCCCACTGACTTGAAGAGCCATGATCGTTAAGGTGCCACGTAGTGCACTGGCCATGCACTCAAAGCCTGAGGTCGTGAGTTCAAGTCTCGGCAACCGCAGTCAAATGTGCCTGTGGTAAAGGACGGGGAGGGCCCACGTAAAATAATCGGTGTGATGGCATGCATGGATGATGATGGGGTATCATTTGACTGCGGTTGCATGGAATTTGCTTCTCTTACACCCAAAAAAAAAAAAAAAAAAAAAAAAAAAAAAAAAAAAAAAAAAAAAAAAAAAAAAAAAAAAAAACTACAATGTAAATTGTAAAAAAAAATAATTTTGTACCATTCAGAACATCTCAAATACATATGTTTATACTTCTAAAGTAAGAACAAATTAGAAACTAAAAACTTCACTTATCTTAGTAATGTTGCAAGTTATTTTTTCAAACTTTCAACATTACTACGATAAGTGCAGTTTTTAGTTTCTAATTTGTTCTTACTTTAGAATCTTGTTGCTTCACTGTTAATAGCTTCAATTTCCTTAATTAATATATGTTTAATTGGTGACGAACAGTAGAACAAGAATATAGCAGAAAAAACCGTTAAAAGTATTACAAGTAGGCAAAAAATCCCTATGTCCATTATAACGGACACCGGGACTGAAAGGATTAATGAAAATCAATATACTGAACAATATTTAAAGAATATAGTGACATTTATTGGATTAACAAATAATAACCTCGATAAAATTGTATTTATTATACAAAAAAAAAAAGTTATAAACAAAATGTCACTGCTGTACAAATAAAGCTAATTTGAGTTTTTTCCAGGCACAAAAGGTATTCATACACTACAGGGAACTTATTAAAAACAGTGATTATGTCACATAGAACTCCTTTTTTCTTAGTAGACTGCATTCATTTGTCTAAAGTGATCTGCATGCACCCGACTGATATCAAGCATAGTGGGTTACAGAAGTAAAGTAGGCCAAGGAAGAAATGAAACAACTGTCAAAGAGAGACAAATAATACTTAGATTGCACAATAATCATGAAACTCTGAGATATTGCAGATGGGGAGATCACGCTCAACCATTCAGACCAACATTGACAGGGGAGCCAGGAAATCTGTCCTAAACAAATCAAAAAGTGGTGGACCTACAATCCTCACAGCTAAAGATTAGAGTATTCTTCACTGCATTAAAAAGAATCCACAAATAAGTGCTTCCTAGATTGTTGCTGTGTTGCAGAAGGCAGGCATTACAGTTTCAGCAAGCAATGTAACATCTATTTGCAATAACAAAGGGTACAACCGCAGGGTAGCATGGAAGAACTTCTACGTCATCTCATAGAACAGAAAAAACGCCTAGAATTCGCTTGACAATACCGTGAAAACACCACAGACTCCTGGGAAAAAGTGGTATGGACAGATGAGAGCTTACTCAAACTGTTTGGTTCAGACTGCAGCCGCAAAGTGTGGAAGAAATCAATTACGGAATTGGAGTCAACAAATTTAATTCCCACAGTGAAGCATAGCAGAAGACCCCTCCTTGTTTGAAGTTGCATCAGCACATCAGGTGTCAGCAATCTCTATATTATCAATGGAATAATGAATCACATGGGCATTCTGAAGCAAGAGTTGCCTACTAATGTGGAGAAAATGGACCTCAAAGAAGACTGGATGTTCATGCAGGATGATCCAAAGCATACTGCATGTAATATGCCGTGTATAATGTGGTTACATAATGTTCCCAAGCAGCTTCGTACCCCTCCCCAGTTGCCTGATCTTAGCTGTGTCAAGCATATGTGGAACATCCTGAGGAAATGCATAAAGGAAAGGACAATTTCCAACAAAAGAGCACTGAAAACGGCTCTTGTTGAAGAATGGAACCAATATACCAAACACATACATTAAAAAAACTTGTCCATTCATTACCAAGAAGATTAGAATCTATAACTAAAGCTAAAGGGTACCCTACGAAATACTGAATGTCAAAATTGTACGAGATGCGTTCAAGTTATAACACCTCCTATTTTTTTTTAGGACTGGGACCAGATAGGAACTTCTGGTTTGTTTTAAAATACACGTGGACTCTCTGTGAATGTGTGACAGAGATGGCAGCACTGCACAGTGCATAGAACTCTAGTGGCAGCAACGAGAGTTAGGGCTGTTTTTTTATACTTAAAATGGCGACGTTTTCATTGCAAGAACAGCATGTAATCATTCGTTTTCTCCATTTTTGTGGAGTGACACCTATTGAAATTCATCGCCAGTTGAGTAAGGCATTTGGTGATGTACCATAGAAGTGTCTAATGTGCGTTCCTGGGTGCGACAGTTCAATGAAGGCAGAACATCGTGTCACAACAAACCAGACAGTCACGGCCTCGCACCAGCTGGTCTGACATCATCCAGCGAGTGGAGAACTTGTTTTGGAGGATCGCCGATTGAGCGTTGTAGACATTGCCTCCAAAATTGGCATTTCCCTAGGATCTGTGCACACAATCCTGCATGAAGATCTGAAAATGCAAAAAGTGTCTTCCAGGTGGGTGGCACGAATGCAGATGGATGATCACAAGGCTGCGCGCGTGGCAAATTGTCAGGCGATGTTGACGGCATGAATGGAACTTTCTTTCAATCGATTGTGACAATGGACGAGACGTAGATGGCCTTTTTCAACCTTGAAACGAAGCGCCAGTCAGCTCTACACAGACTCACCGCCACCAAAAAAATTTCGGGTGAGCGCCAATGCTGACAAAATGATGGTGGCCATCTTCTGGGACAACAGTGCTGTAATCCTTACTCATTGCATTCCAAAGGGCACTACAGTGACAACTGCATCCTACCAAAATGTTTTGAACAACAACAAAAACAGGAGTAATAACTTGAACGCACCTCGTAAAGTTTATGATTATTTTTTGTGCCTCAGAAAAGTGCAATTTAGCTTTATTTTTATAGAAGTGACATTTTGTTTATAAATTATGTTTGTTTTCTTAGAGAAAATAAAATCATACTGCGGCTGCCATCTGTTAATCATATAAATTTCACTTTATCCTTTAAATATTCTTTGGAGTACAGATTTTTGTTAAAGGTTTAGCAGTTATGAATACTTTTCGTTCTGATGGTATATTGAGTTGGAATAAATTTTGACGAGTTGATAGGAAGTAATCAAGGGAATGGCTATTAGAGTTGCATTGCACGTTGTTGATAGATCCTGTCCACTTTCTACTTTTTTAAAGTTTTACTTTACTATTTTTGTAAGCTAGAGAAAGTATTGTACTGAAATTAAAAATACAATGTCGTAATTTCATTATAATTACACACTTTGAGGTCTGTTGAATCCTACATCATTCTCTGGAAAAGGCAAACTTAGAAAATGGTTCATGTATGATTAAAATAAACAAAAAAAAAAAAAAAAATTACGCATGATCATTAAAAACAAAATCTGATGTGTAGCACTCACATGACTTTCTCTACTCTTGTACTAACCATTCTTAACTAAACTAAGCCCGGGCACAACACCCCATGAAGAGCCAAGCCTTACCGCCCAGCCGCTGCATCCCCCACCTTGGCTCACTACAGGCGTCATTGGTGGGGTGCAGTACTGGAGGGTGGTAAGCGGTCAGCGTCTCAATCCCTCCTGACCAGTTATGCAGTCTTCACGAACTGAGGCCGCTACTTTTCTATCAAGCAGCTCCTCAATTGGTACCCCCCAGGACTACCGAGGCTGAGTGCACCAAGTGCCAGACCTCCCACAGGCTAAAAGCCCCATGCTGGTACCGAGGATCGAACCCGGGTTCTCCGTGCCAGAGCGTGCTATGAAGACGGTCACTAACCATTCTTACAAACGCTTATTCCCGTATCTTCATTTAATATAAACATTTGCAGAAATTGTGTTATTGCGTATTTCCTTTTAGGTACAAGGGAAATATAGAAATTCAGTTGTCTTTGAGCAAGTCAAATCTCTTAAAGCTTTCAAATTCCATTCTCTTTGCATGGCTAACATAAAAAAAATCTGATGTGTTGCATTCACATGACTTTCTCTACTCTTGTTCTAACCATTCTTGCAAACTCTTATTCCCATATCTTCGTATTAGTTAAGATAAACATTTGTACACATTATCTTATTGCTTATTTCCTTGTAGGTGCAAGGGGAATGTTAGAATACAGTAGGCTTTGTGCGAGTCAAATCTATTAAAACATATAAAAACATGAACGACAATCCATTTCACGAAAGTTTTAAGTTTTCCAAAACTCATGCACATAACAAGGAGTATCTCCGAAATGGTTTACCCTACAAGAAAATTTATTTAGACATAAATTGTGCATTTTAGCAAGATCTACATTTTTCGCATAGTATGATTTGGTCTATCTGTAATGGTTTACCAGTTATGTAAAAGTCGCCCAGAGTAAATAGAACTACAGGGGCTATAGCCAGAAAATTCAAGATATACATTTCATTTATCATAAATACATCAAACATATGACATTTTAATCAAAATTGTTAGAGCCATTTTCAAGAAAATCAACATTTTCGAAAAATTTTCCACGTAAAGGGTAATTTAGGGTGAGGCTATTTTCTTCAAAATCTTTGTGTCGTTGAACGACGTTAAACTTAAATACCAACTTTGGTTTTAAACTATTTTTCGTTTTTGAGTTATGCTGTCCACAGACCGACAGACACACACAAATGCTTTATTTGGATTCAGGGGGTCTCAAAAAATATATTTCCGGTGAAATCTCGACATCGAATTTTTGGGTGGAATACAATACTTCCCCTACTTACCAGTAGAGAAAGTAAAAATTAATAAAAGGTTCTATTTGACGAAAGTTTAAGTTCTCCAAAACTCATACAAATAAGAAATATCTCAGAAATGCTTCAATCAATCATTATTAAAAAAAAAAAAAAAAGGACACAAAATTGTGTTTTAGCAAGAACTACATTTTTTGTATAGTAAGATTTGGTCTATCTCTTACTGTTTACCTATTATGTAAAAATCATCCAGATTAAACAGGACTACATGGACTATAGCCAGAAAATTCAAAAGATACACTTCATTTGTCATAAAAATTTCTTAAACATTTTAATCAAAATTGTTAGAGCCATTTTCGAGAAATTTTACAGTAAAGGGTAACTTAGGGTGGAAGAATTCTCTTCAAAATCCTTGTGCCACATCCTTAAGTATATTAAACTTAAATACCAATTTTGATTAACTGACTTTTCGTTCTTTAGTTATGCTGCAGACACAGACCATTTTCTAAAAATGTTTTTCTTTCAGATCCAGTGGGCCTCAAAGCATATATTTATGGTGAAATCTCGACATCAAATTTTTGGGTGAAATACAATACTTAAGTCCAGCACCATTTAACAAATAAGGGGAACCTATCAGTAAGTTTCCCATAACACAAATGCCTTTCACAGGAGCTTAATGCTTCTTGTAGTTATTTTTATTCAAATGTCATATTTGAGATACTGGGATTATATATGCAGGGTTTTTCATTTAAAATCTAATGGGCATACAGCATTTTGCCTGTGCGCAATTGGACGTGCCACAGCTTTCTTTGCACCTACATAAACTCTATGCATAAAGCATGTTACGTTATAGAAGATGCTGGAAATGTCATCCAGCCTCAGCTAAAAAAGCATTATATTGGGAGAACACATTCTGATTCACACAATTAAGTTAGGCCACTGTAATGTTTCCGATTTAATTTCCAATATTTTGTTTTAGTTCTTCCAATGTATGAGGATTTGAAGAGTTTGTCTTTCAGGTTACCCCACAAGTAAAAATCACAATTAGATTGGGGGAGTGAGAGGACCATACACCAGCACTAATCACTATCTTCAAACACTTCCCTAATTTTATTCATGGACTCTTGTATTTAGTAGCAGAATCTTGTTGAAACCACCCATATGATTTCTCTTCTTCTGTCAGCTCATCTTGATAAAATGGGGTCAAAGTGTCATTTCAGTACCTCTCTGCTTTTAGAATCTACTTGCACAATATTGGACCAATTATGTGTCTGGCGCTAACAAACTCCAACTCTTCGATCATAATGAGGGATTTCTTGAATGCAATGTGGATTTTCAGAGGCCCAGTACCGACTGTTGAGTGTTGACAACCATTGAGGTGGAAAAATGCCTCATGGAAAAGAATAGAAGCTGTGGGTCAATTAAACTGTCATTCACTGATGAAAGAAACAATTCACAATAATGCATTTGTGATACTGGGTCACATTGTTTTAAAACATTGACACTTGTACACTTACACAGTTTTAGTTTTAGGAATTTAGTTGCTCTATTGCCAGAAGACTGAAATTCCCACCTGTTGTGCTAATTCTGGGATGGATTTGGGTGGTGAACATTCAAAACATGAGCCAATTTCGTCTAACTTTCCCTCTGTTAAAACTGTACATTTACACTTGTCTTTTGTTTGCCACAGAACCAGTGGTTTCACAATCTCATGAATTGTAAATCTGGAAGAAGGTGCTTCACCAGAGAACATAAGAATATATGCTGTGCAAACACAGCTTAGTGATTCCCATTTATAACCCTTACACACATGCATGGAGCAAAGCTGGCTGTGGCACACCCAAAATCAGCATAATGTCAGATATCATTTACATAATATTTGTTACATGGAATGGCTCCATACCTCAGAACAGCACCTGCCTGATGTGTAAGGGATCCTAGGTTTGATTTCCTACTGGGGGGTGGGAATTTTTCTGTAGTCAAGATTATTCCCTATCCTCGCCAGAGTTTGGAGGTATGAATGAAAATGTGAATATGTATGTAATGTATTGTACAAATCCCAAACAAACAACAATGTATATATGAGTTAACACCTATGCCTATAGGCAGTATATTCCACAAGGTCACAATATGACAATTGAAGTTAAAGATAATGCACCAAAAAGGAAGAAAAAAAAAACGTTTAATATGCATAAATAGGCATAAACATATATTTTCAATTTTGGAGCAACTTTTAAAGTTGAATAAATCTGGCTCAACCTAATTCTACATGAGAATGGAAAAAGTATATGGAAATGAAAATACAATTTGTGTGTGTTCTTTTTTATCTTACTCCAGCTATAAAATTTAAATTTCTGAGCATAACAAAAGACCTTCTCTCACCAGAAATCTATAAACCTTAAATAATCATGTACCCTAACAAAATAAAGGGCAGAAACAATTTGAAATCACAAACAGAAAATGAGAAAGTTTAATGTTGTATCTGATGTTGCATGTCTTGCTCTGACAGGCGTTAAGATGATCTTACTAATGATATTACCGTACCTTTTCTCACAATGGTGCTGCCACAGAATATCACCAATAAGTACATCTTTACTAACTCCTGTATTCAGCTACTAGTTCTATTTGTTTCTTAAGTCTATATTTAATCACTGCTACATAATTTAATGTTGTTATCAATTAATAACATAATGTGGCTGAACCACCTCTACCAGAAAGACAGCCTAACTCTCAAAAGACTCATTTTTGTAATAATGCTTGGAGTAGAGGGCTGAGGAGTTAAGAAAATAATACTTATGCTCATAAGCACCTTAGTTCAAATATAACATTAGTTGTTAACTTTTATGTTGCTAATTTTAAGACTGGATATGCTGAATATAATACTGCATTAATATAAATTTAGCATTTGAAGTTTAAGCATATTTATTCACATAAAAACTTAAATCTCTTAAAACAAACTTTAAATAACTAAGGAAATAAATGGACTATTATTTTCTGAAACTAAAACATATAAACAACAAACAAAATTAATATTGGATGTATGAATCCTCACCACATATAATTGCCCTGAATCTTCGGGACATAGACGAAATTAAAACCCTGCAGTAAATGCACTAGAGCTAAAACATCCCAACGTTTTGAAATTGTGCTCAGAAGCTATATTTTGTCCTTTCCTCATCTGCAGGGAAATTTGAATGCAGCTCCCTATACAGTTCAATTCACACATTTTTAACAGGGTTCAAATTCCATGAATAGGGAGACCAGTGTACCTCTCTGAAACAATATGAAACCTTTCGACATACAGGAGAACATGCTCTAAGGATTCAATAATTCTGTATTTATATCTCATACCCAGAGGGAATCAAAATATTCTCATATTACTGTGTACTGCACACTGTTAAGTGTATTGTCAAGCTTACACATAACACCTAGGCCGTCCCTTGGTATCCAGCCCAACAAGTTGTATGCCACCATGATGAAATGGTAAATCCACATATTGTACATCATCGGAACCCCTTTGGACAGTACACAATCACCTTTCCCTTATGTCAGAAGAAAATGTCTCTTCATATGTGCATACATGTCATTCCAGTCCCAGGTTGGTATCTTCCTCTGGAAATGCAAGGCAAAATAATCTGTGATCCTCTACCAAATATTGTGTTTAAGCTATCATTCCTACAAAAAGTGTTATGTCATTTGAACATCGCAAAACTGCTAGAGTTAATCCAAGGAATTATGATTGTGCCTTCACTCTTAGAAGCAGTTTGGAAAGAGTTCCTTTCTACTACAATTAATGCTATATCCATTTTAGGAGTGGACACATCTTCCTGAACCGGGATGGCAACATTCCAATCCCATCCCTGGATAATTTTGCTTCCTCTGTGCTGCAGATGAATGGACTCCAATATGAGCTGCAGCTTCACAAGCACAAAAGGCATGAGTAGTGCAATCACGAGACCTCCTTCTGTCTATGTCTGTGTCTGCATTCTGCCATAATCAAACGTGGTGTGATTCATTGAAAAATGTTTTGTTAGCTAATGCTGGATTTCTGACAACAGTCATTAATCCTCTTGCTCTCCAATATTTTTCACTGATAGTTCAATAGCAGTATAGTAACCGCTTTTTAAGAGCACCATATTTTTATGCTTTGGCGGTCACATCGCTCTCTCACAACCCCAAGAATGTCTGGAGGACCACACCTGTCGTTGGTTTACGGGTCTCACCAACCTGACTGGGAGAATTAACAAAATAAATTCACCGACCATATCCTCTGATTACCAATCAGAGGACGCATTACATGCCATGACAGGTCAGCATGTTAAGGGTTAATATTTTATAGAGAAATGGAAAGATTGGAAAAATAAAGACTCCCTAGCCCTCGGGAACCCTAATAGCATCGGGGTCGGAAGAGAACAAGAGATGACCAAGGTAACGTCAGATAGAAAAGTTACAGTGAGGAGCAAAACACCAGTAAGTGGAAGTAATGTTCTGCTCAACTTGGGTACCTTGTGGTCGCCATTCACATATCCCCTAGATGGAGACCCCTGAGTAAGGGAAAGAAAAGTGAATAACTTCTTGTCATTATCATTGTTGTTGTTGCTGTTGTCAACTACTTGTCATGAGACTCTTAATGAATACACAGTGTGTACATTACGTTAGCCATGGTTGCATGTTATATTTGATGAATACTATGGGCAATACCAATGGGATACATTTCTAATCCATATTTCTGGGCAAGGAAAAAACATTATTTATTTATGCCAACAAACATTCTGTTGGTGTTCTTAAACACACAAGCCATGTGTGGATAATGTTTGAGAGGTAGACTCGGCACTGAATAATTCAATGCCACAGCTGGGATTTGAACTACAGACTTAATTCTCAAGTAAAAAAAAAAACTTCCTTTCATAGAAGTTTGAAAACAGTGTTGTAATTAATTTAATTTAAAAGGTGAGCCAACCAACAACATTGAACAATACTTATAATTTTCCGGAACACGTTTCGAAGGTTAACCCTCCTCCATTATCAACCAGACAATAATCGGGCTTCCATGGTGTTTCATGGTGCGGATGGCGATGCTTCCTCTGAGGTTTCTTCTGGTAACGGTTCAATGAACTTGCTGAAAACATCTTTCTGAGGAATGTCGAAATCAAATACTCGGCCTCCACTTCTCAAAATGAAGACCCGTTCCCATGTGTACAGCTCCTGCCCTCCGGCCACGTGCCCAAGAAGCCCCAGTTCCAGCTTTATGTCACGATTCCCCGTCCAAAAGCGAAATGCAACTGCTGACCCTTCCGACCGTCCACTCCTGATGCCCCCTGGATCCAACTTCCAAACTTCTCCCAGTCCCTCCCATGTATACCTCACCACAATCACTGCATTCAATCTGGCACATGCCAGACTCCCTGCTAGGCGGAATAGCATCTTTGATGTTTGAAAGTAGCAGGCCCCCCATGGAGCAATGGTCCACTGGTGCCAACCGAATGTTGCACTCCTTGAACACCCCTTTAAATTTATCAAAGGCCCATGGATGATATGTGAATTTTTTGAACGTCATTTTTGTTTTTGCTGCTGTGAGAGTTGTAGTTTCTTTTAACAATTTTTTCTTTTCTACTCGTTTTACTTTTTTATCTACTAATTCTTTGGGGAAGTCGTTTTTTTGTGCTATTTCAATTATTTTGTAATATTCTGTTTTGTATTCTTCTGCTGAAAGAGGGATGTTCACCAATCTATGTGTTAAACTATTGAAAATTGCTTGTTTGTGGCTTCTGGGATTGTAACTATTAGCTTTTACGTAGTTGTCTGTCTGCATTGGTTTTCTGTGAATACCGAAATTTATTCTATCCTTGTTTTTGATTAATTTTAGATCTAAAAATGGTAATTTATCATTTTTTTCTACTTCCACTGTGAAATTTATACTTTTTTCCTGCATGTTCAGAAGTTTTAATGCATCACTGATGTGTCTTTTTGGAACTATTGCAAATGTGTCATCTACGTATCACTGCCAGAGTTTGAACATCCACGGGAAACCTTTTGTGATCCTTATTTCCAATGAACTCGTGTAAATGTCTGCTAAGAATGGTGAGAGAGGGTTGCCCATTGCTAAACGTGAAGTTTGAGGGGCCTTTGATAAATTTAAAAAAGTGTTCAAGGAACACAACATTCAGTCAGCACCAGCAAACCATCACTCCATAAAAAACCTGCCACCTTCAAACATCAAAGATGCCATTCTACCCAACAAAAAGCTGGCATACACCAAACTGAACGCAGTGACTGCAATGAAACATACATAGGAAAAACCAAAAGAAACCTAGAAAAATAAAGGCTTTCTTTGGCCAGGAACATATCAGTCCTGCTGGTGTGCCAAAACGTCCTGTACGAGTTCTTTCACATGCCAGTTAATTTATTGGTTAATTTATTGAGGTATTCACTGAAAGAGAACCATGTTCAGGTCATATGTTCATCCTTCTGCATGTTACATAGTTTAATATGTGGCATAATGCAGTTAAGACAGAATAAACCCTTAAAACAACACTAATAATTGTTCTATTATCACATTACCAAATGCAATGTATGAAATGCAATATATTGAAAATAGGTAACTGGTATGTCACATGTTGATTAAACATTAACAGAAGAAAAAATATCTGATGTGTTGCACTCACATGACTTTCTCTACTCTTGTACTAACCATTCTTACAAACTCTTATTCCTGTATCTTCCTGTTAGTTGAGATAAACATTTGCATAAATTATGTTATTATTTTCTTGTCAGTGCAAGAGGAATATGGGAATATAGTAGGCTTTGAGCGATAGTCAAATCTTTTAAAGCTTTCAAATTCTGTTCTCTTTGCACTTTTAACATAAAAAATAAAACATTAATAACGATGTTCCATTTGACAGAAGTATAAGTTCTCCAAAACTCATACAAATAACAAGGAATATATTTGAAGTGGTTCACCCCACAAAAAAAATTTACACACAAACTGTGTGTTTTAGCAGGATCTACATTTACTGCATAGTAAGATTTGACCTATCTCTTAAAGTTTACTAGTTACGCAAAAGTCATCCAGAGTAAATAGGACTTCATAGGCTATAACCAGAAAATTTAACATACACGTTTCATTTGTCATAGAAATATCTCAAACATATGTCCTTCTAATTAAAATCTTTAGAGCCATTTTCAAGAAAATAAAAATTTTCCAAAAGGTAGTTTAGGGTGGAGCAATTTTCTTCAAAATCGTGTCGCATCCTTGAAAGACTTAAATACCAACTTTGGTTTTTAACCGACGCTTTGTTTTTGAGTTATGCTGTGCACAGACTGACACACATGCACACACGGACCTTTTTCTAAGAATGTTTTCTTTCTTTCTCTTTTTTTTAGTTCAGGGGGCCTCAAAATATATTTCTGGTGAAACCTTGGCAACAACTTTTTGGGTGGAATACAATACTTCCTCTACTTTGCTAAATGTAGTAGAGAAAGTAATAAAGTGTTTGCTACATATGAGAAGTGAACCTGCAGTCCTAACCTCAGAAGTATACCACAATTTACCATACCACTAAGAGGGTCATTCCATGTAAAAGGGCAATCTTCATAAAAAAATAAACTTTTGTGTAGAAATTTTTTGCCCTGTCATATGTTTAGGTAAAACATTAAAATTTGTTCGCAAGATGGATTTTTCCCTCCAGAATTTGTTTTTTACTTGTGGTAACCATTGTTATGAAGACCATTTGTTCAATTTGTACATGCAGAAGATATTGATCAATTGGAATAATGTACCTGGACATGTTGGAACAATGGCTGTTCCCTCAAATTATATAAGATTCACAGACCTCACTTTCCAACAGGATGTAGCTCCACTCCATTGGCACAACGATGTGCGAGGCTTTTTTAATGAATCCCTTCCTCAGCGCCAGATAAGTCACAGGGTAAATGAAGATCTGATGTTTTAGTTTTAGATTGCCCTTCTGTTCCATTACTGTGTTCCTCTCTGATTCATAGTTGCCAATCTCTTTGTCCAGTAGTGTATTTCTTCATGTCAAGTTGGCATTGTTTATCGACACTGTCCGTATTTGGCAACATTACCAACATAAATTCCTCCTTATATAAAGATGAACATAATTGGCTAGAAAATGGTGAATGGAAACTTTGTGGACATGATGAATTGTTGGAAGAAGATGAAATAAATAAATTAGGGATCCAATGCCTATCATGCTCTGAAGAAAATTATTTTGGATAGCAGCTTCTTAAAAGTTTTGGATTACATTCAACATTCTCTACATACTGGAAGCTTGGAGAGATATCAGTCTTCATCTCTGACCTTCATATAATGACCTCAAACTTACACCAATGCATGAAATCATCACGGTCTTTGGTGTTCACACTGTGTTGGAATCACTATCAGAATGATTTAAATCTTCAAAATCATATTGTTTGTGTTCAAACTGACAATGACGGATACTACGTTCACTCATTTTCAAAGCAGATGTTGGACTGCTATTTATCACTTATTTGGTATTAATGCGTAAACCTTGTTGTCATTTAAAACATCAAGTCTTGTCCGAGTTAAGTGGAACAACTGACGTCAAGAGTCATATCAACGACTGCAAGTAACATGAGAACCACTCATCTTGGGATGGTAAAACTGGCTGCATTGCTATTTTTTATGACAAACTGGCATGCTGAATGAAATATTAATTTTTGCGTTTCCTTCCCCTTTAAGGAAGTTTTCATTGTCACTGGCAAGCAGTTCCTCCTTATTTCATCACAGGTCTGTTTCTGATCTTTAGTCAACAAATGCAGCATGAATGTCGCACTGTCAAATCAAATTTGACTCAACTCTCTTGGCACAGTCATCTGTTGATGCGGAAGGTCATCCCAGCTTGGGATGCTCATCCACCAACATTGTGCTACGTTCAAAACACTCAAATCACCCAGAGTACTGCAAGCAACTCGTACAGTTCTCTCCTTATGCTTGGCTAAGCAAATGCAATGTCTCTGAAGGTTTTGCCAAGTTTGTAGCAAAATTTTACACACACACACAAGTTCTTTCACTGTCACTTTGCCACTAACCCAATGAGCAGCCTGTGTGCATTCTCAGTTCAGTGACTGTAGCTTACTTACTAACAGCCAGGGTGAAACACGACAAACAGCAGAAGAATCTGCCATCCAAAGCTGCCACTATGTCCACTCAGTAGCCGCAGCATGCTCCCTCTGCCAGTTGACATGCCATTTAAAAAGTTTGGTTCCTTTTTCAACGCATTTTATGTCACAAGTTGTCAGTTCCACACTTGAGAACACTGGTAAATGAAGATGTTATCAATCACAATATACATAAACCTTTCGTCTACTAAAAACAAGATTTGCAACTGAGCCAATTTCCAGAAGAAGGGAGTATACAATAAAAATTATTTTAGAAATCTTTGTTTAAAACATTTAATCAAGCATAGCTGATTGAAAACTATATACTGAGACAATTTTAATTAAATTTTTACCTTGTGTTAGTAAGGACAATTTCCTGTAATGCCAAATAATTTGATGGTTTTTAAATAATACTAAGCATAAACCTGTATACATCCTTTTTCCGTAAATTATGTCGACTTACGGAAAATACATTTCAAAATGTTGAAAATGGAAATTGGCAAATGTTTACAAAATTGGCCGCTCAAGAAAATGAATGAAACATAGTGCAATGGATGCAGTTTTTATTGCTGATTACAATTTTGAAGTTTTATTTGGCAATCAAGCTTCGTTTTTCATTTATGAGCAAATTTTGTATGTGCGATGCAGCGGTTTCACTTCGCATGTGCGACAGATATTTAGCAAATAAATGTTTAGAAATGAGTATAATATATGCTAGAATGATTAATGTATTTACATTGAAATTGTTACTGCTAATTATGATTTTGGAAGTTTTATTTGGCAGTCAAGCTTGCCTGTGTTAGGTTAGGTTTAGTGTGTGTATATGAGTGTGGCAACAGGGGCATGTGTTATGAAATTTTGTCTGTGTTAGGTTAGGTTTAGTGTGTGTATATGAGTGTGGCAACAGGGGCCTGTGTTATGAAATTTTGTCAGTGTTAGGTTAGGTTAGGTTTAGTGTGTGTATATGAGTGTGGCAACAGGGGCCTGTGTTATGAAATTTTGTCTGTGTTAGGTTAGGTTTAGTGTGTGTATATGAGTGGGGTAACAGAATTCTGTGTTATCAAAATTTTGCCCCTGTTAGGTTAGGGTATGTATATGAGTGGGGTGACAGGGTCCTGTGTTATTGAAATATTTACAACTTGGGCAGTATTTATGCAACAATCATTCTAGCATATTACTCGTTTATAAACATTTGCTAAATATCTGCCACATAAGTGAAAGAAAACCACTGCATCATACGTACAGAATTTGCTCATAAATAAAAAACGAAGCTTGACCACCAAATAAAACTTTCAAAATAGTAATCAGCAATAAAAACTTTAATTAAAAAGCTGAAGAAAGTTAACCTCCAAAATGCGTTCTGGAAAATTATAAATGTAAGTGTTGTTTAGTGTTATTGACTCACCTTTTTAATTAAACTGATTATAACAAGACTGTTTTCAAACTTCTAAGAAAGGAAGATAATAAAAACGGTTTCATTTGTTTTCTCGAGCGGCCGATTTTGTAAACATTTACCAGGAAATTTAACCCTCAAATACATTTCTCCCTGTAACAACTGAAAGAAAACCATTACCAGGCTTGTAAAAATAAATTGAACAAAGTATCTTTGTCAGAGTTTATGGCTTGTGCATCTTGAACAATATGTTTGCCTCTGTTTAATGACTTTCTTTGAACATACTATCCAGCCAAAAAAAAACTGTCTGCATCAATATATTGAAACAAATCTCTTGCATCCCTTTCCTTTTCTGCCTCCAGAGGATGAAACCCCACTGTGGAAAGTATTACAATTGTCAGGTCTCTTGTATTAGCTTTCAAAACTCAGAACTGGTGTATTCTTTGTTTGCTGACAAACACAACACAGTACCCTGGGTTATTCATTTCAAAACAACATATTTTTGTACCTTAATACACCATTTTGTTGCTAAGTTTTTTCAAAACATGGCTTTAAGACCTTGTTTTCAGTCCTTGATTAGGTTTCTCTTCTTAAGAACTGAAAAGGAGATGGATTACTTCTGCAAAAAACATTGTTGTTGAACAGGGCCTTGCAATAGATATGATTTTTCTTTTCGTTTTTTCTTTAATGAGGCCAAAGTAATACTCTTGCCATTCAGGACCCAAATTACGTCAACGGGCCCTTAAACCCCACTCACTCACTCACTCTTGCCACCGAGGAAAATAGCACTGAATTGTTGTTTTATTTGACCCAAATTGTATGCTACAATGAGATTCATGTTTTCTATGCAGTAAGACTTTTCTCTATCTCTTACGGTTTACCAATGAAGCAAAAGTCATGGCAATGAGGACCTCATATGCTATTCCAAGAAAATTAAGGATATGCAATTCAGCTGTGAAAATCTCACATGGATTTAAAACAAATCTTTATAGCCATTCTGAGGAAATCAAAATTTTTGAAAAAATGTTCCCTATAAAGAACAACTAGGACAGGAGGATTTTCAAGAAAATCTTTATGCTGAAACCTTGAAAGATGCTGCATTTAAATACCAAGTTCGGTATTGAACCAGGTTTCAACACGCATACAAGGGATGTTCCATATTAATTTACACTGTATTTCATTTACTCTCACTAAGAACCTCTATGCCCAGGCAGATACATTCACTCTCTCAACAAGGTCCCCACTAAGCTTCACACACTCGGGCCACCACCAATGTGGTAACTGGTAAGTCCCCCTCAGGCCACATTTTTTGAGTCCGCTGCACTCACAGCACAACTGCTTGCAGTTTCTGGAAGTATGCAAAATAATTTCCATGCAGACGTTTCATTATAGCCCAGAATAGGTAGCAAACAGAAGAGGCTAAGTCAGGAAAATATGGTAAGTGTGGCAATACCTAGAACCCCATTTCAGTAAATGCAGCCTGGTTTTCTGACTCATATGGGGATGAACATTGTCATGTTGCACTGCTTCTGTCCATTTTTCTGGCAATTTCTTTTGAATTGTATGGCACAACCTTAAAAGTCTCCACATATGCTGCTGTTAATGCCACCCCCTGGCTCCAGCCAGTTGATGAGGATTCCATTCTTGTCCTGAAAGACTGAGGCCATGTGTTTTCCTACTGAAGGAGCTCTAATGAATTTCTTCAGCAGGGGGCTTCCTTTATGCTTCCACTGTATTGATTGGTCTTTGACTCATGATAGTGGAGCCAAGTCTTGTCATCAGTCATGAGTTTAGAAATGAGACCTTCTGGATCCTGCTTATAGCATTGAAGGTCACTGCACAAATCCTTGCACTATTGTGTTTGTACTGCATTGGGCATATAGGGAGTTAGGAACCCACCTAGCAGCCCAACCCTGGGGGCCCACTATGGTAGATATGGGTTTGGTGCACATGGGGTCCTGAGCCATTCTTGATTGGGTTCCTCTAAGGGGTAAGAGGGTATAAGCTAAATGCCCAATCAACTTCGGTCCACAAATGTCTTTGACCTCCAAATCTTATACGTTCCTTGTGCCAATCCTCAAAATGCATTGCTTTTTCACATTCAAATTATCCTTTCCCTGCTCCTTTTCTTATTAAAAAAAGTTCTTCCTTTCACATCCAAAATATCTTTTCCTTGCCTAAATGCTTTAAAATAAAAATAAATTCACATTTCAGTGCCCCAGGTTCAATTCCCTACTGGAGGGTGGGAATTTTCTTTAGCCAGGATTATTTCCCAGCTTCCCTACACTCTGATAGTAAGATTGGAAGTGTGAACACTGTGTGAATTTAATGTAATGACCCAAAGTTATACAAATTGAAAGATTAACATACCTAAGGCAAGCGCTGAGGAATAACTGCAAAAGTAAATAACGGCAACATGGCTTTAGAACTTCAAGGCAGCATACGCATTAAAACATTTATTCACTTCACATGCAAATGATCCTTTTTCTAGTCTCAATTGTTTAAAATAAGTAATACATCTATGGATACTAAACGTGAGAACAGTAAAATTATGATAAATGTATGTATCACTGTGCAGATACACGTGAATTTGTTCCATTAAAATAAACATACCTTCACATACATTTGTTTCATGTGCAAATAATATTTTAAAATATACAAATAATACGTCTATGGACGCTAAATATCAGAACAATTTATCACAATGAGTTGACGGCAGTCGTGTAGTTTCAAACGACATAGCACTACATAGTGTATTTGTAAAAGGTGGTGGGGAAACCGGGTGGTCAAAGGGGAATGAGGTTCGCTCTGCGGGCCTGGAAAGTACAGTATCAGTCCTCAAAATGTAATCCATGCCTTGGAATGCAAGAAAGACAAACATGATTCACACTGTCTGTGAAGAAATGTTGGCTACAAACGTCACAGAAATCTTGAAACCATTTTCAAGCTTGGTAACACACCTACTTGTTCTCAGCCCAAGCTAACACATTCATGTTTGATTTCAGCATGAATACACCAGCATTCTATTCCCATAACGTCACTTTGGGCAGTTGAAAATGGTTTTCTGAAAATAACAGGTTTCTTTTGATTTCCATATTTCCTCTTTGAAATGACAGTCGCTTGAAAACACCCATTTGCCACTTCCTTAAGATACACAAATTGACATAAAGGATGGGGAACTTACCGCTGATAAACTAAAAATAAAAGCACTCTCGAATTACTACATTAAAAGTGCTATAAATTAGACGCTAAGCGTTGAAGTTACGCTCCACATTAGTGTTCGTTTCCTTTACATTATTTACCAAAATTTACTTCACATACAACATTAGCTTTTTCCGACACAATATAGCCTTTTACTTCACAAACTTAACTACGCCATTAGATAACACATCTCAAAACTTTACTATACCGTGACCGTTCCTATACAACGCCACCTGTGGCCACCTGGAACATCACAGAACGGTGTAACCACAGAACACCTAGTGGTGTAACATCTAGTGCTGGGAGTATTCGAATGCAAAATGTCGATGTATTCGATTCTTGAAAGTTCTCGAATCCTGAGATTGTATTCGAATACTTCACTCGGTTCTCGTTTGTTAATTACTACTCTGCTGTTATCGAATGTTTCACTCGGTTCTCGTTTGTTAATTACTACTTTGCTGTTGTCGAATACTTCACTCGGTTCTCGTTTGCGTATGTTATGAATGCTGAATTCGAATTTCTCGTTTGTTAATGACTACTTTGCTGTTATCGAATACTTCACTCGGTTCTCGTTTGCGTATGTTATGAGTGCTGAATTCGAATGTTTCACTCGGTTTGTTCTCGGTTTATGAAATAACGGAACGCACATTACGGGATCAGTTAACTAGAACGTATGGACGTCAATGATATAAATTCGACACAAAATTCATACTTGTAACGCTGACATATTATTGATTTCCAAGTCAGCATATCATAAAATGGTGTATCTGCATGTAAACTACTGTTTAACAATGAAAATAATGTATTATTGTGTCATAGCTTACTTCACAACAACAACAACAACAATAACAATAATAATAATAATAATAATAATAATAATAATAATAATAATAATAATAATAATAATAATAATAAGAATAAGAATAATAATAACACTAAGAATAATAATAATAATAATAATAACACTAATAATAATAATAATAATAATAATAATAATAATAATAATAATAATAATAATAATAATAATAATAATAATAATAATAATAATAATAATAATAATAATAATAATAATAATAATAATAATAATAATAATAATAATAATAATAATAATAATAATAATAATAATAATAATAATAATAATAATAATAATAATAATAATAATAATAATAATAATAATAATAATAATAATAATAATAATAATAATAATAATAACAATAATGATGATGATGATAATAATAATAATAATAATAATGATGATGATGATGATGATGATGATGATGATGATGATGATGATGATGATGATGATGATGATGATGATGATGATGATGATGATGATGATGATGATGATGATGATGATGATGATGATGATGATGATGATGATGATGATGATGATGATGATGATGATGATGATGATGATGATGATGATGATGATGATGATGATGATGATGATGATGATGATGATGATGATGATGATGATGATGATGATGATGATGATGATGATGATGATGATGATGATGATGATGATGATAATAATAATAATAATAATAATAATAATAATAATAATAATAATAATAATAATAATAATAATAATAATAATAATAATAATAAACAAAATGATTAACATGCATAAGGCATATATTACACGGAGAAATGTAACTGGGAGCACGAAATAAGAAGGCACATGAGTAGCTCCAATCCCTACTCAGCTATGGAGCGCTGTTGCCGGCTCATATCGCTATGCGAAAGAAAGAAAGGGGAGATATGCACGTGAGCGTTACCGGTAGACAGCAGTGAAGACGGTGAAGGATTGCAAGGTGCACATTTAAAACCTGTCATAACAATTTCAATCTCTTTAAAATGAGACAATAGGCTCTAATCCTGTAATTTGCTTCAAATATAAATTCCTCATCTAAGCAGACAATTTTCATTTGCAATCTAATGTTTCAACGGAGTTCACATCTTTCAAGCTGAAAGTTGGGCCTATTGACTTCTTAAGTTTTTTATTACATCCGATTCTCTAGGAACGTTTTCGTGTAAATATTTTTACTGCCGGAGTGAAAGTGTGATCATAGTTGCGCATTTTGAAACATTTTCTGATAGGTATTTCTCATTTTTTTCTCAATTTAGTGTCTATGCGGAGTGTCATGTTAATAAGTTTCTTATTAGGTATTCTAAGTGAAAATCTACATTATTCAACAACAAATAACTAAGCAGAATTTCAAGCAACCTTTTACGAGTAATATTCCTGTGTGGCCTTCTCGGTTGTGTATTTTAGACATATTTCAGCACTTAAATGTTCCTTATGATGCAATTTGTAAGTTATCAGAGCGAAAGCCCGGAAATATTTTCTTTTAATTTTAATCCCAAAGATGTTGTGGAACCTTTATAATCTATTTTATCCCTCATTAAGCGAACGAGCTTTTTAATAGTAGGATATTCACCGTTATCATACATTTGGAAAATGGATCGACGCAGAACGTCTTTCTGAAAGTCGTCCAGATTCGAAACCCGTTTTTCTGTCTTACGGTGTTTTCCGGGGGATTTAAACAAGGGCTGCCCTGATTCTGAAGAGGTTGTTTTACCTTGTTGCACTATACGCGACACTGAATGTTCACTTACATTGCATGCCTTAGCTGTTAGCGCCCGACTCTTTTTAAATGCAATGTTCACACGCACTTCTTCTGAGGACCATTCTTTTAAAAAGGTGTAAACATTGAAAATAATAGCCCGTGCATCTGAGTGTAGTACTTTTCCTTTCGATCTACTCGCCTGTAAGCCACTTGTACCAGGTTTTGATAATGACATGTTTGTGAACAACAAAACGAGTTACAGTAATTATTAGACACACGTTACACGGCACATATACGTCAGCCTTGGAACATTCATAAGAATAAACTAAATTCCGTTTCTTGCAGATATCTCGCCCATTGAGAAGATAATTATTTGAGACGATAAACAATTATTATGATGCAAGGCAAGTGTTGTTTGTTATCGCTGAGCGCAGTGTTTATTCAATTGATCATATCTTGGGCTGCAGGCCACCTAAAATTTTGCTTCTTGGACAGTCAGCTTCAAAATTTCTAGCTCTTTTCAATGGAATTCTTTGTAATAATGAGCCGTTGCTGGATTTGTTGAGCGCAAAGAGAAAAGTTAAAAGCAAATATTGCGCTAGGCAGCGCGTTAACGAACTGGGCAACGTCGCCTCTCTAGGATTGGCTACTTGCTCTCACACACCTTCTTCTAGCTCCGCCTCATGTGCCTTCTTCTTCCGCACAGATTATAGTGAGTGACGGTATCCGAGAACTTGCATTCGAATGCAAGAGATTTCGATTAGCGAATACTACTACTAGTGAGTGACAGTATCCGAGAACTTGCATTCGAATGAAACATTCGATTCTTAAAAGTATTCGAATATAGAGTATTCGATTCTTGAAAGTATTCGATTCTGCCCATCACTAAACATCGTGAACATATCCAAGGTAAGGCAAGCAGTGCTGCCAACCCATACTCAAGGAGATAAGCTAGATCGTCGTTCAAAATAAGCCAAAAAGCCTAAAAATGAACTGAGAAAAAAGCTAGAAAAAAAGCTAATGATTTAATTCGCTGTAATTATTAGTTATCAATATCTATAACGAAGTAGTGTCGTACGTTATTGACATATTCAGTGTTCACCGGCCTCCATAGCTACTTGTGAACTTGCTGAACGCAATTTAATCTATTCTACGTAATAAATACTATTACTTCATTTAGCTTTATGTTAATAACGAATGACATTACTACATTACCTCATTTAGAAGTGGAGCTGCACTTCCTCTGCATCATCTGGGTCGATTTCGTGAGTTTCAGGGAAGAGAATTGAAGTAGTATGTTGCTCTGGTGTTTGTGAAATACTTGGTGTGTCATCACTCGAACCACTACTATACGAAGCCAATGTCCCTATTTTATTTAATACTTCGGGGGGAAACTGATAATTTTTACAACACTTGCCCATCCGACGAAGTCCTGACCTGATTGCTGTAATTGAATTTAACATTTGTGTTCCCATTCTGTTACGGAGTTTGGTTTTTATTATGTTCATCATGCTAAAAAGCCTCTATCTCGGCATTGGACCAAGGTAGTACCAGCAAAGATACTGCAACGTCAGCTAGCTCTTGAAAGGGATTAACACCCGATGCATCTTTGTAACTTGCCACCTCATGCCAGAAATGCAATGTCTGTGAAGTTTCCTTCCAGGTTACAGTAATTAAGTTCTACCACTGAAATTCTGTTTTTGTGATTTTTTCAGGAGGAATATTTAAATATTTCATGACTGGAATAAGGGACTCTTTCACTACTCGAAAGAATTTTCAATCGACAAGATGGATACTTTTCTTAAATTTTTTACATTATTGGGAAGTCTTGCCTGCAGTTCACAATGTAACTTCAACAAAAAAGTGATACACCGCTTCCTAAAATCCTTTTCGTCGTCAGGAGGTAATTTTAAACCCCGAAGTTTCTCCTCCACTTCATAGCCTAAATACGCATGCCAGTCCACATAATTCTCAAGGTTATCAATAAGGAAATCTTTGCAAGTTGGAGGTACAAATTTTCTTGCTATACTCTATCAAAAGTACTAAATCCTCCAATAATTTACACGGATATGCCACTTGCGATTCAAATGATTTATTAACCCTTTGAACGTCGCTTAGTATTGGTCGAATGAATAGGAGAAATGCATGATTTTTTTCATCAACATACATAGCATGCAAGAGTGAGGCAGAATAGTCTCTCTCTCTTGATTTGGCTATGCTAAACATAGTCTTAAGTTCAAGCCATTGGTCAAGTAATCTGACAACAGCACTTTCTATTGAAAGCCACCGGGTCTGACACTTGTACAATTCTGTGAGGTTGATGACCATCGTTAATAGCAGCATACAAAGCTTTATATTGACTCTGACGTAAAGCCGAGAGGGTAAACCAATTGTAGGTTTCGCGTATGAGAAAATCCAGGTTTGTTGGAAGATATTGAGCAGCGGAAGAGATTGCCAGCTGCAAATAATGGCACACGCAGCGTATCTTTGTGAGCCCTGGACATTCTTGACGCAATCTAGTGCAAACTCCATTGTTGACGCCTGTCATAACAGCAGCATTATCAACGCCAATACCCTTTAAATTCTTTATATTTAACCCTTTCTCACGCAATGTTTTCAAAACACAGGCAGCGATTGACTCAGAGTCGCAAGATTGTAGCTCAGAAAAAGCTAGAAATGCAGAAATTATCCCACCGCTTCTAAGACTAAAACACACTATTGCAATCCCCAAAATGTTGGTCACACTGATGTCGTTTGACTTGTCAATAAGTATACTATACACTCTAGTCCCTATATCTCCTAGCAATACTTTCTCAAAATGGGGACCTAAAACAAAGTTCACCAACGCACTACATTTTGTCCTGTGCAACTGAATATTTACCGCAGTTGGACTGTCACTAAACATAGATTTGCAAAGTTTACCAAGGTCGTCAGCACTTAATAGTGATGAATGACACGCAACAAAAAGTGAGAGAGAAGCTTCGGCATTTCGTAACTTCTCAGAATCTCTACGTAAGCTAACAAATTGGTCCAACCTTCTTCAAGAGCTAAATGCACTAGATGAAGCTAAATGCTTTTTACTTTTAGCATGCTGCAAAAGATCACTGCGTTTTGCGTTAAAGATAGCTTTACAAAATTTGCATTTAACTTTATCTTTATCACTCGGCACTTCTAAAAGCCAGTCCTTAAAAGCGGGTCACTAAGCCACTCCTTTCGAAAATGCTGTTGATATTTTGGAGGCATTTCACACGAATACGAAGTAGTTTGTAACAATAAAAGTGTAGAATAACAGTTAACACAATGACTAAATATTATCAATCATAGAATCACTATACATGAGCCGACTACACCCGTTTTCCATGCACTACTTGCACTTGTAGCCCACCGAGATGAGGGTGCGTAATGAAGGGGACGGGAACAACGCAACTGAAAAGTTTCTTTAGGTTTTAAGTTACTGTAAATAATTATATAATTTCTTGAATCAAACACAGGTCACCTGCATCTGTTATGCTAGGAGGAGGAAAGAGGAACAAACAAATACCATCAGCAAGAAGTCTGCATGGGATAAACAGATACGTGTTTTAAATAACACACACATACACTCAAAGTTTACTGCCAGTATAAGCAGAAGTGAGAAGCATAAACGCAGTTAATAAATAGCGAGTAGCCTAGCTAAAGTCCCGGAAACACCAATATCTGTACCATAGGCAATTACTTTGAGGGAAGTAGGCTAGAGAAATCTCTCCGGTGTATGCTGAATAAGATGTTATTGTTTATTCGTTATTTCAACTCTCCGGTTTGAAGAGTATTTTCCGTCCTCTTTATTATCCACCATAATTTACGTTTTAATAGCGAGTTGTATTACGATAACGGAACCTAGCTCCCTCATCGCTCTTATGTCGTGCTTCTTAAAAAACAGTCATATACTTCCATGGATTCGTTTTCTTCAGGGGTGTCCTAATACTGCCTATTTTTTATAAATGCCCTATTAATGCAAAAAAAGAAAAAAACCAACAACTAAAATTCCCGCTAAGTGGGAATAATACTTTTTTGCCGCTAACACGAAATTTAAAAAAGCTAGATTTAGCGGGAAAAAAGCTAAATTGGCAACACTGAAGGCAAGGAGGTAGGCCACTCCGGCACAATTGCTGCCATTGGTTGCAAGCAACATACGTCACATGGAGGTCTGAGAGCGCGCGCAGTTCAGACAGCAATAGAAAGTGAGCGCAATAAACCCGTTTCGACATATACCACTTAAAGCATTGACTGACAGTTCCAGTGCGTAAACACTTAAGCAATAATTAATAAAGTGTAGAAAAATACAGTGATATGTGATAGAAAAGATACCTTAACTGAAAACACATTAGAAACGTTCGTCAACACATTCTTCTAATTACAAACCAATTTTACCACCGCCACCGAAACTACAATCAAAACAAGAAGTAACAAATTATTGTTTGATCTTAAAAGTAGACTTATATTTCGTCATGTTGTTGCAGAAGAAATAGTTGACGCCCACTGCTGACACTTCCTCGCGTTCGTTTTTGTCATACTTACCGCTTTTAGTTTGTTATTTAAATGCCGTATCCTAATGAAAGTGCGGGTCCTGACGTATAGGGAAACAATTCTTTCATCCAATTCAGGAAGTTTAGAGCAAATCATGCCAGTAAGTGCTTTCATCACTCCAGCACATTTTGAAACACTAAAGCCATGGAATCCCGCAAATATAACTTCAAATTCCTTCACTTTTTGGTACCCCTGTTCAGTCGGCCGAACAAGCTCCCCCTTTGAAATAACTCTAATCCAGTTCTGTGGCATTTATTTTGGCAGATTGATCAGTATAGTGAATCACATAAAGATATTATTTAAAATATTGTTCTGTGATTCGTCGAAATAATTGCATAGGCCTGACTTCAAGATGTGTTTTCCAGAAAATACGAAATTTTCTGTCTTAGAAATTAGTGCGTTAACACGTACCACAGAATGCATCTCATAGGGCAATTCAGCACGTTTTATTATGCTACTTCGTGCCATTTCAAATGCGCCCTGGCTCAGACAGAATTACTCCAACCCTTTTAAGATAAATAGAAAGATAAAAGGAAGCGAAATACAATGATCTTTGTTTTCTCAAAGAGTGTGCACCGCCTTAACCCAAACCGTACTGAAATTCAGGTATAACATGAACGAAAAGCTAATGACACTTCCTGTATAGCTATGCAGTGCTTCTTTCACATTCGAGAAATGCGGACAATATTTCTTTCCCATTTTAAAGAAAAGGAGCAATCGGCCCGTGCTGGAATAACCTTGCAATTATACAATATTTTGATGATATTTCACAAATAAACGTAATGTGCAACTAATCACATTATTTTACAGCCTTAAATCAGATTTTCTCTAGTTTTGATCACTGGGGTCATCTATGAAAACGCGCAATATGTATAACTAAAATTATTTATAGTTGTTTAATGTATTAAAATATGCACAGCATATATTTCAATGATAAAAATCTGATGTGCTATATACAAATGATTTTGTTTGCTCACTCTTGCGCAAAGTATTCTTACTAAGGCTTATCCTTCTATATATTCATGTTAACAGAGATAAACTTTCATTACACATTATAAAGGATTCATAGGTGAAAGCGATAGACAAACCTTCTCCCCCCTCTCTCTCCGTTTCAAATATATTGGTATTTTAAAAAATGATAGCTGTCGTAATTGTGTTATTTATTTCATGTTCCTCTGCGCTGCATTTTCGTATTGTTGAAAAAGAGTGGCCACACAGCTATTCTTAGAAGAATAGCTCAGTAAATAAAATACTGTCTTAATAGGGAAAGAATGTCAGTATCACATTCTGTTTTCGTTTATTACATTACTAAAAGGCCTTTTAGTAAGGGCTACGTTGCAATTATAACCTAAATCCTAAAGAAAGTGAAAAAAGCGTGTTGAAAGCTATTAACAAAGTAATAATTCCACGATTATGTGGCACACTGTTGTTCCTTCCTCCTACAGATAATTTTCATTTCTGTTTTACGAAATATTACACAATGAGAGCTTTGTTTTTGTTCAATTAAAACGCCTGCGTTGACATTTCATTTCAGAAAACACGGAAACTACAGTAGAGATACTTAGATAGTACGATGGGATTTGAATTATATCATAAAATGTAAGCTGCACGTGTGAATATCGGTACTACGTGACTCCCGTGTGACGTCATCAGCAGACAGTTCTAGGAAGAGCGATTGCGCGGGAAGCGAGAAGAGGCCCCCTATACCAAGGCAACTGGAACAAAGAGATAGTAGGCCATTCCGGCGAGTCGTGCTGCTATTGGCTATCGCTCATTACGTCATCAGGAATACTGGTTTACCGCCATAGTTTAAAGCGCTGCATTGATTTCTGCTATTTCTCACTATAAAACGTGGCACAGATGTAAAACTAGACGGAATGTTACATTAAATGTAAAAGAATAATAAACTCTGGTTCTACAGTAACATATTCCTCCTGCGATATAATAGTAACAGTTGAATATCTGACTAGGTTCGTTAGTTTATAGATAACCTACTCAGAGTAGGTAGGTTAAGATGCAACTTTCGCAGCATATCTCCTCATCATGTCTGCCTTCACTTTTTACACTCTACTGGTAAGTAGGGGAAGTGTTGTATTCCACCCAAAAATTCGATGTCCAGATTCCACCGGAAATATATGTTTTGAGGCCCCCTGAATAAAAAAAAAGCATTTTTAGAAAAAGGTCCGTGTGTGAGTCTGTGTGTCAGTCTGTGGACAGCATAACTCAAAAACTAAAAGTCGGTTAAAAACCAAAGTTGGTATTTAAGTTTATTGTCATTCAAGGATGCGACGCGAAGATTTTGAAGAAAATAATCCAACTCTAAACTACCCTTTACATGGCAAATTTTTCGCAAATTTTGATTTTCTTGAAAATGGCTCTAACGATTTTGATTAAAATGTCATATGTTTGAGATATTTTTATGAAAAATGAAATGTATATCTTGAATTTCCTGGCTATAGCCCATGTAGTCGTATTTACTGTAGACGAATTTTGCGTAACTGGTAAACCGTTAGAGATAGAGACAAAATCTTGCTGTACAAAAAATGTAGATCTTGCTTAAATACAGAATTTGTGTCTCAATAAATTTTCTTGTAGGGTGATGCATTTGGGAGATATTCCTTATTATGTGTGTGAGTTTCGGAAAACTAAGAACTTTAGCGAAATGCCAAGAGCCAAATCAGGTCGCTCGGGTTCACCCGGGCGGGATGTATGCCCACGGTACCTATCCATTTAGTATGGATTTACCCGTGAGGTATAAGAGATGTAGTCAATTTACACAAGCTATTTGTCAGTGTCAGCCAATGGTGATGATTGGTAACTCTCTTGCTATAGACTTGGGATATGAGTGCAAGTTAGAATGTCTACCCATCCTGGTGCACCCAGTGCCCGTCTCTGCACACTTAGCAGGTCAGCTTGTGTAACCAGCAAGTCAAGCAGTGTCAAATAGCGAGAAACCGAATGCAGTGGAATGTTTGGTGTAATGAGGAAGCAGCGAAGCTAATTAACACAAGACATCTTTGGGTAAGCGATAGCTTTTGCGCCTCCTGGGAAGATGGTGATTATATTGACCCAGGGTATTTACCAACTTAAGTTTAGCATACATTCAGCGGGCTCTTTCACGCACAACATCCACAATGTATGGGATGCCAGAATGAGTATGGAGGATATGGGAAGAAAATCTACGGTCAGTATCGTAGATCATCCTAAGGGCCCTGTTCTGCACGACTTGCAGCCTGCGGATGGTGGTTTGAGCCATGTAACCCCATGCCTCGCATCCATACAGGATATGGGGAGGGATGATCGCATGATACAAGCGTAATTTGAGACGTGTAGGCATTGTGGATCTTAAGATGGGATACAGCTTTTCTAGAGCTCCGTGGCTCTGGGCAGCTTTAACTGTGACATGCTTGGTGAAGGTAAGTCCTCGGTCAGGTTGTACACCAAGGTACATGGCAGTGTTGACCCAAGGGATTCTCCTGTGACCAAGTGTCAGGTCCCTATCTGGCCTACAGGTGCAAATTTTACCTAACAGAAAAGCAGAGCTTTTCTGTGAACTGATGGTCATCCTCCACTTTTCACTCCATCTGTCGATGGCGTCGAGGTGTCTTTGTAATGGGGGAAGGCAGTAACGTAGATTTTTATTACGCGCCAGTATGAGGACATCATCGGCATACTGGCACGTAACAGTGCTGGGTTCAACGGGGAAGTCAGACATGTATGCAGCAAAGAGCAGTGGCGACAGAACACTGCCTTCCGGGACTCAGCCGCTATTGGTCTGATAGTTGATAACCTGCCCTCCACTCGCACCCTGAAGGTGCGGTCCCGAAGGAAGCTGGCTATGAGGGACAGGTAGGGGGACGGGAGATCTGTATCTCTGAGTTTGTACAGTAGGCCCTGGTGCCATGTTGTTGCAAAGGCCTTATCCACATCCAGAAGTACTGCGACAGTTTTGAAGTTTTTCTGGAAACCCAGGGCAGCCTTCTCAACCAGACGCAGGAGCTGTAAGGTAGTGGAATGACCTTGACGGAACCCAAACTGATGATCCGGAATGAGCTGCCTTTCCTCAAATAGAGGAGTTAGGCGGGACATTAGAAGTTTTTCAAAAATTTTGTAAATGATTGGGAGTAGACTAATAGATCGGTAACTTGATGGAAACTTGGGATCCTTGCCTGGTTTTAATATGCAAATCATCCTCGCTTCCTTCCAAGAAGTAGGGAAGTGTCGAAGATGCAGGCAAGCGTTGTAAATCCTCGTCAAGTGGATAATGGCTTTGCGAGGTAGGTGTTGTAACATATGTGTCGTAACACCATCATATCCAGGGGATTTGTTGGGTTTGAGACACCTAATTTGCGAGGAAACTTGCCTTGGGGTGACAATTGGTATGCGAATCGCCTCGTTTGGTGGCGGTGGGCCCTCATAGAGGTAATCCATCGTTGCCTCAACTGGTTCAGAAAAATCCTCGTCTTCTATGTCCTCTTGGGGCTCAAATTGGGACTCTAAATGGTCCGCGAAGTCAGTGACTTTCTCTTGCGGTTCAAAATATAGTCTCCCGCGAGTGCCATGTATTGGATGCTGGTATAGCGTTTTGTCCCTTCTCAGGGATTTAATTATCCGCCATGGCTTCTTTTCTGAGAGGTTAACGTTCCTCATGGTGTTTTCCCAGGCCTCTTTGCGATGTGCGCGTAAGAGGCGCCTAGCCAGTGTCTTAAATCGCAGATAAATTGCCTGCAGTCTGGGATGGCGGAAACGCTGCCAAAGCTTCCGAACTGTTGACTTAGCTCTTAGCAACAGTCGGGGTTCATTTGGGATGGTTCTGGGATTAGGAGTATTGCAAGGAATGCGGTAAGTGTGCCCTCCGTGTCACATTTGATATTTGTCGGGAGAATGCAGTGGCCGCTAATTTTAACGACTCGATAGAATCGATACGTGGTCTGGGATCCACTGATTGGTTCAGTTCAAGGACGGCTGCATCCCAGTCTACCTCGTACGACCAATCAGGAGTTACCAATGCTGGTATGTTGACATGAGAGTATATTAATACTGGATCGTGGTAAGAATCCAGTTCATTGACTGTCGCGAGGTCTATATGGAATGCAAAGTTCTTAGTGACCATAATATCCAGCACGTCCGGTCTCCCTCGGGCAGGATGAAAAGTGGGCTATCTCGATCCATGCGCAATGAGGCTTGGGTTACCGCTTATAAGGCGGAATAGTCCTCGCCCCTTCGCATTGGTGGCACGACTATGCCAATTGGCATGTTTTGCATTTAGGTCACCTGCAATGCAGACCACAGGGTGGAGGTTTAATAAAGCCTTCTAATCTGCTTCATAGAAGCGATGATCAGCGGGGTCATATGCCACAATCAGCAATGTATCTAGACCACCTAAAGATAGCCTAATGGCTTCTACATGCTGAAGTGGTGGAAGAGGGAAAGGCTTATGTGTGATATGCTTTTTAATGAAGATCGCTGTACCTCCCCTTCTCGGCCAACCCTATCAGACCGATGGGTGACGTAATTAGGGAGGGAGAAGTTGGTGGCAGCATACAAATGAGTTTCACAGACCATCAGAATGTCGATTCTAAAATACTGTACAAACTCAGTGAGGTTTGGGTGGTGACTCGGAAGTCCGTTGGCGTTCCAAATCGCAGCTCTGAATGGTCTCCGGACATATCTTCCGGCCATTAATGAGCGGAGTTGGGATAGAGCTGTTCGAATGTCTGAAGCAAGATGGAATGCTTCTGCATGGGGGTCAAGTTGGGGTTATTCATCTGCATCTTACAATTTCGAAGTGCAGGAAGCGCCTTGTTTATTAAATCCCCAAACCACGAGGATAGTGAGTTAAATTCCTCCAGGTCTCTTTGCGAAATGGTCGCAAATGTGGAGGAGGTTGTCGCCGTGTTAGGCAGTGGTGCAATACGGGTGGAGGGTATATCCCTATCCCGGGAAATAGGCTCTGCCTCTACAGGTGCATCTGTAGTTATTTAAGGAGCTTGTGGCTCCGAAACTACACTGGGAGCAGAAGATTTGCTCGGCCTAGGTTTTCTGTTCCTCCTCTTCCTGCGTGGTTTTGGTGCAGGGGGTTTAGGCACTGTTGCCTTTTCCATAGGACCTGGAGGTGGTGGCACAGCATTTGACGTTGGGGAAGCATTCTCTGGTGTAGCAGCCTCTTTTTCCACTCGACGCAGAGTGGACTCTGCCATATTTAAGGCAGTGGCAAAGGACACCCCTGGGCGAACCTCTTGATCTTCGGGACGGCTCTTGCGGCGACTCTCAATGATATTTTTTTCTTGTAGAACATCCTTTGTACACACTTACGTGTGTACCGTCGCAGTTGGCACACTTGCACTCGTCCCTAGGTTTAGTGCAGTTCTCTAGCAAGTGGTTCCCAGCACACCGCAAACATGTAAGCTTACGCTCACACATCATGCTGGAGTGGTTGTAACCCATGTATCTATAGCACTGCACTGGACATAGAAGACGAGGATTTTTCTGAACCAGTTGAGGCAACGATGGATTACCTCTATGAGGACCCACCGCCACCACACGAGGCGACTCGCATACCAATTGTCACCCCAAGGCAAGTTTCCTCGCAAATTAGGTGTCTCAAACCCAACAAATCCCCTGGATATGATGGTGTTACGACACATATGTTACAACACCTACCTCGCAAAGCCATTATCCCCTTGACGGGGATTTACAATGCTTGCCTACATCTTCGACACTTCCCTACTTCTTGGAAGGAAGCGAGGATGATTTGCATATTAAAACCAGGCAAGGATCCCAAGTTTCCATCAAGTTACCGATCTATTAGTCTACTCCCAATCATTTACAAAATTTTTGAAAAACTTCTAATGTCCCGCCTAACTCCTCTATTTGAGGAAAGGCAGCTCATTCCGGATCATCAGTTTGGGTTCAGTCAAGGTCATTCCACTACCTTGCAGCTCCTGCGTCTGGTTGAGAAGGCTGCCCTGGGTTTCCAGGAAAACTTCAAAACTGTCACAGTACTTCTGGATGTGGATAAGGCCTTTGCAGCAACATGGTACCAGTGCCTACTGTACAAACTCAGAGATGCAGATCTCCCCTCCACCTATCTGCCCTCATAGCTAGGAACAGGTTCAGGGTTTCTGGTGAGTTTACCCATTTCTTCAAGTTAAGTAAAAAAAGAAGTTGGCTGTCCACTTTTTGGGTGGACAGAGGAGGAAGTGTAGGTGTAAGAGAGAAGTGTAGGTGTCGGAGAAGTCTGCTGGCGCTGCTGGTTCTAAACTTATACAGGAAAATGTGAGTCACGTGTACTATCTCTCCCTGTAAAATAAAAGGGTAGAGAGGTAGGAATCTGGAAGTGGGGTTTAGGGGTTGTCGATTTAACTCATTTATGTTGTGATGATATCTGGGGTTCCTCGAAGGGTTTATGTTTGTAAGGTCTGGAAGCCGTATTGTGAAGTACGGTGGGATTATGTGGAAAGAGCTGGTTCGCTCTGTATGGAGGAGGATTAGTGGTGGGTGTATCTGTTTGGCTATGGAATTTACTAGCGTATGGTTGGTCCCCACGAGTTAGCTGGATAGCTTCATATCTGGTGAGACCTAAGGATGATATTTTGTTCGTGATAGCTTGCTCGCGCAAAAACACTGGGCAATGTTTATTATAAGCGAGATGAGGTAATGTGCAATTACTGCATTTAAAACACCACTTTCACATGCTGTGGTCGGGTGGTCTTCCGAACAACGCATACACGTGTTGTTGCCGCGACGGACTTTGGTGGAGTGTGCGAATTTGGTACACTTGTAGCACTGTAACACCCTTCCCGTGTAGGAAGAAATCGGAAATTGACTATAGTACAATCGAAAATGTCGTGGTAGCAATTGAGATCTCAATGTCAAAAAACATGTGTGAGTGGGTTCGTAAGTTATAGTGCTGGTGTCCGAAAGCACGCGGAGTTTAAAACGATACACATGGTGAATCGGAAAACCTTCCATCGTAAGTCCGTGTTCTTTGATTTCATCTTCTGTGATATCTGGGTCAATATTGTGTATGATTACCTTAGTATGTAGGTAATGATGTGGAATATAGGCCCTGAGATGGTTTGTCTTGCGGCTCAATTTGTAACGTCAAAGGCTGCAGTCACAAAGGTCGTGGGTTCGTTTTCAATCATGCAGATACTAATTTTACTTTATTTCTTATTCCATATGAAAATACGTCTCTGAAGTAGGCTACACGACGCAAGAAGGCAGCTAGCCTTGTTCAGTGTCGCACTGTCAGATAATTAATCCGAGATTGGAGAGACCTTTGTGGCATTATATCTTGAGAAAGCTGATAAAGGGCCGCTGAACATCGATATCTCTATGCTCGGGTGGCAGTTTTAAACACATTCTAAAGCAATGTTTCACCAGGATTTGCTTTAACACCGACTTATGAGCATCTTATATTCATATGTTTAACACATTATAACTGCGTTATGTTTTGTCGCGGACCATACATTGCCTATCTCAAATTATTCATATCAGTCACATCTACAATCTCTCGAGTTATTTCGTGCAGTTCATTAACACCCGTTATATATAGTTGATAATAATTTTGTTGTAACCAAATAATATGTATGTTCCAAATATGGAATTCTTCTATGCAGAGTATAACAGCTAAATTTGTGTCAATATGTGTAAGTCACAAAAAGTGGACCTGGACATAAACACGGTCAAAACAAATGTGAATTCCCAGTTTAACTTCAGTGATATACAATTGATAAGTTAGACAGAAAATTATCCAGAAAGGAATATCAAAGAGGAGAAATTCCGAAGTGAATGTGCTTTTATAAAATTATTGTGTACTTCATACTAACTGAACTTGTCCACCTGTCATAATATGCAGTAGTGAAGACATTTATATGTATTGAATTAAGCAAATTATGGTGTGTTCAAGTGTAATAGAATTTGCCCACATGGCACAGTTGGCAGTAATGAGAATATTTGTGTGTATTACATTAGTTATTGTTTAAAATTATTGTGTATTCATATGTAATCAACTGTGTCCATATGCTATGGTTTATATTTGTGAAATATTTTTATGTATTGTATTGTATATTTTATTTATTGATTCAGTAATAAGGTTCACTCGCTCACCAGTCACAAATAGTCACGTTAGGAGAAAAAGGAAAACACAAAATCTAATGATCAAGGAAAATGCACTAATTAGGTATATATTATAGTAACGTGCCACTGGCACCATGAGCTGATATCACGAGAATTTTGACATCGTCTTTCAAAATTCCCATGAGGGGACAACAGCCTCAAGGGCTTATGTATTTGCACCAACTGTGGATACAAGACGGCCCTAATTAAATTACTACAGTCACTGCAGGGTAAGTTTTCCTCACTAAAATATATTGTAGCAATATTCTATAACTGTAAGTTATCATGCCTCTTCACGTACAATCTTAGCTATTAACACACTGTTATACTCCTACTACTCCTACTCCTACTATTATTATTGTTCTTGTAGCTGTTATTTTCTTTATAAATAAAACAGGTTTTATTTAATATATCTTGCATTTAACGTTATCTTTCACTTTATTTAATTAGGGATTTTTTCTACATTTAAAGATACTGAACCTGTGCCTCTTCAGCCTGAAGCAGATTCGCAAACATCTACTGCTTTGGGTCGAGACTGCAAGAGGCCGCACGGCGATGAAATGAAGACCAGGGACTCAGTGGTGAATATCTCTCCAACACCGCTCAGATGCCGCAAACGGGTGCTCAGAACCAAGGGGCTGATTCAACAAGCAACGCTGCGGACAGCCAAAATATGCCCGGTCCATCATCCACATTCTCACTATCACCGACAAAAAGGGTGTGTCGGAATGATTATAATGACCTAGAACGTCGGGTGAACGTAGTGTGCATTCAAAAGTCGTATATTCAATAGCAAAATTGAAAATACAGCTGGAATAATGGATCCAAGCGAATTCCTTAATGCATGCAAAGATCTTGTAATTAAAGAAATGGAATCCACACTTAAAAAGAGCATGCCTGGTTTAAAGATGAGTTGTTCAATGAACATCTCATATTTAATCCAGACACCTGATAATGAGAAAGTGGAATCGATATACTTTAATTCCAAGACAAAGGAGATTCAGCGATCATGTAACTTTGATGCAATCTTTCATGCAATGAAAAACGAAATCATAGTAAACCTGGTCTGTTTTGAAGACCAAGCAAGCTCAAAAACACTGTTCGCAATTCACTCTCTGGTAAATAGTGCCGCAGAATGTAATCCCCTTCGGGCTTCAGGGTATATCGAGCTGCTGGGAGGCATCAAGCGGAAAAAGCTGTTCTTAATATTAAGAACAGGGACGATTACTCTTTCGCTTGGTGCATGCTGGCTTTAAGATGCCCTGCAAATAAACACAAGGACCGCATTTCAGCATACCCTAGAGATTTGCTGTTCAAAGCTTTCAATCATGAGGGAATCAGATTCCCCTTTTCATTGGACCAAGTTGATTGTTTTGAGAAGCAATATTCTGAAGTATATATAGCTGCATTTACTCTGAATGACAACTCGTTGGAGTCTATTCGCAAACCATCTGAGAGGGAGGCTAGCCAAATCAACACACTATATGATTGAAGAGGGTGACAAGTCTCATTACTCCCTCATCAGGGATATATCGAGGTTCATTAGAAGTCAGCTAACTAAGTATCGAGCAAAACTGTGGCTATGCGAGTCATGCATGACAAGATGTCCCAACGAAGATGCCCTGAGATTGCATAAACTGAAGGGCAATAAATGTCAGATCCTCAAAATGCCTATGCAGGGAGAGCCTCTCACATTTAATGCATTTTCAAAGCCTGCCCCTGTACCTTTTATAATATATGCGGATATCGAGTCTGTTTTGGGGAAGGTTCACTCTTGCGAGCTCTCAGACGCAGCGAGTTGGACCCGAACCATTCAGGAACATGAAGCGATATCGATAGCGCTGAAGGTCATATGCAGGCATGATCAGTCTTTGTCGAGGTTCAAGCTCTTCGGAGGTGACAATGCTCTCATTGACTTCTTCAGCGAACTTCAGCGAACTTCAGCGAACTTCTTCAGCGAGGGATCGCTGATGAAGTCATTGAAGTATACGGATATATAGTTCCGATGCATGTCACCCGAGAACGGGCTGGATTTCCTCTATGCTGATCACTGTCACATATGCCTGAAAGGTTTTGCTATAGATGATCATAGAGTGAGGGACCATTGCCATGTTTCTCGCCTTTATTGAGGTTGTTCGCATAATGGTTGCAATTTGAATAGAAAATTGCCGAATTTTATTCCAATTTTTTTCATTGCTTAAGCACTTATGATAGCCACTTCTTGATTAAGAACATGGCTTATGACCATGGGGATATCTCATGTCTAGCACAATCATCTGAGTGCTATCTGGCATACAGCAAACGGTACAAGGGCATTCAATTCAATTCAGGTTTCTCGACAGCTACAAGTTTCTTGATGACAAGTTGGCAGATATGTTAAGCGATGATGACTTCAAGGTCACTGATGCCGAATATTCGAGCCTGGCCCTCAGGAGGTGTAGGGGTATATTCCCCTATACTTATCTAGATGCTCTCGAAAAGCTCCAAGAGAGCTTTTGGATCGAGTTTTTCGATGGCATTTCGGAATAGGAGTATGCCCGTGCACTTAAGGTAAGAACACCTTGAACATAAAGAATCTCGGGGAATATAGTGACCTTTATCTGAAGATGGATACACTGCTTTTAGCAGATGTATTTGAGAAATTTATAGACTTGTCGCTGGATATATATCATCTAGAGTTCTAGATGCCTGGTACTACACAGTGCTGTCGCTAGCCTTCGATGCCATGCTTTAGAGTACCCAAGTCAAGCTTGAGTTAATGAATGATGTCAGTATGATAGAATTTTTTGAGAAAGGTATTAGTGGCGGGCTTTACACAGTATCAAAGCTGTACTCCAAAGCCAACCACCAATACATGATAGACTACAATACTGAACAGAAGACGAACCTTCTATCATATATCAACATCAACAACTTATATGGGAAGGGAATGGTAGAAAGGCTCCTATATGGCATTCTCACAGCGCAAAACGGGACGAAATTGACACCATCGACTTTGCGGCGATCCCAGAGGACTCAAAGACAGGATACGTTCTAGAAGTACACCTAGAGTATCCTGTCCTGCTCCACGACATACATAATGATCTTCTCCTCTGTCCCCAGAGCGAGATATCACGCGACAGCCAATACGAAAAAGTGCAAGTCTAGAGAATAAAAGCAAATATGCCTTCCATTATAAAACCTTGCAACAGTGCTTAGATCTGGGGCTGTTATTGAGACATATTCATCGGGTGGTATCGTATGACCAATATGAATGGCTTAAGATTTACATTAACCTGCCGAGAAGCGAGCCAGGAAAGCTTCTAACTTTGATCAAAACCTCTGGAAGAAATCAAACAACGCTGTGAATGGTAAGTTCATTGAAAATGTGCGCAAATACCATGATTTCCGTGTTGTACCTACTTGGAAGCAAGCCCGGAAATTAATGGCTTGTCCAACATACGTACGCAGCATAATTTTCAGTGAAAACTTAGTTGACATAGAGTTGGCTCGAGAGGAGATCCTCACGAACAAACCAATCTACATTGGTCAGGGGATTCTACACCTTTCAAAATTTATTATGTATGATTTTTTATAAAGTAATGAAACCCCACTATGTATATGAAAACGCATCCCCAATATTTCGATACTTCAAATTACACCCATGATAATGTATATGTTATAAAGCCAGCCAATAACAAAAAGATTGGGTTGTTCAAAGATGAGTTGGGTGGAAGGGTAATGACTGAGTATGTTGGTCTTAGAGGAAAATTTTATAGCTATAGATATGGTCATCATAGAGTCATGAAGGCGAAGGGGATTATCAAAGGTGGAATGCGAACAATCACCTTTGAAAATTATTTCGAGTGTCTGAAAGATATAAGCAAAAAGGTTTGGCTAAACAAATTTGCTTCACAAGCACCAAACAAAGTTTCGACTGCTGAAATTAACAAAATTGCATTGCATGGAGGAGATACCAAGCGTAAGATGATTGATGGCTCTCATGCAACTCTCGCATGAGGTCATTATTCTCTTATCCGACTTCCCTGGCTGTCTTATCACCATCAGATACGTAAATTTTGTAAATATTTTATTTATTATATTAAATTATTATTGTACATTTTGTATATATTTTATTTTATTAGTTTTTAATTAATTGTAAATATTTTATTTGAATTATTGTATACATATTTTTATTTCTTGTATTCATCTACTGTATATATTGTAAATTAGGTAAGGGGAAATTTTGTTTATTGAATAAAACACACACGCAGATACAGCACACACACAGCAACTTGGAAGATTTCAACACTCCAGTTAGTTTGAAAGTCTTTCTCAAAATGCCCTTCTTCTTAGACATCCTTGCTTAATCAAGAACACTAAACTTTCTTGCGCTCATCTTCTCTTTTTGAGGATGCTTGTAGTTGTAAACAGTCAGAAGAAGATAATTGTTCCTGACTTCACTAGGCTTCATCCTGATGGTTGAGTGTTAAGTATCATTGTACTTTGTGATGATTCTGGGTAAAGGATCCAGCCACTCTTACGATCCTTGCGTTAGAAACTCTAGATATATGATATTCTTTAAGGTTCTTATTAAACATTCAACAGCTGCAGCCTTCCCATTGCTATAAGTGCTGTAATAATTGATATTATACTTGGCCACTAAATGTTTAAAGTACTTGTTATAAAATTCGTTTCCATTATCACTGAATATTCTTGGGAATCGTTTCCATTTCTTGTAGTATATCTTCCATAGCGTTTGTATCTTGCGGACCTGACTTGTCCTTTAATGGCCGTGCATATGCTACTTTTGAATAGAAATTAATTGCAATAAGGATGTATTTGAAATTCTTATTGATTATTGCGTGAGGTATCATCTCAACCAAGTCGATTTGTAACAAATCATTGAGTCCTTTGCTGACAATCTTTCGACGTAAGAAGTTTCTTCGGTCAGGGGCGTGAAGCTCTCTCGCTATATTTTACTTCACTGTTGTCATGCTATGATTCGGGCTGATTTCAACTCTTGAATAATTTCTTCAATTTCTTGGGAGTGGTGGTTATTGCCAGCATCTCTGGATGCAATGAGAAGTCTCAGGCGATTCACTAGATTATTGGGGTCGTTCCAGTAGAAGTAGCCATGTTTCAACTCAGGATGATGTTCTTTCCACTGCAAGCCTAAGCCCTTGTGGCTCTTCACTAAAGGACGTATAATGTTTTTATACGTATAGGAATAATCGCGTCTCAGTTGTCCCTGCCTGCTGAAGTTTCGACGATGAACCCTTGATGCTTTCATCCATTGGCTATACGTATGAAGATCGTCTTCTGAATAGGAGTGCATTTCAAGTATCTTCTTGAAAATGAGATCAATCAATCCAGGTGTAACATCATATATTTCATCTCCTATTCTAACTTTATCGTTAATAAGGTCGATATTCTTGTTCCCTAGCATATAGCTTCCATCTTCTTATCTTAATACATATGTCGTATCTATTTCTCCCCTGTCATTCGTTTGAGCTTTTTGCAGGTAGCTCAAAATGTTTCATCTTTTTGATCGTTAGGGGCAGAATTCTTCTTTTTCTGAATTTCCTACCTATCTGAAGCAGTGATAGTATTCTTTTTCTTCTGTATTTCCAGTATATCATTTAGCGGCTCTGTTACTGGTTGAAGAACTTCACTCATTACCTTCTGAGTTTCAAACTGTTGACCTTTTAGTGCACGTAGTTTTTTCTCATACAGCCCTAGCATGCTTGGCTTGGCTACAGATCTACACTAAAACACGTTTTCATGTCAACATATATGGTTTTTTATTCTTAGTGGGTCAAGTTATATGAAATTTTCAACTCAATATTTAGAATATGCCCTTCTTTTGTTCGATTGGCTGGAGCAGTGAAGGATAGTATATCACCTATGTGAACGGTAGCAGGGTAACTTTCAACTAGTCGATCGTTTGTTGCAAACATTGTACCTGACCTTGTAATCGGGTGCAGTGAGGTTATCATAGAGCAAAAAATCACTTCTCCGTTTATAGTCGATTTGTAGTGTTCGAATCCTAATGTTAACATACACCTTAACGAAGGATCTTTGTAAGGTTTCGTCTGTAGTGTAATAATGAACTGACCTTTCATTTGCCCTAGAATAGCATTTATGACGTTAATCTGTGCTTTAAGAGAATTAACATTATTCATAGTTGCTGTCAGGTGTTTATCCATGGAACTCTGTCGGTTTGCTATATTTTCTGTGTGTTTTCCCATTACTTCAGAAATGTCATTTCCAATTGTTTGTAGTCCTCTGTTGAACCCTTGCTGTGCTTCATTTTGTTTCCTTCCAATGGTGTGTTTAACCAACCTTTTGGTTGCTGCATCACTGTCATCGATAAGATCTGCTATTTCTCTTAATCTTCTTTGTTGAAAGGAAACGTTACTACTTGAATCGAGCGGAGGCGTTCTCGAGTTTATATAGTCTATTACATACTTCTTGTTCGGTACATCGTGATTTTCCTGCGGTGGTAGCAATGACTTCATTCTTATTGCATCCAGTATATTGTTTCCATTATCTCGTTGAAGTGTATTTTTGTCTAAGTATCTCATAAGATTATTATGTTGTCTGTCTAGTGATTTCTGTATGTGACTCCTAAGCGTTGTTTGAAGTTCCTTCATGCGTTGATATGTCACATTTTCGGTGAATTCTTGCAGTCAATTTTCAGTAGAAGCCGAAAGCGAATCAACATAGCGTTGAGTGGCCCCATCATTATCTTGCTCAGGGACCTGAACAATGCACAATCTTTTGTTTCTGAATTTGTAGTTTCCTATTCCATCTCTGGTTATAATGAATTGATGAAGTGGCACAGTCCTATGGGATCCAAACCGGTGAATACTCATCTCGAACTACAAAGGATCATATTCTTCCTCTTGCACTTTAATATATACGAGGGTGGGACAAGAAGTAATGCCTCCTATTTGTTTTCACTTTTAATTGCCAAGAAAATTGAATCCAATTTACATAGCTTGAAAACTACAACATTGACCATTAATTTGTCACTTTTCAATATAATCTCCGTCCTTTTCCACAGTTTTGATCCACCTTCTAACTAGGGCATGTATTCCAGTGTGGTAAGACACAGGATCTTGCTTCCTAACCTATTGACGCACGGACGTTTTCACAGCTTCCTCATTTTCAAAATGAATCCCAGGATTAGTGGCCCGAACAGATGGAAGTCTGATGGTGTCAGGTCAGGGCTGTATGGGGGGTGAGGTAAGACTTGCACTCCCAATTTCTCAATTTTTGAGTGGCGTAACGGCTGGTGTGTGGTTTTGCATTGTCATGCAAAAGAACAACATCCGCCATAGTTTTTGTTGGGCGAACTCGGCGAAGACGTGCTTTCAGCTTTTTGAGAGTTCTGACGCATTGGACAGAATTTATTGTGCATCCCTGCTCCAAAACATCAATCATAAGCACACCCTCTGCAGCCCAAAACACTGTCGCCATAACTTTCCCTGCCGACCGCTGAGTTTTGAATTTTTTTTTCTTCGGTGACATTGTGTGATGCCTTTCCACTGACAGCCGCTTTGATTCAGGTTCAAAAAAATGAACCCACGTTTCGTCTCCAGCAACAATTTTTTCCAGAAACTCCTCTCCCTCCAAATTGAAGCACTGCAAGTGTTCGGAGGCTATTGTTTTCCTTGTTTTTTTGTTTTGGGCGATTAACATTCTTGGTACCCAACGTGAACAAACTTTTGAGTAACCCAGTTGTTGAATAATCGTCATCACACTGCCTTTACTGAGGGAGGTAATGCGACACAATTCACCTGTAGTTATCTGGCGATCACCACGAATGATCTCATCGACTCGCTGAATGTTGCATGGAGTTACTGCAGTCACCGGCCTGCCGCTTCGCGTTTCATCTGCCAATGGTGCTTGCCCTTCAGCTTCGTTACAGCGACGAACCCATCGTCCAACAGTGCTGACATCCACCGTACACATTTGTAGCCTTTTGTGAGTGCGAATTGGCGTTTCACCTTCCGCAGTCAAAAATTCAATCACAGAACGCTGTCAAATAGGAATGTCGATGTCAGCCATTTTGCAAGAGGATGCAGCCACCTGTTGACTTAGGAAGTTACTACTGCAGGGGATTGGAGAAGAAGGTTTGAGGAATTGCGCCAAATTCAAATTTTTTACATAACTTATTTAAGGGGAAAAAATAGGAGGCATTACTTATTGACCCACCCTCGTACATCAAACACATTCCTATATCGACCCCCATTCATGGGGAATTCGGGGACTATCACTACAAATGGTCTTCCTTCTGAGGTACTCTCCTAGACATTTTTGCGCAATTCTTTGAATTCAATGTAAGACATATCAGTGTTCACATAATATTCATGTACATGCTTCAGGTTTAAATTATCTTCCCCGAAAAGGATAATCATGTTTGTATTATGTCGAATGAGATTTTTCAGTGCTTTTGCATGAGACTGGGCTAAATATATAGAGTCCACATTGCGATGTCTCCCCATGCTGTAAAAGGAGACTATCTTGTCCTGCTTTACAGTTCTGACGTCATCGAATACAAAGATAGTTTTCTTTGGCTTCTGAAGGATGCAATACAGTTTCGCCATCATCATAGGTATTCACTTCTATTCCCTCAATGCTTTTAAGTAGGTTGATTAGATATTTATGCTTTGGTTGATATAATGACTGAATAAATGTATAAGTTCTCAAAACGTAAACCATTCTCATGAAGCAGCATATTCAGTAATACATTTGTTTTCTCTGCACTGAAGCTCCCTAGGATTAGAGCTCTGACATTACTAGCAAATAGCCTTCCGTGTCGGTCACTTCTAAAATCACTTTCAAAGTCTAACACCTGAATAGGCAGAGAACATTCCTGCTTAACATGCTCCAGCTTATCGACTAAATATTAAATTCAGGTCTAATGTTTATATATACTAATTATCCTGAGGGGCTCCTTTTACGCACTTTAAGGGAAAGTGTGATGCTTTGATTGGTTAGTTAGCTTGATAAATAAGGTACAAAAGCGCCCCTGCAAAATGAAAATCAATTAGTGTACCATGGGATCTAAGAGGATAAAGGTCTCGAGTGGTTCGGGTTTACATAATTCCCTCATCCATAGGCAACCTTTTGAAGCACATCTACCTGGTTATAGATATAGTGGGCCAGGGAAGAAGCTAGAAAGCGCCTAAAGAGAGGAGATCCCGGGATGAATCCGTTAGACGAAGCCTGCAAATCTCACGACGTTGCCTACGCCGAGCACAAGGACACTACAGCGAGAAATATTGCTGATCTTAGCAGAGAAGGCCTGGAAAAGAGTTTAATTTTCGGACGCTACCTTAGGTGAAAGGTTGGCTGCAAGTCAATTATGAAGGGCAAGGTTGCTGTCGGTGCTGGCTCGAGGAAGAAGAAACAAGGCGGCTTTCTGCCAATAATACGCATTAATGCAGCCTTAGGTACTGCAGCTGGAGGTACAGCACAAATTGCCACTGCAGTGCATAATAAAAAAGCTTCTGATAAAAAGCTTGCAGAAATGATGCGACACAACAGAGAGATGGAGACAAAAGGAAAAGCCTTCGGCAGCAAAGAGGAAGAGGAATAAAAAGAGAAGCGGAGGTTTTCTACCAATGCTACCCATGGCTGCACCTTTAGCACTTGCCTCCAAACTTGCTTCAAGCGTAAAGGGAAATAAGAGTGCTAAAGGAAATGGACGGAAGAGGAAGAAGAATCGACAGAATAAAAATAAGATATAAAAAACTCAGGCGGAGGACTATACTTATCCCAGAAAAAGCCCTAAGTAACATTGACCTCAATCTGTATTCACGACGTTTGTACATTCCTTATTTTAGAGGTGTATATATGATTGATAAGCTGCCTTCAAAACCAAATTTCCGAGAGAGAATTATAGTCAATCTAGATTCATCACAGAATGAAGGCACTCGTTGGGAGGTTGTAAAAAAGGATAGAAACACTGCATTTTATTTCGATCGCTTTGGAAACTTGAAGTCTCCGAAAGAGATAATTGCAATTGCAATTTCAATGAGCTACACTATTGCTGTTAGCGGTAATGCATCTGTTCTTACCACATATCTAAATCCTCCGCTCAGGATTGATCCTAAATTTTATTATGAGACTGCACTACTGAATTTTCAAACCTTCTATTCAATCCCCAACATTGAACAAAATAATAATCAGTTTCATTACATTTACAATGAAGAGCTTAAGGTCATACATATACCACACGGAACATATGAAATTGCACAAATTAACAATTATATCAAGGACAAGCTTGAATTGGTTGATAATGTCTTCTTTATTCGACCGAACAATAATACCACGAAGGCTGAAATTAAGTGTCCATTCCCTGTAGATTTTTCTAAGGAGTGTACTATAGGATCTCTTTTAGGGTTCGATGAAAATAGAGTTGTCCCTGCTAATCAGCTGACTGAATCTGATTTTCTAGTAAACATATTTAAGGTGAGCATCATACGAATCGAGTGCAGTATTGCAACAGGTTGTTTCATTGAAGGTAAAAGCGGGCACCCTATCTACGAGTTTTTCCCTTTCGTCCCGCCTGGATATCACTTTTCGCAAGAGGCTTCAAATCTCATTTACCTGCCTATCATAGAATCCAACATTATTGACCGAATCACTCTTCGAATAGTCGACTAGAACGGACATTCAATAAACATTAGAAATGAAGATATAAGCATAAGGCTCCACATTCGCCGGAATGGTAATCGATTTTAGCAGCAGGAGAAGAGGCTGCCCAGAATATAAGAAGTCTAGGATTCGTCATGTTCATCATACTCTGCATTCGACCTTCAAGTCGTTAACATCAAGCAGTCTCAAGTTCCTCGAAGCGTTAGGCATCACAACTCTGTAATGGATATCTTCAATGTGACCGAAACGCCTACATTTGAGAACAAGATTGCTAAAGAAGAGGAGCATGTGTTTCTACCCTATAATACATCAACTCTGGAAACTAATGATGAGATTAGAATACCCTGTCAAGCTGAAGATTTGTATACTCTACCTAGCAGGAGTTATCTTTACATTGAGGGATCTATTACGAAACCTAATGAATCAGCCACTACAGCAAAGCTCTCTAATAATGCTAGGACGTTTATGTTTGATGAGATTCGTTTGGACAATGACATGAACGACTATAGATAGAACAAGAAATCCATGGATTATATCAACTATTCGCAACTATGCTTCCCTTAACCCCATGGAATCAAATCGGTTGGTAAATGGTGGATGATGCTACCCTGGCAAATATGTGGATTTTGTACATTCTGAGAGTGGAGCATTCAACGCTAGAGTACCGCTGACAATGCTTCTGGGGTTTGCAGATGACACTCCGCACGTTCGCGCAAAGGCTGTGACCAGATGGTAAGTAATTATGTGTTCTTGCTTGTGAAGATATCTGAACGTTCAAAATAACAATATAGGTTATTGTGAAAATGTGGGCAGCCCTAACCTCAGTAAGAATAACGTACAATTATTCTCCTTATTGAGAAAAATTCATGGTGTTTTCTCTGCTTGTGTGCCTGTGTCAGCCTCACATAATTATCAATTATACAAACGTTATATGTATGTTATAATGAAGCATATTAAATGTAGGTGCTTCTGTTGGATTCAGCAGCGTGGCCTAGCGGTTATAACGTTCGCCTACCTCCTAGGTGGCCGGGGTTCTATCCCAGGGTCCCGCATGCGGTATTCGCGGTGGACGAAGAGGTGCCTGTGTTGATTTTCTCCGGATTCTCCGGTTTCCCCCGCCACTGATTCCACCAATTATACCATTGTCACTTTTCCAATCGTCGATTTCGCCTGCATTTCATATCATCCCCTTCGTCACTATCATTCCTGGTACTTGACTGACCACCCGTTTCCAGATCTTCATTCTGTCCGGTTCATAGGTTCTTGTGCTCCCCTACAGGCGTCTGACCCTAGGTACTGGCTTGTGAGTCCTAGAGGTTACTAAAGCCTGCATAAGGGAGGGGCGTTATAAGGTGTAGCGTCATATAAAATATGGAATATTCGAAATTATTAAATTGTAATTTAGGAGCAATTCCGCGAATATGTCATACCGAGTGTTAAAATTTGAAATTAATGTTTCACTTTTTTTTACTGAGGAAACATGATGCTAGATACTCCAAAGTATCTTATGAAGTGAAACATACATGTTTTTAATGTGAATATGGGTTCAAATTTAACTTCTTACCCATATATTTCCAAAGCACTAAAAATAAGCGCGAATAACGGTGATTTTCATATCAATACTTCAGGAGCTATGTACAACTGTTTTAATGTTTTTGTTCTGTACATCACACAATGACTCTTCGTCCTCTAAACGTGTATGTGGCTAATAATTTTTGACATTTATAAATAATCCTTACAGCCTCTTTAATTATTACTGTGTGTCAATGTCAGTTAGTCACGGTAAATAAGGATAAAGTCCTCTGGAGGGAAAAGTAATAGACTGAATAAATATCCTTTTTGATTCTGCGCTATTACAATATAACAAATAAAAAGTATCAGAAAGTTTTCCTCTATAGTCATTAGTTTTCCCACAAAACACGTGACTAACGGACAGTTAGTGCTGGCGCCCTGTGGTCGCATACCCGTACAGTGCTTCTGAGAATTCAGTCAGGATAGACGTATCAGTCTGTTTTTGACTCCATGATTAAAACACCAGCCCAAAGACAACGTGAATACAATGTCTGAAGGAGCAAGGCAGTTATGCACAATGGAAGGAAACAATAGTAGTGACTATGAGGAAAGGAAGAGCAATACTGAAACAAACAAAACAAGGAAGAGAACACCTCAAAGCTGAATATAGGAAATATAAGCAAGCACAGTGGGCAAGACAGAAGATAAGAGACCAAGAAGGGATTGATAAGGATACTCCATCAACATCAACCGCTTTCAAAAGCAAACGGTATTTCGGAAAGTGCAGAAAACGTGTTGAGGAAGCATTGCCGCAATCTCCACGTAAAAGAAAAGAAATGATTCGTAAATTGTTGTTGTTTGTTTTCTAGTGCCTTGCATCTGGCAATGAAGCCATTAGCATTCGTGCTTTCCAATACTTTTGAACTGTAGTTCCTTCTGATCTTAATGCTTCACAGGTCTTCAAGTGGTCTTCGTCCATTTCTGCTGGATCGTTACACAGGACACATATTGGTGAGGCTGAGATACCTATTTTGTAGATATGACTTGCTAAGCAGTCGTGATTTGTCAATAGTCGGAAGGCTGCAATCGCTGTTTTCCTTGGTCTCTGGGGGATTATATATGGGTTGGAAAGTAGTGTAATCCATTTTTTATCTTTGGCATTTGTTTCTATTTCTTGTAGGTATGAATGAGAAAATTTTTTAATGATCAAGCGTTTTATTGAGGAATATGAGAAAATGAATTTAGACTTATGTTTTATTGTTGTGCCTTTCTTTGCAAGTGAGTCTGCAGCTTCGTTCCCCATGACTCCACAGTTTGCTGGAATCCATTGGAGATGAACGGTCTTATTAACTTTTTGGAGTTGTGTTAACATTTTGTAGCATTCTCTAATTTTTGTTGACTTCTTTGTAGTATTTGAACATATTCCCTGAATTGCAGCTTTAGAATCCGAAAGAATTACTGCCTTGTTAAATTTATTTAAGGGAAGATTTAATAATTGTCGGAGAGCAATGTGTATAGCCTCTATTTCTCCATCATAATTTGTTGTGTCTCTGCCAACAGAATGATAAAAGGAAAAATGTGAACACGTAACTCCAGCTCGAGTAAGGTTTTCCTTGGAGGATCCATCAGTATATATGTGCAGCCATTCTTCTGTGGGATACCTAGTACTGATTGTTTCCAGAGCTAGAAGTTTTTGTATTTCTTTTGGTGTGTCTGATTTACTTATTTCCGCTATTAATTCCAAATTGAAGATAGGTTGCAATAATTCCAATGGATTTTCTCTTATAAGTAGATTCGTAAATTAGCAGTTGAAGAGGGATTACATGTTGTAAAACCAAAGCATTCTGTCCCGGTGTCAGGAAAACAACTATCAGAGGAACTTAAAAGTGCAATCGTCAAGTTCTGTCAGGATGATTCAATATCTTACCAAGCTCCTGGAAGAGATGATTTTATTGAAATCCATGTTCAGGGAGAAACAAAAGAAGTTCGCATTAGGTATCAGTAGTAACATTAAAAGAAGCACATGCACTCTTTCTACAAGACCGAGTAGAAATGTCCGTGGGGTTGACAAAATTCGCTGAATTACGCCCTGCTCACGTGCGTCTTCAAAGTCAGATCCAACATAATGTGTGCACATGCATTATACATGAAAATACGAAGTTTCTTCTCAAAGCATTGTGTAAAAATCACGTAGTCAGTGAGACTGAATTTCGTAAGTTCATAGCACAAGTGGTTTGTGGTCAGAAATTGAGTGAATGTGTGCAGGGAGGATGCTCCAACTGCCCGGGATTGAGTGGAGCAGACATTTCGGATAAACTTGCTAATTCTCCATGCGAATGGAAGCTGTGGAGTTCACGTAATGGAAGAATGGAAATAGGAGTTAAAAATGGGTCTGTAAAAGACTGCATTGAAAAACTGAGCAATTGCCTGCCACGTTTCCTAAATCACGTTTATGTAAAAAGACAGCAATCCGAGGCCTTTAAGAAGGCTCGGGAAAATGTTGCAATTAGTGAAGCTGTGATACAGATCGACTTCTTTGAGAACTACACATGCAAGGCGCAAAATGAAATTCAAGCTACCCACTGGAACAATACACAGATCTCAATATTTACTGATGTTGCCTGGTATAGGAAAGAAGATATTGGTGAAATTCAGAAACAATCTTTTACTTTGCTGTCTGATTATGTATCACATGACAAATATGCAGTTGATATTTGCTTAAGGAATATATTTTCGGAAATATTGGATATTGTTCCGAATCTTGAACTTGTGAAAGTGTTTTCTGATGGAGCTGCTTGTCATTTTAAGCAGAAATACACATTGAGCCATGTGACATATCTTTCCCAAGTATTTGGAATCCAAATTGAATGGCGCTTCTTCGAATCCTATCACGGAAAGGGGGCAGTAGATGCGATTGGAGGTCAAGTGAGGAGGATGGCATGGACAGCTGCGAAAGCAGGAAGCAGGATTCAGGGTGCTGAAGAAATTGTTAATACCGTTAGAAAGAAAACCAAAATATGTGTTCTTGAAGCTTCTCTGCCTGAAATTGAAGAAACAAAAGAATTTCTCGACAAAAGATTTGAACGTATTTCACCTATGCCATCCACTCAGCGGGTTCATTATGTGAAAGTATTAGGTTTAAATGTGGTGGAATATGCTTTTCTTTCATGTGCGGAAAGTGTTAGAATGATGCACAACTTTCGGAAATAAAAACAGTGTAGTGATATGCGCGTGTACTACGAGACTACTGCATCTAGCGTTCCTGCACTACAAGGAGTCCAATCATGTGATACAGGTATGTGCTGTGTGCTCTCATGTGTCGTCTTTGTTACGGTTTTGAGTCAGCTTTTTATACTTGCAACGACGTAACTGTAATAAGAAATGAGAGCTGTCAACATGTTTATTCTGTGTATGTTGCATGACAGTAATGCTTCTCCAAAGGATATGATTCTTCTCAAAATGATAAACACAATTACACACCTGTGTGTATTACATGTATGTAACGTATAATACGTATCACTATGATTTACCATATGTTATACCATGTAAAACAAAGACAAAGTATTACAATTTTCGCAAGTGTCAATTAGTCACAAACTCATGTCAGTTAGTAACGCTGAACTTTTGAATAAATATCTCCAGGTGAGAATATCATACCAAACCTTTTTTCAGGTCATTTGAAAGCTTATAAGTTCCTCTCAAGTGATTTTTCAGAACAAATCAAATAAGAAAACTTTCAGAGAAAATGGAGGACAAACGTTTGAAGTTGGACCTGCAGTTGACAAAAAGTCGGTAAGTCACGAAAAGTTTAGCGCTCATTATTAAATAATTGTTTCACTTTTTTAAGGTTTTTATATTTCCTATCACAACCGCCAATGTATTCTCTGTCATCGTATGTCGTTAAAATAACATTTTTACGCCTATATTGACCATTAGAGAGACATTTTAGGAAGAAAATGTAGTGTAAATGTCAGTTAGTCACATGCAGAATTGCTCTTAGATGAAGATCAGCTAGTTTCAAACCAATGTGTCATAAGGATGTGAAGTCATAGTTACGCATATAGAAGTGGATGTCATGAATCACAGTGTGAAAGGTATAACACAGAAGATTACTCACTCTGTGGAGGAAGTTGAGATTAGTATATAAAGTCCAAACATATGAAGATAGTGTGAGATTGGTATTTGAGTGACGCTACTGAGGTGTCGATACCTGCGTAATAGACGATCCGAACCCCGGACATGTGGTCCGGCATCAGACTGACCAGGTACTATGTAACATTTATTATCTTGTAATGTCATTACTCCTTAAGCTTGCTTGTAAACGGAACCTTTGTCATTTATTTAAACTGTGAAGTAAAGTCATATTTTTGTTATAAAAATGATTGGTAGTGCATGTGAGTTGTGCTCACCACTATTTCCTAGTTTCCCATCTGACGACCACTTCATCCCCCATCAACCCCTGGTCGCCACATATTGTTGGAGGCGCCGGCTTCTGTAAATTTTTTGAGAAGTACGGTTTCGGTCTTGGACCTGTTGAATTGCTATATTTCTCCTTTGTCATATTTGCGGAGGCGCTAAAAATTTTATTTTGATTGTGTGATATATGGTTCAATTCCGTACCTCTCTTTAATCTTAATCTGCTTATAAATAACGCATATTATTACTAAGCAAAATTCACTTTTGCTTTGCATAAAAGTTGCATGCTTTTCGTTTTGTATTTTTATTTGATGTTTTGGAGCCTGCTTTATCTAAGCAGGGTTAAAGTAGCTCTATTTTAGTATAGTTCGATTTGAGTGTTAATTATGTCTAACATTAAACTCCGCCCAAGACATTCCCATTATGTCTAATAGTAACAGGAGATAGGAAGAGATAGGAATAGGAATAGTAAGTCTCCATCCACAGGGGAAACTTTTTTGTCTTTTTTTAAGCTGCGCACGTCATTATTGAATACTTTGCAAGTTCTACTTACAAAGCATAGATGACATCTTAGAAATTCTTGGTGTGCTTAGGTTGTCACTTAACATATGTTAGAAATTAGATTACGTTCAGGTCGTCTGCTACGCCCAGATCACGTTAAACCCTTTCCCAGCCCCCGCCGGTTGACAGTTAAGCAACAGTCGTCCCTAACTGCAGGACAGATAGAAACTACATCGCCAGTATAACCACTCAAACTAACATTTCTGAACTAACCAGAACAAGTCAACTGATACTAGCCATCCGCCCGCATCAAACCCAGTACCCTCTGGTTTCCCCTTTGCACGACCGTTCATAGACCCTGGTCAATTTAGCGGAAAACCGGACCAGAACGTGATAGCATATTTGAGACATTTTGAAATTGCTGCTAATCCTAACACATGCGAGGATACTCACAAAAAGCAGTACCTCCCCTGTTATTTAAGAGATGCTGCGACGAATGTCGGGTAACTTAAAGCTCCATGGACCTCGGGCTCATTTGAGCATCATTTCACCCATTTCATTTCATTCATTCGTCCGATATGACACAATGTTGGAGGACGTTAATTTAATATTTTTCGTACACAGAGAGCCTTATCATTCTTGGCAACAGCTGAGAAATGGCTTAGAAGATGCTTTTCGAATGTCAGCGCAGGATGAAGTCCTTGAGTTTCACCTTAGGCAACGGGTGCAAGAGTATTCAGAATCCACGGAAAAGCACGTCTATGATATTCTGGCATTATGTGGCTAGATTAATCCGCAAATGCTAGAAAGAGAACAAGTTCGTCACATATTACGAGGACTGAAACCCTCACTTATAGAACACATCTTGCCTACTAATTCTCAAACGGTGTATGAATGGTTACAATACGTTCGTCGCATTGAGACAGCTAGATATTTAGCCGGAAGAAGGGTGGATATGATACAGCACAATTTTAAGCTGAAACCCGTAAAATGTTTCTTTGGAATGTCAAACATTAAATTATTAGGGTTTACAGTGAGTGCACAAGGCATTGAACCGGATCCAGATAAATTACGAGCAATCAAGGATTTGCCTACTCCTAAAAACGTGCGTCAACTTAGGCAAGTGCTATAGCTATTTTCACATCATGAAGGCACAACGGGCTCTTATGGGCCATGTCATTCTTATGGAAGAATCAGGTGCGCCGTTGCCAAATTTGCGTGTTTTCAAATGTGACTAAGATAAAGTATGAACATGCATTTCGGTGTATAATGTGTCGAAGAATACTATGGTATGCACGATAAACCTTTTACGCAATTATACATTTTTTTAAATACTAAAATGAAAAATGTTGTTGAAAGCAGGTTTTTTAACATCTTTCTTGCTCCGCACGTTTAAACATGGTTTTAAACCGAAATAATTTCAATGAAAAAAATCTGGATTATTCGATTGCTTTTATAGGCCACGTTAGTATTTAGATTATATCAATATGTCTAAATATATTTTTTAAAAAAATAAAGTTTAAAACAAAGAGTTGGGATTCTTCGTTTATACAGTGGAAAATGTCGTTGCTGGTTAATTCTCGTAAAAGCAAGTATTTTTAGCGCGCCAAGCACACGGCCAACAACACCCGGTTCTCCTGTCTTGCAGATGATGGAAACCAGATGTGTGGCAGTTGAAGGGCCGATAAGGGATTGTACTTCAGTGGAGGTTTTCAATAGGTTTCGGGAATTTGAGGTGTGAGTGAGTTTTACAAGTTCTCTGGTAATCGTGTGCATTGCAGTTAAGTGATCAGTGCGGAATGGATCACAGAAGAAAAGGCGAAATTATTAAAAGTGGCGGGCGAAAAACAATTCTTAGAGTGTATGATTATTTAAAGAAAAAGAACCCCGGACACAGTGACTCGTTTATTGTTAGTGAACTTTATAAGGCGACTGGTGTGAGTAGGCGTACATTTTCTAGGTTAAGAAAAGAATGTAAAAAGGGTCCCATCACTACACCGCGGAAAACAAGACAAACGGTACATACATACAAAACCAGCAGGGAGGTGAAATATCACGATTTTGTAAGCAGTTCTATACGACGCAAATTTCATGAATTTCTGTTTCAAAATATTCCCCCTACAATTCTGTCCGTGTTGAAAAAGGTCAATGAGGATGAGGACTTGCCAAATTTTAAATATTCAACCTTTTATCGCTTAGTGAAGGAAATGGGATTTGGTTTTGAAAAGAGAGGAAATAAATCGCTTATGATTGAGAGAAGTGATATTATAGTGTGGCGGCATTCCTATTTACGGAAAATAAAACAATTCAGGAAAGAGGGAAGGAAAATCATGTACCTTGATGAAAGGTGGGTAAATGTAGGGAACACTGTATCAAAAGTTTGGAAGGATAGGACAATAAAACGCCTAAAGAAGCGCTTTTGGCCGGGTTATCCACTGGTCTTAAAGCATCTACTGCTCGCGGACCACGATTTGTAATATTGCTTGCCGGTGGTACGATGGGATTTGTACAGGATGCAAAACTTGTTTTTCTTGGCGAAGAAAGGTTCTGCTGATTATCATGATGAAATGGACAGCGACAGATTTGAACAGTGGTTCAGGAACCAACTATTGCCCAATGTAGAACCGGGAACAATCATTGTTATGGACAATGCCTCCTACCATGGTAGAAAAGTAGAGACTCTCCCAACTACAAAAACCCGTAAGGAAGACATAAAACATTGGCTGATATCAAAACATATCCCCTACTCGGATGATTGCGAGATAATTATAGTGCCACTGTTATAGACTCGATTGCAGAAGAACATGGAGTAATTGTTTGTAGGTTGCCTCCGTATCACTGCGAATTAAATCCTGTAGAAATGGTATGGAGTCAGGTAAAGGGACATGTTGAGCGAATAACATTACATTTAAGCAGAAGGAGATGGGACGTTTAATAGACAATGGTTTTGAATCAGTCACCCAAAATCAGTGGTTAAATTACTGCAAACACGTTGAGGGGATAGAAGACGATATGTGGAAAGCAGATCAGCTACAGGATGATATCGAGCCTCTAATCATTAGATTAACCAGCAGTTCATCCAGCAGTGACTGCAGTTGTGATGGCAGTGAACAGGCCAACCAGGGATCCTCTTTGGGTGTTGAACCCATGTCCGATTAACGTAACATTACATGTATTATATTTAAGTCAAATGTAAAGTGCTGACAGTTATTAAGAGAGTGTAATAAATTGAGGCATATTACTAGAAATTAACTGAAAAATATATAATAATTATTTCAAACTGTCCTTGCAATAAATGGCATTTGTGTTATAAATTAAATATATACAGCACGGTAGTTCTATAAACCATGTAGGTATATGCATCTTCGCAAGCACTCATAACAGGGGTTTTGCCAGAGACGAGAAGGCATACGGGGAAACCAAGACATAACCTAACGGTATTTCCTTCCGGCCTGAGGGGTTAATGACACATAGGTAAGGGTTGTTCCCAGGTGTGCGGGAAAATCTGCCGAAATTATTACAAGTGGCGAGCGAAGAACAATTCTTACGTGTTTGATGATGATGATAATAATAATAGTAGTAGTAGTAGTAGTAATAATAATAATAATAATAATAATAATAATAATAATAATAATAATAATAATAATAATAATAATAATAATAATAATAATAACAATAACAATAACAATAACAATAACAATAACAATAACAATAACAATAACAATAATAATAATAATAATAATAATAATAATAATAATAATAATAATAATAATAATAATAATAATAATAATAATAATAATAATAATAATAATAATAATAATAATAATAATAATAATAATAATAATAATAATAATAATAATAATAATAATAATAATAATAATAATAATAATAATAATAATAATAATAATAATAATAATAATAATAATAATAATAATAATAATAATAATAATAATAATAATAATAATAATAATAATAATAATAATAATAATAATAATAATAATAATAATAATAATAATAATAATAATAATAATAATAATAATAATAATAATAATAATAATAATAATAATAATAATAATAATAATAATAATAATAATAATAATAATAATAATAATAATAATAATAATAATAATAATAATAATAATAATAACTAATAAGAAACCTGGTTATGAGCAAAAACGCGGTAATCACAGTGGCGCAAAATACGTGGCAACGTCGCGCTGATTCTCCATAAGAGCCATTGTGCCTTCATAACGTGAAAACTCCTTTGGGACTTTATGGTTTTTACCGTCGGTTTACCTCTAATTTTGCAGGCATTGCTGAACCTCTATGTACGCTCATAAAGAAAAATAAGGAATTTATTTGGAATGATGGCCACCAAAGTTTTGTGATACTCTCAAAAATGCTTTAGTCTTCACCCCCGCCCCCCCCCCCCCGTTTTAGCTCATTATATACCTGGTGAGGATACACTCTTATGCTTCCGGTGCAGGTGTAGGAGCTTGTCTTTTGCAGGAACAGAATGGTCAATTTCGTCCGGTAGCCTTTTGTAGTCGCAGTCTTTCTAAATGTGAGAAGAACTATTCAATCCCAGAATTAGAAATTTTAGCGATTGTATATGCCCTAACCCATTTCAGAGCTTACATCTATGGGTATCCAGCAGAAATAATTAGTGACTATCATGCTTTGTGTAATTTCCAAAATTTAAAGGATGACACTGGTCGATTGGCCAGATGGGCTTTAAAACGTCAAGAGTACGACTACAGTATTATCTACAAGTTCCGAAAGAAGCATTTAGATGCACACGCATTGTCAAGGTTTCCAGTATCTGACCCCACCCCGGAAGAAACGGAACAGATAGAACAGCTTATTACCTGCCTGTTGTCTCCCGTTGAGGTAATTCAACACCAGAAATCAGACCCCACACTAGTGCCTCTGTTTAATGCATTACAACAGCCAGATCTAGCATCCCCTAAATTACGACGGCAAGTCGCGACCTACATTCTTAAGTCAGGTGTACTCTACCACAAGAATGCTGGTGCTACTGGGCAACTCCATCTGTTAGTGATCCCAGAATTACTGAAACTAGAAATGTTGTCAGCATGCCACACTGATCCTTTGGCAGGACACATGAGTTTCACTAGAATCTTCCACAAAATCAATTCTCGTTATTATTGGGTAGGTATGCGTAAAGACATTGAACGGTATGTAACAAAATATCCAAACTGTCAATCTTGGAAAGGCCCCAAAAATGTCAAGCCCACAGGTTTACTTCAGCCCATCAAGGTCACTCAGGTAGCATCTACCCGGAATATCGACTTGATGGGGCCAATACACCGTTCCCGCAGTGGAAAGACGGTTATCGTAGTGGCAATCGACCATGGTTCTAGATATGTAGAAGCAGCAGCCCTTCCGTGAGGGACCATTGAACATGTGGCTAAGTTTCTTTTAGAAAATATAATTTGTCGTCATGGAGACCCCACTCGGCTACTGTCAGATAGAGGCTCTGTCTTCATGAGTAATGTTACCAAAGGGTTATTGACACTCCTGGGGATCAAATCCACGTTCACAACGACCTATAATCCAGCATGTAATGGTCTTGTGGAACGGGCAAATCAAACCATTATTAACATACTGTCCCACTACACTTCAACAAACCAGACAGATTGGGATACAGCTCTAGCTCACGTTATTTTCGAGTATAATTCCTCCCGCCAGGAGTCCGCCAAGGAAACCCCCTTCTTTTTAAAGTATGGCCGTCATCCAACATTGCCTGAGGAAGTTCAGTTGAAGGCTACTTCAGATAATTTATTTGTTAAACAGACTTTAGAATATGTTCAACAAGCCCGCCAGTTAGCAATTGATAATATAACGAAACAGCAGGTTAAACAAAAGTAACATTACGACCGCAAAAGAAGAACTGTTTTATTTCGAATTGGCCAGCCCGTGAGCTTATACCCCAGTTCGTAAGAAAGGAATGACCAACAAATTACTTCATAATTATCATGGTCCTTATGAAGTGTTAGAGAAACTCACCCCTGTGAACTATCGTATTAGGCAGACGACAGGAAATAAACGGAAAGATATGGTTGTCCATGTGAAAAGACTTCACTCCTACTACACTTAAGTTAACCCGGAGAGAGAAAGCAGCATCTTTCTATCTAATGCGTTGAAAAATGTTGGAGTTCTTTCTATGTAAACTTACTTTTGATACAATTTTTTTCTGTAGCAATTATTTCAACACACATTCTTGGCATTTAGCAGCGATAACCTGCGAGTTTTCCTTGATACCAGCGTTATCTTGTAAGCGGATGTGCTCATTTACCGCGTCCTTCTCGCACTTGAAATGATTGCGTATGTAGCTGATATCCCGTGTATTTCAAAGCACTAGTAAAATTTCTCATCACCTTCTGTTTTGTATTGATGGCATGTTAATTATGCCACGATAGTGTGCACAACCCACCTTCCTTATAGTCAATCCACCCTTAGATCCGCACTTGATGTAAACACAAGCCATCAACAACTAACCGCGACACGCCGAAACCAAAGTACATCACAAAATATAGTACCTTAGATATTGACGATTATCTCTAACTTTTCAAGATGTATAATAACCCTGGTAAAGACTACTTGAATATAACGCGATAGCAGCGCTATTCCTAAAACTCCCGAATAAATATCCTTCTGTTGCACCATAAACACAAGGCATGAGTCGACATGGTGTTTGTGTTAGTCGCAGCTGATATGAACATCAGGCGGAGGGATACAAGGTGCGGATCTAAGGCTGGATGGAGTATAGATAGCGACAAAACCTACATGTATTTCGTAATAAAATAACGGATCCACCCCCTCCCTTGTGTTTTTGACAAAACCCCAGGTCACGAGAGAATGTTTTTCGTTAATTCTAGTGGATATCCGGATCAACTATACGAGGCCCGCTGAATTATTAAGCTGGGCTGCCGATACTAACCCCCACCTCTTATCCACACAAGATCGTGTACTTATTACTTTTTGTGTCGTTGTCACTATTCTGTTACATGTTTTAGTATTTTCTGTTTCTTTTGTTTAGTTATATTCCCAGGTTGCATACTGGGACCTACGGTTGCTTGTGAGAATTTCCTAATGTACAAATCGAGATCTGAACTCATCTCCTCCGTGACTTTCATATCAACCTCTTTCAGCATGCAAGGATGCTTGACTTGGACGTTAATCTGTATATACGCTGTTTTAGCTCACCTGTTGTGATTGTTGAAACATGTTTTTGTTGCAGATTTGATAATAAATGCAAGGGTTCATCGTTGGAGCAAAGGCTTCCTAACTCCTGTTTCTTAAGTTTCACGACACAGTATTTATATACACTTCAGCTAATTAACTTAGATTAAGATAAGGAAGCGCTTCCGTAGGTTAACTTCGTAGCTTTAGTATTCTTCTAGCTCTATTTGTCACATTAGCGATAAGTTTGGAACACTCCCAGGATGCTGAGATGATGCCAGCTTTTGTCATAACTCTTCAGGTTAATCTGATGATCCTGTAAGATTGGTTATGCCTACGTTACTGTGTGTATGAGGTGTTTTTGACAAATGTTTGTTAATCTTAAGGTATACTTGATGGTCCTTAGGGATTAACTGACCAGTGTTGTAATGAAAATATTGGATCCAATACATGTGCAGGTACACATGATTTAGTGGACAATGACATGTTTTGCCATTGCTTTTGAAGTTATATGACACACAGAAAATGAATTTGAGGATTATTTAATACGTTAAGTATCTTTGGTTCTCACCTGTTGGAATTTATGGGTTATTTCCTTTTGCCCAGGAGGAGTTAGTAAACACGATTTACCACTTATGAGCAGTATTAAACAATATCGTAATAGCTAACATTCAAAATGTACCAGTTACATGAAATAAGTGAAGATTGTATATATATATACTACATTACTTATAGTTTTCATTTTTGATTATTTCATGGCATTTGGCACATCACCCGTTATTATTTATTTCTTATAAAAGATTAAATTAACAATATGAAAACAAGCAAGAAAAAAAGAAAATCAACGAATATTTGATGATGACTTCGTATTTATGGTAGTCTTCCTGATTACCATTTCTCCAAATTCTATCTCCTTAGTTTTTCCCCTTCTCCTGTGGGACAAATTTTGACTACATTTCGTAATTAATTTGTGAATTTGATTTATCTAACACCATGTATTTTTACTGGACACGTATAGTCATGAGAACTGTGAAAAGCTGCTCCACAGGAATGCCGATTGCTTTTGTCTTAATACTCGGAATTTACCTGCCAAATGTCTTTATTTTTAATGAAAACCCTCCCCAACTTAATGTATTGTTACAAACTTATAAAATATGATACCTCTATTGACTTCAGTTTCTTTCACAACGACCACCTTTAAGTACACTGTTAGATTTTTAAGTCCATTTATTCAGTTCATTTGTGGAACATTTCCTGTGATTCTCTGTGATTGTGTGAATATTTCGAGTAATTATGATTATGGATATGTATTCATGTAACTTTCATTGGTAATTTTTATCCTGTAGTATTCATGTATGTAATCCTATTCTCATGTACCTTTACTCTTATGGTATTTATATAAGTTTCAAGTTTTTCTGATGTTATGTCTATGTACCATAAACATTGTGTTTTAACATTCAACAAGCAAGCTCTGTTATCCTATTGTATTATACGTTTTTTTTCTCTTTATGTGAGTTATATTTGTTGTTGTGTAATTTGTTTAGTTTCGAAGTCACAAGGTATTCGAGTGCTTATGATAGATATTGAGAATTCACGTGTGCTTTGTGTGTCTGGATGATACAAACTATGCAGCGTGTAGTGGAAAAACAAGTAACAGTGGCCTATATACTCGTTGTATGAACAATAAATTACCCGCCAGCATTCTGAACTGCTTTTGATGTACGCACTACGTACCTGGATGTACCCTTGCCTGGGTGCAATGCCACGATTACACAAATACCAAGCTCACCGAGAAATATTGGTTACACTAGACTCTTTAATGTGTGAAATAATGGAGCATCACCTGGAAAACAATAATTATCACCTCAAAGTCACCCGGAAGGATGCTACTCCTCTAACTACTGTGGTATTACTCCTCCTTTGAAGTCTGCAGAGAATGGAACTACTAGTGTTATACACAGTAACTATACTGGGAACTTCAAAGGTGTATCGTTGGGCTCGGCTACTGGGCTTATCACCTCTCCACATTCGGTTACACAGATAGCATTCCCAGCTGCATGGGACTTACTCAATCACGATTAACCAAACTTTAAACAGCTCATGTGTAATTACTTCGTCTTATGCTCCACGGATTGACACCGTAGAATGCCCAACGTCTACACATATAATAGCGCACTCGGTGCATATAATAAACATTCCTTGTGTTATTTTCTATACGACTCACATAAACTTTTTTTTCTATGTCACTATGTAATATTTTTACGTAACTGTGTAATATTCTTGTGCCTATCAGTCTAGTGGTTTATTCTGTAATTATTAACGCACAGTGGCACTGCGTTCTTTCGTTGGCCGAAGAAGACGTAGCGTCATATAAAAGTATGGAATATTCAAAATTGTAAAATAGATGAAGATGAGCTACCTTCAAACCAATGTGTCATGAGAATGTGAATCATTTCCTGTCATAGTTACGCATATAGAAGTGGATGTCATGAATCACAGTGTCAAAGGTATAACAACCCACAGAAGATTATTCACTCTGTGGAGGATGTTGATATTAGTATACTGAGATTAACATAGTGTGGGCTAGGTATTTGAGTGACGCTATTGAGATGTCGATACCTGAGTGATAGACGATTCGAACCCCGGACATGTGGTCCGGCATCAGACTGATCAGGTACTATGTAACATTTATTATCTTGTAATGACATTACTCCTTAAGCTTGGTTGTTGTAAATGTAACCTTTGTCATTTGTTTAAACTGTGAAGTAAAGTCACCTTTTTTATAAAAATGATTGCTAATGCAAGCGAGTTGTGCTCACCACTATTTCCTATGTTACCCACGTGACGACCACTTCAACCCCCATCAACCCCTGGTCGCCACAGAGGTAAAAAAATAAAAACATTCTTTTGGATTCTGTATTACTGGCTCCCCTTAAAAACTGGTATTGGAAAGTCACACTGTTTTGTCTACATACATTTCCTTATTTAATACATTTGATGACTACCGAATAATCTACAGAACTTTAGTCACAGTGATTGGTTAATTAAAAAGTATGATCAGTTGCATTTTCTGCTGATAGAATACAATGACTATAAGGAAAGTGTTGTCATTAGATCTTAGTTTTAAGCCACACGTAGTATGTGACACGATAAACGTAAAATCTAAGAAGTTTTAATGCCTAAATATTCTTCTCATAGAGCAATAGAAGTCTAAACATGTGTACAAAGTGTTTATATTCATAATTCCAGACAACTATGAGGTTAGGTTATTAAACTGTTGTAACCCTAAAGGACTTTTAAAAGCTTTGGTGAGATACATTTTGGAAATAGAATATTCCAAATTACATTGCGAATATGCCAAATTCCTTATTGATATATCAATAAGATGTATAAATATTTGGGTTAATGTTCTGCTAAATAATTATTCTGAAATGAATTGTCCTGCTTGTGTTGAAGAGAAGGCATTTAAAATTAAAAGAAAGTGAAGAAATACTATTTCTGCCAAAGGTCCAGAAAAACATCAGTACTTATTTGATTGCATGTTAACATTTGTATTATGACCATTAGTTTATAATATACTGGGTGTTAATGAACTACACCGAAATAATTTCAGCGATTGTAGACGTGACTAATATAAGCAAGTTGAGACAGGCAATGCATGGTCTGCGGCTTAACATAACGCAGTTAATTGTGTTAAACCTAATTGGCATCAGATGCTGATAAGTTGGTGTTTAAACAAGGTGGGTGAGATTGTTGGTTTAGAATGTCTTTAAAACTGTTTCCCGAGTATAGAAATATCGAAACTTAATAGCTCGTTATTGGCGTTCTCAAGATTTAATGCCTCAAAGATATCTCAAATCTCGAACTAATCACCTGCTAGTGCGACACTGAACAGCGATTAACTGCCTTCTTGCATCAATAGCCTACACTAGTAGCGTTTGTGTAACAGTTCTGGTGGCCCAATCCGTAATGCCAAAAACTGTTGTTCCAGAGGTCATTGGTTCGGTTGCTGTCATATGGTTAATTTTTTTCCTTCGTCATAAACTACAATAGCCAGTTCCTTTAAACCTGACGCAAAGAGTTGCATTTACCTTTCGTTTTATGTAACTTCGTTCACCCTTTAAACCTCGTCCCATTTAGACGTACAGCATGTGAGAGTATTAAGCAGGATTCAATCTTTGTTAGAAGGAATTGTAATTAATTGCACTCACAAGGTGAAATTACCCTCTAAAATACATTGTACAAGAATTAAAACCGTAGACAAAATATCAAAACAAAAATAACCTAACAAACAAAAATGAAAAAAAAAAAAAAAAAAAAAAAAAACGGACAAATAAAGTGAAGAAGACGCGAGCTCGTTTACCTTTCACCTGAAAGCTAATGTCATAACCATTGCACCAGAGGGAGTGCTCTGACGTCTCTTCATTGTTGTATGTTGTGCACTCAAGTGGTATTATCATTAGTAGTGGCGTACTGGCACTTTAGAAACTTATAGCCGTAATGAGTAGGCGTAGGCTTTCACGGCTGGTGTTCGAAATTATAAAAGAGTCTTCCGGGCTGATTTGGTCGTCTGGACCAAGTTTCGTCCACTACTGCGGTGGACATCAACGGTGGCGTGGTCGAAGTCTTCTTGGTGAAGGTACAGTTGCGTCTGAGGCGTTGACTTTTTCTTTTCAAGTGGAGGAAAAATCCATTTACGGAGCCCCATGCGCTGGGAGGCACAGAAGGGGAATGTGGGCTTCACCCGGAGGTACTACTCCACTAAAAAACCTCCACCGGTGAATTCAGGAGTGGAATCCGACAGTACCGCTAATGCACCTGTGGATTGAGGGTGTGGGTTTGTTGGCCGGCCACTAGGACCTAAGCCAGGAGAGAGGTCGCCAGGACGTGAACAATGCCGAGGCCTTGGACACGCCCTTGGGAATTAAGTGAGGGAGTATTAGGTTAGAGATGTCTCCGGACGGAGACGTCTTGCAGTGGTTCTGAAATAAAGAGCATTTAAGGTGAGAATTCGGATTTAATCAGGCCCCATGAGGCCTGACGTCACTCTATGTAGTAGTTGTGTTGTACATTCCTGCAGTAGGAACAAAGCCAATGGTTATTAATGTGCTAGATATTTTGTAGTAATTTTATTTTAATCATGCAGTTGAAGCGATTATGCATTCCTAAAATTAGGAACAAAGTCAGTGGTTATTTATCTGTCAAGAGGATTTGTTGGTTTACGCAGGCCACATGAAGTCTGACGTCACTTCATGCATTTGATGTGTTAATGCGTTCCTGAAATTAGGAACAAAGTCAGTGGTTACTTATCTAAGAGACATTTTTGTTGTTGTTTGTGGCTTGTGCTTTCCTGTAATAAGGAGCAGGGTCATTGAATTAATTTACTATTTACAAGTAGAGGCGGGAGATGCCATTAGAGTAAGTCCGTGGTGATTGCTGTTGGTAAGTGTCGGGTTTCGCCTAAGCCGCCTGCCCAATCAGAGCGCAGCTGCACTTAGGCCGCGCCCTCACAGTGAGATCCGCCTTTGACTACAATGAGCAAGGACTTTCAAGTGCCACTGGCAGAAGGAAAGGAATGGACATGCTATGGCTGTGTATTTCTGGATGTTTTACCTTACTAACGCGTCTAAGTATTCTTGGATATTTATTTCTGGTTCCTTCAGGCCAATTGTTCTATCGAACAGCGAGAGAGGTCTTTTGTGCGTATCATGTTCGAGGTTATACACACCTAGTTCTCGAATGAGGCGGTTGTGATTTTTATCTTTCTTATCGTATAAGTTTGCACTTTGCGCTTTGATGCACTGTTCGATGGAGCGTAGCTTAAGCTCGTTGTGTATAAGATAAGCCGGTGCTACTTGTGGAAGCTTACTATTACTCTAACTATTCTGTTTTGTAGTGTTTGCAGCTTATTAATATGTGTTTTGGCGGCATAGCCCCAAACGGGGGCCGCGTATGTTAAGATGGGCCTTATCAGAGATTTGTAAAGCGTAAGGCCCATATTTAGTTGTAATTGGCTGTTTTTATTTATCATAGGGTAGAGTTTATTTAATTGGCCGTTTGCCTTTGCCCTAATGGTGTCTATATGCTTTTTCCAGGTCAGACCTTGGTCCATAGTAACACCTAAGAGGTGACTTGGTCTTTCTATTCAATTTACTCGCCTCTGTATACCAGAGGCGGTTGTGAATGCCTGGGGAGCCTGTGCTGTATTCGTTTAGTGAATATGATTGATTGGCACTTAGTGGTGTTTACTTTGATTCTCCACTTTGCAAACCACGGCACCAGCTCATTTAGAGCGTTCTGCAAGCGCAGGTGGATGATCCGAGGTTGCGTAGATTGCGTTACTAAGGCTGTATCGTCCGAATATATGTATTTATCAGCACGCGTGAATTCTGGCATATCGTTAATATATAGATTAAAAAGCGTCGGCCCTATTAAACTTCCTTGTGGGACTCCTGCCCTAATGGGCCTTCGAGTGGAGGAGCAGTCCTACACTACCACCAGACGCCAGACGGAGTTCGAGTCGAGCGTAGATGATGTGATGTTTCCCCCGCTCGAGTGTCTTTACCGCAGTACCTAGCCGTCATACGGCTTAACCTGCGCGATGGTTTTGATGGTGTCACTACAGGGATGTTTATCACTGGGAAAAATTTGTTGGAACAGGGGTTTTTATAGGAACGGGAGGGATTGTAGGCAGGGATTGGTCCACAAGTGGGCTGTACGCGAATTCTACGCGCTAATCCCCACCAGGGTTCTGGCCGACAGCCACTCGCTGAGAGGTGAACTGAAACAGGTTATTCTCTCTGTTTTGAGTACAGATTGCATTTTCGCCTTTCCCATCTTAAGATTAGATCGTAGGACTTAAGATGTCCTTCGGCAATCTTTTGGATGGTAGTCGGCGCGGCTGTCTCTGGTCATACTGGCCCAGAGTATTCACCAGAGGGTTAAGGTGGTTCTGGAGTTTGTTGTACATTGTTCGAGCGCGAGTTTTAATCACGTCGACAATGTACGGGATACCGGAATGTTCGTGTAGGATATGGGCAGGAAATCTTCGGCCTGTATCATAGATCATCCTTAATGCCCGGTTCTGCAACGTCTGGAGTCTGATGAAGGTGGACCTGGCCACCACTCCCCAGATCTCGCATCCGTACAGGACCAGAGGCGGGATGATCGCTCGATACAGCTGAAGCTTCAGGCGTAAGGGCATGGTTTGGGAGCTCAGGATGGGGTAAAACTGCCGGAGGGCAGCGTGGCCTTGCAGTACTTTGCCCCTGACGTGATGTCTATACGTCAGCCACCGGTCCAGCGTGACCCCGAGATACTTCGCCGTAGTGACCCAGGGGATCCGACGGCGCCGAAGCACGAGGTCCCGCGGGAGCCGGTTGGCTATCGTATTAGCCAGGAGAATTGCAGAGCTTTTCTCCGGGTTAATAGACATACGCCAGTTCTCGCACCATCTACTGATGGCACAGAGGTGGGCTTGTACTTGTCGGTAACTGTAGCGCGGGTTCTTGTTAGTAGCGAAGATCATGAGATCGTCCGCATACTGACAGATGTGTGTGTTGGGGTGCGTCGGGAGATCGGCCATGTAAGCTGCAAAAAGTGCCGGTGACAGTACACTGCCCTCGGGAACTCCTGCGCCAATGGGCCTTTCTCCAGAAAATGATCCCTCCATCTTCACTCGGAAGCTACGTTCCTGTATGAAACTAGCCACCAAGTAAATGTATGGAGGGGGGATTTCGTGCTGTATGAGCTTGTAGACAAGCCCCTCGTGCCAGGTGGTAGATAATGCCTTTTCAAGCTACACTGCCACCGTTTTAGCCCTCTCCTGGTAAGCCAGGGAAGCTTTCTCGGCTACACGCAGTAGTTGCTCAATCGTGGAGTGACCAGAACGAAAACCAAACTGGTGTTCCGGTAGGAGACCTTTTTCCTCCAAAAGAGGTCCGAGGCGGGACAGGAACAGTTTCTCGAACACTTTCGAGACAACTGGTAGGAGGCTGATGGAACGGTAACTAGACGGAAAAACCGGATTCTTTCCCTGCTTCACAACGCACACCACACGCGGCTGTTTCCAGACAGCTGGAAAGTGACGCATGCTGAGGCATGCGTTGTAAATGCGGGTCAAGTGCATCACGGCTCTATGGTGTAGGTGCTGGAGCATTTCCGCTGTTACCCGGTCCTCTCCAGGGGATTTCCGGGTTTTTAGGGATCTGATGGTGTTAGTTATCTAGCGAGGGGTAACTATCGGGATGTGGAACTCCTCATGGCCCGCGGGTCCGACTTCTAAGAAGTCTTCTACCGCCTGTTCCACGAGGTCAGTGTGGTCATCGTTCTGAGGATCTACCCTAGGCGGGAACTGAGTTTCCAGATAGTCTGTTAGTGCCTCTGTTTTTCCCTCGGTTCAAAGACAAGTCTTCCCCGAGGGCTGTGCACTGGATGCTGGTGTGCAGATTTGTCTTTCCGCAAGCCTCGGACGATGCGCCACGGTTTCCTCTCCTGGAGGTTTGCGTGACGCAGCATGTTTTCCCAAGCTGCTTGCCTATGTTTTCTTAGGAGTCGTCTCACCAGGGATTTGAACCTCTGGTGTATTACTCCTATCCTAGGATGACGGAATCTCTGCCATAGCCTTCTTACAGCATTCTTAGCTTGAATGAGGCGTTTCAAAGGGACGGGGATAGATGTCGGGTTACGTGCATCGGTAGGAATACGATGCGTGTGAGCACGCACCGCATTTAGGACAGAGGTAGGAAACCCCGTGGCTGCCTCCTCGAGAGCCTCTATCGAGTCTATTCGAGGATTTGCTTCCACAGAGTTTTGAAGGGCTAGGACGGCTGCATCCCAGTCGACTTCATCCACCCAGTCCGGCACTCCCAGGGCAGTAAGATTAACGTCCGCATCCACCACAACAGGGTTGTGGTCGGAGTCCAGATCGTTAATCACAGAGAGGTCCAAGTGAAATGGTATGTTTTTGGGTGACTATGAAATCTATGATATTCGCGACGCCGCGTGCCGGGTAGTGAGTTGGACCTCTCGGCCCGTGCGCGTGAAGGCCGGGGTTCCCACTAATGAGACTGTACAGTCCCCGTCCCTTCACGTTCTGGGTGCGGCTGTGCCAGCTTGGGTGTTTGGCGTTGAAGTCGCCTGCAATGCAAACCCTGTGGTGTAGGTTCAGGAGTGCCGTGATGTCCGCTTCATAGAAGTGCCCATCCGGCGGGTCGTATACCGCCACAAGCACCAGGTCGTTCCCGCCCAAGGATAGCCTTATGGCGGTTGCTTCCAGGTGTTGTAGCGGAGGAATGGTAACAGGAGTGTGGGTGAGATGGTTCTTTATGAAAATGGCAGTACCACCGCCCTGTCGGCCGACCCGATCAGACCGCTGAGCGGCGTAACTTGGCAGGTTAAACTGTACACCAGCGTGCAAGTGCGTTTCACAGACCATCAGGATATCAATCCCATGACTGTCCACGAACTCCAGCAGGCCAGGTCTCTGTTCTCTAACCCCATTTGCGTTCCAGAACGCAGCTCTAAATGAACGCACAGTTCTATGCGCCATTAAGAGCTCATGGAGTTAGAGTAGAGTTCCTTAGCCGTTTGAAGCACCGCAAGGTGCTTCTTCACAGCGGAAATCCCAGGTTTGTTGAATGTTTCCCTGCAGTGTCGTAATATTGGGAGGGAACGCTGAACTAAGTCGGCGAACCAGGTTGCCAACTCAATGAATTCAGCCATGTCCTCGGAGGCGAATGTGTCCCCTAAGGTTAGTTGCGGGATGTTTTGTTGAGGCACTGCTGCCTCGGGATTGGCTGGGCCAGTCCGCTGGGACGAGCTAGCATTGGCGGGCTCTGTTGCTTGCTGAGTGGTTGACGCGGTTTGAGCTGTGGGTGCTGGTGGTGGGGAAAGTTTTTCAACAGTTTTGTTGAAATCTTTCGCCACAGTAGGTTTTTCTGTGTTTTCCACCACAGAGGCTTTCTTCTTCCCCTTCTTGGGGGGACGCTTCTCCTTAGGAGCGGTGCTGGGTGTTGGAGCAGGTTTCTTGCTCGCAACCTGGGGTGGAACACTTTCCGGGACTGGCGTTGTCATTGCCTTGGCAACCTGGTCGTTAGGGGTTACTTCCGCGGCCTCGGCCTGCGCGAGAGCACCTTCGTGTCCCGCCAGGGCCTTGGCGAAAGAGACCCCTGTTCTGACTTCAGTGTCAGCCTTGCCCTGTCTGCCTTGCATTATCGCAAGTCTCCTAGGGCACCCGCGATAGATCCCTATGTGACATCCATCGCAGTTGGCGCACCTTTTCTCTTCTTTTGGTGTCGGGCAATCCTTTACCAGGTGCTCGCCCACACAACGGAGACACTTGAGAGTCCTCTAACAGGCAAAGCTGGAGTGGTGGAAACCCAGGCACTTATAGCACTGGGCTGGCCCCTCCTTGCCGTGATACGGCTCAATCGTGACCCGTGTATAGTACAGGCGAGTCACCTCGTCAATCTTAAGGGTTCCCTCCCCTTGTTTCTCTACAGATACTAGGAATAGTGGTAGGGGCACCTTTGTGGGTTTCCCCTCCTTCACCTTTGTAGTGGTGAGTTGCACCACGGACCGCGGTTCGATTCCGTGTTCGTCTTTCAGGCCGGCACGGATATCCTGGGGGTCTGTCTCCGAATCAAGACCTCTAATGACCCTGCGAACCACGTGGGGTCGCTGGAGCGAGTACGTGGGGAATTTTATTCCACCCGCTTTCAGCACTTCCCTTGCGGCTGCATGGTCTCCAGAGGAAGTGGTCCGGATTACAACACGCCCTGGGTGTCGTGTTGCCTGGAATTCCGCCTTTAACTTTCCCCTGAGTTCCTTCATCACCTTGATGTGATTAGGGAAGGGGTCAGACACAATTGGCGGAATTTTTTCCGCCTTTTGTGCGGCTTGGTGCTGGGGGGACGCGGCAGGTCCCGATGAAGGAGCGGGTCGTTCTGGGTTCAAACCAGAGGACCTTTTCCTGCGGCTTTGTACCAGTACAAGGCCATCGTCGTCCGGCAGTGCTGGAGTCGGGTTGACAGGAGCTGGTGGTGTTAAAGGGACGACTGTCCCTTGGTTAACAAGGCCCACGGCCTTTTTCACCTTCGGCCTACTCATGGCCTTAGTAAGTGCCTTGGCTTTCGCCTTGGCGATGCTCACTCGGGAACCGGGTGAGGGGTTCGAGGTAGAGGGTGTCGGGGGTGTCAAAACCATGTCAGGTCTTACCTCTTTGCTGGTACTCTGTTTGCCTTTCATGGTCGGTGCAGGTGCCACTCGGCTCCCCACAGAGGGCCAGACGCCTTGCGGCGCGCCTATTGGGGTTCCAGCGAACCCCGGGTCCAGACCTGAGTCCGGACCCTTGGCTACAACCTTGTGGGCCTGCAGTCTCGTGAGACAGGAGACAGGCTAGTAGAGGGCCTACGCCCACTGCCGGTCCTGTGTTGGGGCAGCTCCGGGAAAGCTGCCTCGGTGGAGTCTCTTCCTTCTTCTTCAGCTTGGAGTGCCCTAAAATCTGCTATCAGATCTCTTATAGGACACTCCGCGACGAACTAGCGGCGCCCGGCCTGGCAAATGTACTGTATGAGTTGGCGCGGTGCGTAGAAGGGTCCAGATGTAAAGGCGGTTTGAGAAAGGTAGAGAAGCTGGAGTCAGATACACTCACAGTGATTGTGTAACTAATTTTGACCAGTCACACACATCTACTCACCGTTTACAGTTACAACAGGCAACGTCGCGAGAAGGGAAATCCCAAAATATTTCACATAGGTGGTTATGTGAGGATTTCAAGACATAAATCTTTGTTGGGGAATCATAAATAAATCTTTGTTGGTTATACACCGAACTGGGGAACTGATATCGTTCAAATTGTAAGGATACGGAATGCCGATCCTGTCACATACATCTTGGAAGATCGTGATGGAACGGAGATACAAGGTGGCTTTTATGGGCACGAATTGCTGAAACCATGCATCCTGACATATATCTCGTGGAGCGTGTAATACGTCGCCTTGGTAATAGGTTGCTTGTGAAATGGTTATGCTCCCCTACACAGGAATGGATTAGTGTAAATGATATTGTGCAAAAGGAATATGTATAAGGTTATCTTTTTGATAAATAGAAACAAGACATCTTTTCCTACAACTGAAGTGATTTATTACAAATAAACGTTCACACAAAAATGCATCCTAATTCCATTTTTACTCAGTAATATATATTGCAAAAATTATAAAATGAAATACAATAAAATGTTACAAACTATTTGCAAATAAACCTTCACAAGTGTATCATAATTCCAATTAAAAACATTTTTGTTCAATAGTATACAAGGTGTTAGGGGTATGAGTGCGCAGACTTCAAAGGCAACTTCCTGGCGTTAAACTGAAACATAAGTTCCTGTACCATTTTCCTCTATAGTGCATAGTTTCATAAATAAAAATTAAGCTGGTCATAAGTGTGATTGCAAATATGTCCCCACTCCGTTATCATCTGCTTCTGCAATTAGAACAGCGAGGTAGAGCTACAAAAGATGCGTTATTTATGTCTTTACAATATGTTATTAAAATGATTCGTTTAGCCATAAAATGATATGAAAGGACTGGATTCCAGCGTGTGCATTGGAATAAATTCGTGGGCATAAGCTTGACAACCCCGCAACATTAGTTCGTGAGAAGCGCGGAAAGTGAGAGAATGTTGACAGTACAACTACCCCTGCGACATCCGTGCACAACAGCAGGTTCTGTCAGTGCTTCAGGTGCGTTAAATGCATTCAGAACTATGGCAGTCTTTACAAATCAAGACTATTTAGATATGCTTCTTGCTTAGGGCAAAACCGATTGCAACACACGTGAAGCGCAACGCTTGATGATCTTCGCACACGTGTGTTTGAAGCAGCCCTAGAGATTGAGCAGAACACAGAAGCTCTAACAAGGGTAGGGCTAAATTGGCTAAGAAGATGCGATGCCTGCGTAGATTTTCACGGAGCACATTTTGAACATCTACTGTAAAAGACATCTTGTTGAGTTTGCAGTTATTGACCATTAATAATTTTCTTCTTCTTCTTCTTCTTCTTCTTCTTGTTCTTCTTCATCTTTTTCTTCTTCTTCTTCGTCGTCTTCTTCTTCTTCTTGTTCTTCTTCTTCACGTCTTAGGCCATCTAGGCTGTTCCGGCTCCAAAGTCATGTTCTTTATAATAGGTTTTCCTGTTTAGCAAAAGGTGGCTGTTTTTAATTACACAATTACACGAATGAGGTATTTCCATACTTAACATTTGAAGTTGCTATCTTTGATCATCCGACTACACCTTATGCGTAGCTTCTTACGCAGCTTTTAGTTTAGTTCTCGTAAATACGATTGAATAGCTTAAAAGCAAACTACCCCATCCCCCGTTACTGGCATTAGCTGACAAGAAACACAAAGGCACGTGGCGAACCGGATTTCGAGCGCTAGCCTAGATTAGACCTTCACCCGTTGCAGCTGTGAACGCATGCCTGATCGCAAACCAAAACAAAACATTCGAACTGTGTTGTCACACTGTGCAGATAATGTATTCAATAATGTTCGATTATCTCCTTTAACTTTCAAGATAGATGGAGGTGCTATTGGACTTTATTATTAGTCATATTTGGCTCTCCCAGTACAAGAAGTCTGCGCACTCATACCCCTAACACTCTTTATATTACAAAAAATATGATGTGTTGCACTCACATGACTTTCTCTACTTTTGTACTAACCATTCTTACAAACTCTTATTCCTATATCTTCTTCGTGTTAGTTAAAATAAACATTTGTACAAATTATCTTATTGGTTATTTCCTTGTAGCTACAAGGGGAATATTAGAATACAGTAGTCTTTGTGCGATAGTCAAATCATTTAAAGCTTTGTGATTCCGTTCTCTTTGCACACCTAACATATTAAAAAGTGAACAACGATGTTCCATTTCACGAAAGCTTTAAGTTTTACGAAACTCACACACATAACCAGGAATATCTCCGAAATGGTTCCACCTACAAGAAAATTTATTGAGACATAAATTGATATTTTAGCAAGACCTACATCTTTTGTATAGTATGATTTGGTCGATCTCTAACGGTTTACTAGCTTTGCAAAAGTCCTCCAGAGTAAATATGACTACAGGGGCTATAGCCAGAAAATTCAAGATATAAATTTCATTTGCCATAAAAATATCTCTAACATATGGCATTTTAATCAAAATCGTTAGAGCCATTTTCAAGAAAATAAAAATTTTCGAAAAATGTTCCATGTAAAGGGTAGTTTAGGGTTGGTCTACTTTCTTCAAAATCTTCGTGTCGCATCCTTGAAAGGCATTAAACTTAAATACCAACTTTGGTTTTTAACTGACTTTTCGTTTTTGAGTTATGCTGTCCACAGACTGACTGAAACACAGACAGACACAGACTGACACACAGACACACACGGACCTTTTTCTAAAACTACCTTTTTGGATTCAGGGGTCTCAAAACATATATTTCCGGTGAAATCTCGACATTGAATTTTTGGGTGGAATACAATTCTTCCCCTACTTGTCAGTAGAGAAAGTAAAAAGTATAAATTAAATGTTTGTGTTAGACTTTAAGCGTATAGTTTGTATCATGATCAATTAAAAATATATCCTTTATTAGGAATAAACCATTACTCCAATGTCTTCTAATTTCAGGTTATTTTTTGATAAATAAAAACATGACATTTTTCCCATAACTGAAGGGTTTTATTATTAAAAAAAAAAAAAAAAAAACATACTTTATAGTGCATCCTAATTCCAATTTTTTTTTGTTCAGTAATATATATTACAAAAAATTATAAAATCAAGTACAATAAATTATTACAAACTATTTCCAAATAAACCTTCACACGAATGCGTCTACATTCCGATTAAAAAAACTTTTTTTGTTCGGTAATATATATTACAAATAAGCCATTACCCCGATGTCTCCTAATCACAAAATTATAAATGACGATAGCAAAATAGTAGGTATAAATTACACACAGTAAATAAATATCCTAACAGTAATCAAAAATTTGTAGTTACATCATCGCACCGCTAAACGTCAAACCCTGTTCACAGATATCCTAACTTATTCTTACAATAATCAAAATTGGTAGTTACAACACCGCACCGCTAGACGTTGAACCCTGTTTAGATTTTTATTGTTACAAACAAACCATTACCGACCGTTAAGAAACATTACATCATATGACTTAACTGTTTGTGTTAGGCTTTAAACGTATAGTTGTCATTTATACGTTGCAAATGCTAAATGAGGCAGCGAAGTTTCAAGAATTCTATAAGGACCCCATGCCAAAGTTTCAAATGAATTTTCCCGCATGTAACGTTGTGTGTCACAACTTCTTACAGTAATTTGATTACTTTCTATAAAATGTACAACTCGTTTATAACTTCTAAAACAGTTTTGTTTGGCGTAATGTGTTACATTCATATCCTTAAGGCATGCTAGGTAATACTCAAACGTTATAGACCTCATTGCAACTCCAGTAATTCCTTTGACTATTTTTACATAATGATCAGGGGACCGATAAGAGTATAATTTCGAGCGTAAACCCACGTATTATTCCACAACTTGCCCTGATAATTCAACTTTAAACAATCCCGAAAACTTTTTATTCTTCAGAGGAATTGCATACATGTCATCCTTAGGGTAATTAGACGTGTCAAATAAGTTTATGTGAGTTCTAATATATTCATAGTTGTCGGTGCTGGTTTCAAAGAGGAAGGCGTTGGTGTCAGTGTAATTCAACACTACATCATTTAAATGTTTTTCAGGGTGTTGAAATAAAAGTGATACATTAGATGTTTTGACAAATTTAATATGGCTTGTTCAATGTACATCGGTTTCAGCATGCGAACTTCTCTAGATAATTCAATACCGACAAGATTTTCATAAAAAATAATATATCTGATACATGTTTGTCTTGCAATTAATTTGCGTGCCGGTTTCCAAATGGTAACTGTGCGGAAATCATTATAGCGACGAACATTTTCTATAAATTTACCATAAACAGAATTATTCAACTTTTTCCACAAGTGCTGTTCAAATTTTGTTTTAGTTTCAACCCGTTTAGCAGCATTTAAATCAATATATGTTTTCAGTCAAAAAGCCTGTCTATACAAAACACCTCTGTGTATTCGTTTCATTTTTAAGCCGAGTTGTATACATGGCTGCAGGTCACATAAGACGTATTTTTCTTTGTCATTCAGTGTTGAAAGCAATTTTTTATATTTATCACCCGGAGCGATTTCTCTTTGAGGACATGACGGTAAATCGTTATAAAAATCGTGTATCTTACGAGGATATTCAAGGTCCACCTATAATACATAACAAAATAAATATCCGAATCAGTTGCAACATTCAAAAAATCAATTGAATTTATCTCCGATTAGGTTAACCATCTCAAATGTGTATAGGGAAGTGCGTTATTTTTTATAGTCGTGCTATATAAAACGTTACAATCCACGTACAAGAGAAACTTAACAGGTTACGACTCGTCATAAGTAGGCATATATTTATTATTGGATTTGGAATACTTTTTGGATACGTGGCACATCCCTTCACAAAAAAACTCCCTTGAAAAATTCAAGCATAAATTGATTGGTAATCAGAGATAATTCAACTGTTGTAATTTTAAGCATTGCATTATATGCAAGACCTGGGGTCTTGCATATAATGCTGGATCTAACATACGAGCATAGTTCCATACTTAACTCTCTGATTTTTTCAAATATATCTGTTAATAACAGGGTGTCCATCTAGAGATATAGTTGCATATACTCCCTAAATTCGCAGTTCCAAATTCATTCCAAACTATTATGGTATGATTATAATCTTCGTCAGATACATCGTTAAAGCTTTCTTTAGAAGGCAGAGTGGTTTCTGATAACTTCTCTCTGCAATCTAAATACGTATACGGATATATTTCCTTCCGTGTCATTAAAGTTCTTCTAATAGGATTCGAATGTTGTTTATTCATATACCGATAATCTTAAGGGTCTAAAATACCCGATAAATCAGATAATTTTGAATCTAAGAATCTGCAGCAATGAAGAAACCGTAAATATATGAAGTTAACGTTATAGGTATATCTTTTACCAAATGACAGATAATTCTCCGATGTCAGCGAAATGCATGCTATAGGTTCTTGGTCATATGGCAACTTTTTAACTATGAAATGAGCATTGTATGCTCACAAAGGGTGGAAAAATATCGGAATGAAATTTGGTAGCATTCTATTTAAATTGCACGACTGATAGTAGTTACAGTCCCCTTAAGCAATTGAATTCAAGATAATTCTGCCGCTAGATGGGATTAGCGTCGCGTGGCGCTAGTGTCGCCGTTGATGACGGGAAATTTCAAAAGTTTATATGGCGGGATACTTCCCGCCATCAACGGCGACACTAGCGCCCCTAGCACCAGGATTATCGTTAATCCAATTGCTTAAGTGGGGACTATTTATTTGTTTATTTATTTTATTGAGAAGATACATTGAAAGTTACTAAATTATTGCTGTACGAAAAGGAGCACAAACTTGCTTGGCGGTTATAGAAAGTTGGTTGCAAATGAGGTGGACGTCGGTTGGAGGGAAACAATGAAAGATGATTTTGCTGTTAAGCAGCAATGCTTGTCGTTCCTTGGGCAGCAACACCTCGCTGCGTGGTCCGTTTTCCAGAAACTTTAGGAGTACAGAGCAGCAGGTGCAGTTGGTGTGGAGCATCTGCTGCGGTACTTGCGGAGAAACTCTTGGATTTGCGCGTTCGGCGAGTTCTTGGTATAGTGCAACTTGACACCTGGAGCGCAAGTGCGAGAGACGAAGACGGAATTTTCAGCAGGAGGACAGTGGTAGGTTTTGCAGGGTTCGCAGGGCATTCCTCCACGAGAGCTCGGTACCAACTGAAGGCAAAGTGAGACGTATATGTAGATGAAAGAGGCATCCGATGGAAGTGCTAAGTTTGCGATAACACACACCCACTGCTGGGGGAGGGGAGGGGGAGGGGTGGGGAGAGGGTGGGGAGGAGATGAAATGAATATCCGCAGGAAGGAGATTGCGATATCACACATCTGCCGGATGTGGCTTTCTAACACAGGAAATACCGTTGAGATTTTACCACCAATTGCTTTTTTAATAAAATAATCTGTTTGGTGGACCTTGAGCGTCTGAATTTTGAACGAGAACTCTGTCTTGACGGACGCTAAACATCCAATCGCTGAGTATGTGATCTGCCATAATATAGGTCGGTGAATAGTCCAAGTGCGCCGTTAAGCATCTGCCGAGGTATATCCGCTCTTGTTTTCCTCATTTGCTGCATTTCGTCTGCCGAGATGTATTCTTGCTCGTAGAAAATGATAAAAACGTGACGTGACTTGCGGAAGGGAGCAGAGATGTGTTCTCGACGGGAGTTGCGAAGGTAAGGAGCAAAGGATCTTGAAGCAATGGGTAAAACATGGAATGCGGAAGTGACGTGTCGTGATTTGATTGTAGAAAATAAGACGAGATGGGATTGCTGGTTAGGATTGAAAAAATGACGGTGATTGGAGGAGATAAAGAGCGTTGCGATTGGATGAAAAATGAGGAAGCAACTTTTGCCTGTATTTTGGATTGGTGAAGCGGTAGCAAATATGTTTATTTTTAATACAAGTGTTATTCATTTTATTCTATTTTTGTTTTATTTTATTTTTGATCTCGCGGAAGCGCCGAGTTAATCTCTTCACCCTCTTCTCAAACTAAAAAAAAAAAAAAAAAAAAAAAAACCAAGAAGCTCATCTGTTGATCGAAAGTCACACCGAAATATCGATGGGGTAAAACATGGTATGCTGGAGTGACGTGTCAGGATTTCATTGGAGAAAATAAGACGAGATGGGAATGGTGGTTAGGATTGAAAAAATGGCGGTGATTGGAGGAAATAAACAGCGTTGCGATTGGATGAAAAATGAGGAAGCAACTTTTTCCTATGTTTTGGATTGGTGAAGCGATAGCAAATATGTTTATTATTATTATTATTATTATTATTATTATTATTATTATTATTATTATTATTATTATTATTATTATTATTATTATTATTATTATTATTATTATTATTATTATTATTATTATTATTATTATTATTATTATTATTATTATTATTATTATTATTATTATTATTATTATTATTATTATTATTATTATTATTGTTATTATTATTATTATTATTATTATTATTATTATTATTATTCAATCAAATATGTTGAAGTGCTAAGCTCACGTCTCTGAGGTTAAGTAAAAGAGTACGTAGGAATATAATTTGATAAATACAGTTAACTACTGTCTTAACGAGCTGATTGGCAAGCTTTTTAAACATTTAACTGTTATCCAAGTTTTCTGAATTTCCTTCGCACATGCAGGAAACCATGTACGAGTAATTGAAGTCATTCCAAGCTTTCAGGCATAGCTGATAGTTGGGAAAGAAACAAGAAGTTTATGAACAACTATTAACAACTATGAAAATAAGTATATTGGGTGTAAAAGCCGTTTGAATATTACACGTCAGAATTTTTCTCAGAAGTACATTATTCATTTAGGAGAAATGTTGCATTAACGTCACGCCACTTTCTTTGCCCTTCCTTCTACAAGCAATTTATTACACAAGAGGGGAAAGAAGACATTGGAGAATTGCCATAAAGAAAAGTAATAAAATCTATTTGAAAATTAAAACCGACAGCAAAGAATATATTGGGAATTGATAATGTTACAAGCGTATTTAATATCATTTGTGGCTTTTTATAAGTTCTACATTTCTAGCTTAGCAAGTTTCTGGGTGCCTCTTACGATTAAAAACTTATACCAAGTAATATACAATTGATTCAAACTAAGATAACAAGACAATTCAAAATATGGATTATACTATTTGAAATATTCATTATTACCCGTAGTTTGATGATATGTCCCTACAACTTTGAGACATTGGACTTCGGTTGCACATGCTCATAGCATGCACATAGCTTAAACAAAGATTTAATTAAAAACTCTTATAAAGCAGGAAATAATCAAAATAAACACACCAGGAAGGCACAATGCAAAAAACTCCGTTTAACAACAAGGGATCAAATTCTCTATACACACGCGAAGTAGACGGCGAAAAAAAAAGTTTCGCTTGACACGGTGAAAGATCCCATGATGATCATCCAAACAATTGAATAACACTGACTAACGAGGCAAGTTGCGAGTTTAAAAAAAGATGAGAAATCAGCACAAGGTTTCCGCCACGCATATGACCGTTGCCTTTAAAAGTTCTTGGAAAAGTGCACGAAGAATTCTGTAAAGGCAGTTTTGGGCCGAGAGTTGGGGGAAATGAAGCAACGCGGCAAGTTGTGAGTTTAAAAAATCAAGGAATCAGCACAAGATTTCCTCTACGCAATATGACCGTTGCCTTTTAAAAGTTCTTGGAAAAGCTGATCTTGCACACGCGCGTGCCGAAAGCGAATGTCTCCGAGCGATGTATGAGTGAAGTGTGGGCGTGGAGGGGGGGGGGGGGGGAGGAGGAAGCGAAGTCTGGTTACGAAGCGAACGAAGCAGTACAGGAAACTTTACCTAAGTCAGAATGTCACGTAGCCTGCTTGCCTAGCAAGATGCAGAACAGATGACTGCCCGGAATTGACACGGTCGCTTGTGCACAAATACAGGCCGCATGATACCTTTCCAACGGTTCTATGTCAGTGCGTCTAGTATAACATTACGTCACCTCTTCTGTATGTGTGTGTTTGTGTGTGTGTGTGTGTGTGTGTGTGTGTGTGTGTGTGTGTATGTGTGTGTGTGTGTGTGTGTGAAGTGAACGCATTGCTTTTAGAGTTCATAAGGCTGGAACATAATTATAGCTCGCTGGACTTGCTAATGAAACATTTAACGGACTGGGCAACCAAAATTGCGGCCTTTTTTTAAAAAGAGTGAGGCGTTTAAGCGGTTTGCCGGAGAGCGAATTGAAAACGATCTGGGTTGAAATTATACAGCTATTATAACATTATAAGATAAAATCATACCTTATACGAGCACAGAGCGTATCCAAAGAATTTTGGAAAAGTGAATGTGTGCTTAAAAAAAGAAAGGTTAAGGTGGTATCGCAACATGAAGCCGCAACCAGGGGTAAGTGAAGACCTATCCCCACAGCCTACGTTCGAAATATTAGGGTATAGGCAGAGATCCATGAAAAGACTATTTTCGGGCTTTACCTAAGCAGAAATTTCCGTGAACTCAGCCCCTAGAGATGCAAACCCCGAGCAATGGGTGGTGGATTTATTATCGATATTCTAAATTTTGCCAAGGAGAACCTTGTAGACCACGAACCCGGTTATTTAGGAATATCGATTACCGACCAAAAGCAGACGGCCAAAGCGTTTAATATCAATGTCAGGCGCACAGAACAAGTGAACGCAGATGCTGTCGTTGAGAGCATCGAAAGGGTCTTGAAAAGCAACCAACAGTTCTTCCTAAGCGGTCCTCTGAAAGTTACTTTCGTGTGGACCAAAGAGGTCGCGGGTTCGTGTTACCGACCATGCGATAACTGCAGCGGGAACAAAGGCATCGTAGAAATTAGAAACAAAGACCAATTGTGCTTAGTAAGAGCCATTGTTGTTTCCAAAGCCAAAGTGGATTGCGACGTCAATTATACAACGATGAGACGCTCAGAATTTGTCCAAAAGCAAAAGGCCGAAGCTCTGTGTCAGCGCCTGGGGAAAGGCAAACTGAGCTGCACGATAGATGACATCAGATGCTTTGATGTGGAGTTGCAGGATTACGCGGTGACGGCGTTTGGCGATCATACAGGCAAGCTCGTGCTGTACGCATCCGACAAGCAATGGGATAAGCACATTGACGTTATGTTGCACGAGGCGCACTTTAACGCCATTTCCGACCTTCAAAAATGTTTTAAATGCAGATATAGTTGCCGTCAGTGTCACTATACCTGGGCAGACAAAAGAGAATACCGTAGGTGCAACGCCAAGTGCTCTAAATGTCACCAGCAATGTGATGCACGATTCGATGCTTACATACACTGTACTGCGTGCAACAGAGACTTTAAGGGGCCTACATGCTATTCGAACCACTCCAAGAACGGCGTATTTTGTCCCAAATAGCTCTCGGTGTGCGACGTGGAGAAGGTGTGTGCGTCTTGCAATAAGCTGGTGAATTTGAGATACAGAAAAACTTCGCACGACTGCGGGGAAAAATATTGCAAACATTGCAAGACGCACGTCGATTCTAATCACTTGTGCTTTATACAACCGTATGCTTGTAAGAACACAAAAAAACAATACATCTTTATGGTCATAGACTTCGAATGCACCCAAAACGTGTCCTATACCGGTAAACAGCACACCTACGAACATGTGCCTAACTTCTGCGTTTTATACCAAGCCTGTCCGCTTTGCATAGACGAACGCCGCAAAATGGCGTACTGTACCGAGTGCGGCGCCAAAGAATGGGTATTTATGAGCGACCCTGTAAAACAGTTCTTTGAGCATATCGCGCAGCCGAGGTTGGCAGTTTTATTAAAGTACATGGTGGGGCATTTAAAAAGGGCGCCGGAGCTTATCATGAACGGCGGCAAGATATACCGAAAGAGATACGGTGGCGTCACCTTTATCGATTCGCTCAACTGCATACCCATGCCACTGTCTCGCTTTTCGAAGACCTTCGACTTGAAGGAATACAAAGGCTAGTTTACTTATTTATCTAACACCAAGCAAAACGAGCACTACGTGAGTCCCATTCCCGATCAAAAGTATTACTGCCCCAAAGGTATGCCGGTACAGACCCGAAGAGCCTTCGAGCAGTGGCACGAAGAAAAGGCGGACCTTCGACCTTAAGGCCGACATGGTGACGTATCGTAAAATGGACGTATTTCTCCTCAGTCGGGAAGTTTCCAAATTCAGAAGGGAATTCGTAGATGAGAACGGCATAGATCCGTTCAGGGAATGCGACACCATCGCTCAGGCGTGCATGTGCGTGTACAGGTAGCGCTTCATGCCGCCGAAAAAGATTGCCCTCTTACCCGTGGGCGGGTATCGACAAGCGGACAGGCAGTCTCGCATATGGCTGACTTGGGTAGAGTCACAAAATAATAGTGTTATTCAGCACGCTATGAGAGGACGCGAAGTCAAAATTGCCGCCCACAAGGTGGACGGGTACAGAGAGGAAGACCGAACGTGTACTTCTTCGTTGCTTCTACCACGACTGCCGGCGATGGTTTCACAATCGCCACTCCCCCATATACAACACGGCCAACCAAACCATGGCCTCCAGGTTGGAGAGCACAGAGAAGGTCGCGGCCAAGATCCGAGACACGGCTACGCCGTGGTGGAGTTGTGGGAGTGCGAGTTCAACGCCATGATGAAGGCCGACCGGGAGTTCGAGCGTCACGCCAGAGACTTCCCGGTACCAGAACCCCTGAATCCCAGAGACGCCTTCTACGCAGGCCGCATGAACCGTACCAAGACGTACTGCGAGTCCGAGGGGGACAGGAAGATCTTCTATTACGACGTGTGCAGCTTGTACCCGTTCGTGAACAAGACCAAACCCTACCCGTCGGCCACCCGAAGATACACGTGGATCGCTTTCCGCGCTTGGAAGACATGAGTGGCGGGCTCGTCAAGGCCGAGGTTCTAACGCCGCAACACCTGTACCACCCGGCGCTGCCAGCGCGCATCAACGGCAAGCTGGAGGCGGAGAGTCAAGACGAGTGCGAACACCGAGAGCACGAGAGGGCCCTGAAGGGCACCTGGGTGGTCGACGAACTCAAGGTAGCCCTCGAGGAGAGGTACCGCGTCCTCCAGGTCCTCGAGATCTAGGAGTACGACGTGGTGCAGTACGACTGGGCCACCGGAGACAAGGGACTGTTCGAGGCCTACGTCGATCAGTTCCGGAAGATCAAGACGGAAGCCTCCGGTTGGCCTTTGGGCTACGACACGCATGACAGTAGAGATCGCTACCTGAGGAAGCTCTCGGAGCACGAAGGCGTCGCCCTAGATCCTCATGTGATCGCACCCAATCCCGGTCGGCGCGAGCTTACCAAGCTGATGCTCAACAGCTTCTGGGGCAAACTAGGGCAGAGGGACAACCTCCCCACGTGCGAGCTCGTCGAAGTGTACGATCGACTCCTGGAGCTGCGCAACGAACCGGGCGTCCAAGTGCAAACCTACGTGCCCGTCACCGGCGACGTCATGTATGTTGTGTGGAGGTACTGCGAGCAGATTTCCACCGCCAACGACGTGATAGCGGCTTACACCAGGGCCCACGCCCGCCTGGTGCTCTACTCTTACCTGAAGCGCCTCGGAGAACGGGTGTGCTACTTTGACACCGACTCCGTCGTCGCCACCGCCACTCCGGGGGAATGGACGCCGTCCGTCGGATGCCTCCTGAGAGACATGATGGAGGAATTGGAGAAGTACGGACGCGGCCCGTACATCTCTCGGTTGGCATCGAAGGGCCGAAGAGCTACTGTATGGAGATCCGGCCCCCAGAGACGTGTAAGATCTTCTCGGTATGCAAGGTCAAGGGCATTACATTGAATTTCGGCAACTTGCAGCTGGTGAACGCCGAGGTGATTCAAAACACGGTGCTCCGGGACACCGACAGGGCGGTGACACTGACGGGCACCCAGATATCGAGGAAGCCGTCGTGAACGGTGGTGACCGAACCCTGCGTCAAGGCTTTCCGCATGCTGGTGACCAAGCAAGTGCCGGCCGAGGGCCTCGATCCTTATCCTTTCGGTTACAAAAGGGTTCGGGATAAATAGAGACAGCGGGTGCGCCTGCGGGGTTGCCATCATCATTCATCATTGGATGGTGAATGAGCTCGCATCGTCGTCGCCTCGACTCTACTCGACTGGACCACTGGGAGAACGGAAGAGCCAACTGCGTGACCTCTCGTCAGGGAGAAGCCTCGTCGCACAGCGCCAACTTACTAAAGAGCACTTGCCAAGCAGGCGCCTACAGTCCGTCGCGGAGTGTCCTATAAGAGGTATGGTAAGCAGATTTTAGGGCACTCCAAACTGAAGGAGAAGAAGACACCACCGAGGCAGCTTTCCCGGAGCTGCCCCGACTCGAGACAGGCAGTGGGCTTTGGCCCTCTATTCGCCAGTCTACTGGAAGAGGCTCGTAGAGCCCTTCCACATACCAGCCAGGCCGGAGGAGACTCAACTGACTCTGACAGACTGACGTTACCGCAGCCCCACAAGGTTGTAGCCAAGGGTCCGGACTCAAGTCTGGACCCGGGGTTCGTTGGAACCCCAATAGGCGCGCCGCAAGGCGTCTGGCCCTCTGTGGGGAGCCAAATGGCACCTGCACCGACCATGACAGACCTTCCCAGTACCAGCAAACAGGTAAGACCTGACATGGTTTCGACTCCCTCGACACCCTCAACCTCGAACCCCTCACCCGTTCCCCGAGTGAGTATCGCCAAGGCGAAAGCCAAGGCACTCACTAGGGCCAAGACTAGGCCGAAGGTTAAAAAGGCCGTGGGCCTTGTCAATCAAGGGACAGCAGTCCCAATCACACCACCAGCTCCCGTCAACCCTACTCCTGCACTGCCGGACGATGATGGCTTTGTACTGGTACAGAGCCGTAGGAAAAGGTCCTCTCGTTCAAATCCAGACGGACCCGCTCCTTCACAGGGACCTGCAGCGTCCCCCCAGCACCAAGCCGCACATAAAGGCGGAGAAAATCCCGCCTATTGTGTCTGACCCCTTCCCGAATCACGTCAAAGTGATGAAGGAACTCAGGGGAAAGCTAAGGGCGGAATTTCAGACAACGCGGTATCCAGGGCGCGTTGTGATTAGAACCACCACCTCTGGGGACCATGCGGCCACAAAGGAGGTGCTGAAGGCGTGTGGAATTAAATTCCACACGTACTCCCTCCAGCGACCCCACGTTGTTCGCAGGGTCATCAGGGGTCTTGATTCTGAGACAGACCCCCAGGACATCCGTGCCGGCCTGATGAACGAACCCGGAATCGAACCGCGGTCCGTGGTGCAACTCACCACAACTAAGGTGAAGGAGGGGAAACCTACCAAGGTGCCCCTACCGCTATTTCTAGTGGCCATCATAAAACAAGGGGAGGGAATCCCTAAGATTGACCAGGTGACTCGCCTATATCATACGCGAGTCACAGTTGAGCCCTATCACGGCAGGGAGGGACCGGCCCAGTGCTACAAGTGCCTAGGCTTCCACCACTCCAGTTTTGCCTGTGAGAGGGCTCTGAAGTGTCTCCGTTGTGCGGGCGAGCACTTGGTAAAAGATTGCCCTGTACCAATGGATAATAAGAGGTGCGCTAACTGCGATGGTTGCCACATAGGCATCTATCGTGGGTGCCCTAAACGACTTGCTATAATGCAAGGAAAACAGGGCAAGGCTGACGCTGAGGTCAGGCGGGGGGTCTCTTTCGCCGCGGCGCTGGCGAGACACGAAAGTGTTCTGGCACAGGCCGAGGCCGCGGAAGCGACCCATACAAGCCGGGTCGCCGCCACAGTAACTGAGCCGGTCCCAGATAGCGCCACACCTACGGTTGCGAGCAGCGAGACAGCTCCAACAACTAGTATCGCTCCAAAGGTGCAACTTCCCCAAAAGAAGGGGAAGAAGAAGCGGTCTGTGGGTAAAACCACAAAACAACCTGCTGTGGGGCAGAATCCCAACAACAATGTTGAGAAACTTCCCCCTCCACCAGCATCCAAAGCTCCAGCTGTGTCAGCCAACCAGCGACCAGCTGAGCCCGCCAGTGCTGGCCCGTCCTCCCGGACTGGCCCAGCCACTCCTGAGGCACCAGTGCCACACAACAGCTCGCAACTATCCGTAGGTGACGCATTTGCATCTGAGGACATGGCTGAGTTCATTCAGTTGGCGACCTGGTTCGCAGACTTAGTTCAGCGCTCCCTCCCAATCCTACGACGCTGCAGGGAAACCATCAACAACCCCGGGATTTCCGCTGTGCAGAAGCATCTCACGATGCTTCAAACGGCTAAGGACCTCTGTTCTAACTCCACGAGCTCTTAATGGTGCATAGAACTGTGCGTTCATTTAGAGCTGCGTTCTGGATCGCAAATGGAGTTAGAGACCAGAGACCTGGCCTGTTAGAGTTCGTAGACAGTCACGGGATTGACATCCTGATGGTCTGTGAAACGCACTTGCACGCCGGTGTACAGTTTACCCTGCCAAGTTACGCCGCTCATCGGTCTGATCGGGTCGGCCGACAGGGCGGTGGTACTGCCATTTTCATAAAGAAAACTCCTGTTACCACTCCTCCGCTACAACACCTGGAAGCAACCGCCATAAGGTTATCCTTGGGCGGGAACGACCTAGTGCTTGTGGCGGTATATGACCCGCCGGATGGGCGTTTCCATGAAGCGGACATCACGGCACTCCTGAACCTACACCACAAGGTTTGCATTGCAGGCGACTTCAACGCAAAACACCCAAGCTGGCACAGCCGCACCCAGAACGTTAAGGGCCGGGGACTGTACCGTCCCATTAGCGGGAACCCCGCCCTTCACGCGCACGGGCCGAGAGGTCCAACCCACTACCCGTCACGCGGCGCCGCGGATGTCATCGATTTCATGATCACCAAAAACATACCATTTCACTTGGACCTCTCTGTGATTAACGCTCTGGACTCTGATCACAACCCTGTTGTGGTCGACTCAGACGTTAATCTCACTGCGCTGGGAGTACCGGACTGGGTGGAAGAAGTCGACTGGGACGCAGGCGTCCTTGCCCTTCAAAACTCCGTGGAGGAAAATCCTCGAATAGACTCGATCGGGGCTCTTGAGGAGGCAGCCGCGGGGTTTGCTACCTCTGTCCTAAATGCGGTGCGTGCTCACACACACCGCATCCCTACCGAAGCACCAAACCCGACATCTATCCCTGTTCCGCTTAAACGCCTCATACAAGCAAAGAATGCTGTCAGACGGCTATGGCAGAGATTCCGACATCCTAGGATAGGAGTAATATACCAGAGGTTGAAATCCCTGGTGAGACGAATCCTAAGAAAACATAGGCAAGCAGCTTGGGACGAAACAATGCGTCACGTAAACCTCCAAGAGAGAAAACCGTGGCGCATTATCCGAGGCTTGCGGAAAGATAAATCTGTACACCAGCATCCTGTGCATAGCCCTCGGGGAAGACTTGTCTTTGAACCGAGGGAAAAAGCAGAGGCGCTAGCAGACTATCTGGAAACTCAATTCCAGCCCAAGGAAGATCCACAAAACGATGACCATACTGACCTCGTGGAACAAGCGGTAGAAGACTTCTTAGAAGTCGGACCCGCGGACCACGAGGAGTTTCACATCCCGATAGTTACCCCTCGCGAGGTAACTAACACCATCAAATCACTAAAAGCCCGAAAATCCCCTGGACAGGACCGTGTAACGGCGGAAATGCTCCAGCACCTTCCCAATAGAGCCGTGATGCACTTGACCCGCATTTATAACGCATGCCTCAGCATGCGTCATTTTCCAGTTATCTGGAAACAGGCGCGTGTGGTATGCGTTCTGAAGCAGGGCAAAAATCCGGTCTTTCCATCCAGTTATCGATCCATCAGTCTCCTACCAGTTATCTCGAAAGTATTCGAGAAACTGTTCCTGTCCCGCCTCGGACCTCTATTGGAGGAAAAAGGTCTCCTTCCTGAACATCAGTTTGGTTTTCGTTCTGGCCACTCCACGACCGAGCAACTACTGCGTGTAGCCGAGAAAGCTTCCCTGGCTTACCAGGATAGGGCTAAAACGGTGGCAGTGTTGCTTGACGTGGAAAAGGCATTTTCTACCACCTGGCATGAGGGGCTTGTCTACAAGCTCATACAGCACGAAATCCCCCCTCCATACATTTACTTGGTGGCTAGTTTCCTACAGGAACGTAGCTTCCGGGTGAAGTTGGAGGGATCATTCTCTAGAGAGAGGCCCATTGGCGCAGGAGTCCCCGAGGGCAGTGTACTGTCACCGGCGCTCTTTGCAGCTTACATGGCCGATCTCCCCACGCACCCAAACACACTCATCTGTCAGTATGCGAACGATCTTATGATCTTCTCTACTAACAAGAATCCGCGCTACAGTTACCAACAAGTACAAGCCCACCTCCGTGCCATCAGTAGATGGTGCGAGAACTGGCGTATGTCGATAAACCCGGAGAAAAGCTCTGGGATTCTCCTGGCGAATACGAAAGCCAACCGGCTCCCGCGAGACCTCGAGCTTCGGCGCCGTCGGATCCCCTGGGTCACTACGGCGAAGTATCTCGGAGTCACGCTGGACCGGCGGCTGACGTATAGACATCACGTCAGGGGCAAGGTACTACAAGGCCATGCTGCTCTCCGGCAGCTATATCCCATATTCAGAACCCAAACCATGCCCTTACGCCTGAAGCTCCAGCTGTATCTAGCGATCATCCCGCCTCTGGTCCTGTACGGATGTGAGATCTGGGGAGTGGTGGCAAAGTCCACCTTCATCAGACTCCAGACGCTGCAGAACCGGGCATTAAGGATGATCTATGATCCCGACTATAGATTTCCTGCCCATATCCTTCACGAACATTCCGGTATCCCGTACATTGTCGACGTGATTAAAACCCGCGCTCGAACAATGTACAACAAACTCCAGAACCACCCTAACCCTCTGGTGAATACTCTGGGTCAATACGATCAGAGAGAGCCACGCCGACTACCATCAAAAAGACTACCAAAGGACATTCTAAGTCCGGCGGTTTAACTTTGAAGATGGGAAAGGCGAAAGTATAATCTGTATCCAAAACAGAGAAAACACCTGTTTCAGTTCACCTCTCAGTGAGTGACTGACGGCCAGAACCCTGGAGGGGATTAGCGCGTCACCTGACTGGCCGGAAACGACCAATCAGAAGCCGCGCAGAGCCCGCTCGCGGACCAATCCCTTCCAACCACCCCTCCTGCCCCTATAAAAACCCCTGTTTCCACAATTCATTTCCTAGTGTAACACACATTCCCCGTAGCGACATCATTGAAACCATCGCGCAGGTTAAGCCGTATAACGGCTAGGTACTGCGGACAAGACACTCGGACGGGGCAACCCTCGACCCCGTTCGACTCGAACTGCCTCTGGAGCCTCTCTCTCTGGAGCCTGCGGGGTCAGTTAGAACCAGGGCAGTCTAAGAGACACGATGCGACGCCGACCGACGGACTTGAGACGGTTTAATTTTCCCAGCACGATGCTGGTGGTAGGGCCGTCGCGAAGCGGAAAATCGACCTTCGTCAAAAACCTCATACGTCACGCCGACCGCATGTTCGCCAAGCACCCAAAGAGGGTGCTGTAGTGCCACCCGCCGGAGTACTCGCCGAGCCTGGAAGACTTGCCTGAGAAGTGCGAGGGCCACCCGGGTATTCCCCAACTGGAGGATATGGGAGAGAACTTTCTGGTCATCTCGAACGAGCTGATGGCGGAGGAGGAGGGAACGAACGTGTCCAATTTTTTCGCCAGAGACTCTCATCACAAGTGCTTCGGAATCATGTATCTTCTGCAAAACGTGTTTCCGCAAGGGCAGAAATATAGGAATATATCTCTGAATGCAAACTACATCGTGGTCTTCAAGAATAACAGGCACAAAATGCGGATAGAAAGACTGTGCCAACAGATCGAACCCAGGAACTCGAGATTTCTGCTGGAGGCTTTCGAAATGGCTCCACACCACCCTCACCGATATCTGGTGCTGGATTGCACGCAATACACGCCCGACCGATACAGGTATCGAACCGGTGTCCTTCCGGACGAAACGCTCTCTTATTTCGTACCCAAACGAGACCGTTGATAAAAAAAAATACATTTTTTTCTTTGCTATATATAGGAGTTTCTGGACTGCACATGCATTCACAGGTTGTTTTGACACGTTAAATAAGGCGCATTGGATAATGCAAGCCTCATTCCCCGTGCAGTCATGGTTAGGGGCAGGTTGAGCATTGCCAGATTGAGCAGTCCGCTCGTAGCGACACAGAACGGCAATTTGACGGCCTTAGCCAGAACGAAGGCGCCTCAGCGCAAAAAAAAAGTGTTAAAAATCCCGACGGAGATATGATAAAAGCCATTTGCGAATTCATGCTCAACGTGTGCAGAGGTCTCGTGCAACTTCCGCAGAAGTGTCTGAATCGCTTGAAGAGAAGTAAGGCGTCTTGGAGCAAGTTGGTAGACAAGCGGGTTCCCTTAAAGAAAGAGAAGAAAATATTGATTCCAAAATGAGGTTTTCTGCCGGCGTTTCTGCTCCCCGAATTAGCTTTGCTGGGTAGCGCTCTTGTTTCCAAATTTGCAGGATGAAGTACGGGCGACAGCTCGTGGTGACCGCTCCGCTACCGAAAACCGCGGAAAAGCTTCACGTCATAGACAAGAGCGCTTCTAGTCTAGCTAAAGAAATAGAGAACGCACAGCAAGCCAAAAAACTCTCTGCCGACGAAAAGTGGCGTCTGGTAAAATATAAATTGGAGAAGTATCTGGATCTGGTGTCACAACTGAGACGACCCTTCCTTAGCAACCACAAAGACGACGACGACGATGCTTACGAGGACGTGGACCGAACTTATTTCGCGACGCTTCTCAATTACTCCGAAGATGCCATGATCTCCAAGCTAGAATCTCCCCTGTGGAAGAAGGACACTCCGAGCATCATGGACTCTTTCATCGCCAATGCCGGCTTTCAGTGGCCTCACGGCTACACCAAAGGGAGCAACGTCGTTCAACTCATAGACCCCCTTTCCAACGCCCTATTCAGACAGGAGAAGCTCCTGTTGAACAACGTCATCATGGCCATCAAGCTGACTCCTACCTCGCCGCAATTCTATTTGTTTTCCGATGTTGCCCCCTTTAAGGGCTACGCTAAAATCCAGTCTGCTACCCTGCGTCTAAAAACCGTGCGACCCTCGCCAACCATCAAGCTTGCGCACCAGGCCGTGCTAACCAAGAGCAACGCAAAATATCACCTCAAGGATGTCAGCTTTCACGCCCTCAGCATTCCAAAGGAATCCAGAGCGATGACGTTCAGCGACGTCTTCATAGGGCAAATTCCCAGAAGGGTGGTCGTGGCCATGGTGACCGACATGGCTTATTCCATCGATGTCAACAAAAACCCATACAATTTATAGCACTTCAACTTGAACTCCTTTCAGCTCTATGTCAACGGTCAACCCGTTTCATCCCAACCGCTCCAACCCGACTTTTCAAATGGCCACTATCTGCAATGCTTTCAGATCCTGCAGGACGGTCTAGGAATTCATTTCAAAGACGAAGGGCATTCCATCTCCAGACAAGCATACCCCGTAGGCTTCTGTGATGGGCCATGTTGCAAGTACCTGGGCACATAGACTGTATTTAGTCACTGCCAAGCGAGCACTGCGCAGCCTTCAACGAAAAACACTGATTTGCGTGGGGCTTTTTCAACAACCTCAACAGATGCCCTATTAGTCACCTTAGGTATTCAACCGCTCAACTTGGAAATTAGAAGACGTGCCACCTGCTAGTGGCTTCACCATCAACACCCGGTATGAGCTGCACAAATTGCAGGAGCTCCAGTACAAGATGAACTAGATATTAGAGAACGACTTATCAGTGAATTGCAACATGAATGGGAGACGAGCACCACGGGTAGGAGAACCTGACATTTTCCCATTTTGCTGAGAGGCTCCGCATGAGATACTTCAAACCTTCAAAAGGATTAATTGACTACATCACGGGACATGGACCCTATGGTGCGTATCACACGCAGTTTGGTCTGAGGGAGAGCGGCAATTGTTGCTGTGATGCCGTAGACACGCCCGAACATGCGCTATGGTCAGGGCCGTATTTACGTAAGGGCAAACCGGGCAACTGCCCAGGGCGGCACATTTTAGAGGGCGGCAAAATGACTGGAATGCTGCACCAAAGGAGGAAAAAAAAAAAAAAAAAAAAAACACTCACATACATGAAACATCAAGTTCATTTAACTTTGCCGCTCACAGAGGAATATTAATCAACGCATGTTGGCTATGCTGATTAGTTTGCACGCTAGGTGCACGTAGCGGAGACAAAGCGAATCGCATTCCACTAGTGAGAATCGATTAACACACGCAACAAAATTGTAAGATCAAGAAGTGTGTGTTGTTATTCATTAACGGTAATTTTGTATATATTGTTAGCTGAGGTAATGAACAGTAATTATTATTATTATTATTATTATTATTATTATTATTATTATTATTATTATTATTATTATTATTATTATTATTATTATTATTATTATTATTATTATTATTATTATTATTATTATTATTATTATTATTATTATTATTAATTATTATTATTATTATTATTAATTATTATTATTATTATTATTATTATTATTATTATTATTATTATTATTATTATTATTATTATTATCATCATCATCATCATCATCATCATCATCATCATCATCATCATCATCATTATTATTATTATTATTATTATTATTATTATTATTATTATTATTATTATTATTGTAATTATATTGAATTCTCTTATATTTAATAAGCCGGCATTCCGACATAATGAAGTAGTAGGTTATGTTTGAATCTTTGAAGTTTTTCAACTGTTTATCATATTTTCTTTCGTTTTTTCAGTTTCAGTGTCGATTGTCGCTGAATAAAATGACAGGAAGAAAGAGACTTAGTGGGGCTCAGTGTCGTTCATTGGCGAAAGATAAAAGAAAAAGAGAAGAAGGCGCATTGAGAAAAGTCACACTCCTTGATGTGTTTATAAAATCAACCCCAAAGGGTTCATGTCAGGAAGAAACGCCCTCGACAAGTGCAGCTGTTGAAGACTGTGGGGAAACAAGTACCCCAAATAAATCTAAAGATGAAACAAAACTTCTATCAAACGAAAGTGAAGGCGGAACTTCCATCGTTGCTGACGAACTCTTTGCAATTAGTGCTGATCCTTTTCTTTGGGGAAAAACTGATAGACCACGAGACTATATTTCAATGAACGGGGTAAAACAAAATAAAGAAGGTGGCTTTTCTAAGTCGAAACACCAGTTTATAGATGGTGCCACAAGACGTTGCACTAGTGCATTTTTTCAGAGAAAGCTGGCGAACAATGACGTTATTAACATAGATTACTTAGTATATTCTGAAAATCAGGGAACATTATTTTGTGCACCATGTACTCGTTTTGGAGGAACATCAGACTTGGCAGGACCTCGTGGTTTCTCAAACTGTAAACATCCAGAGCTAATTGCAACCTATGAAAACAGTTTAAGGCACCGAGACTGTGTTCTTAGTTTAAAAAACAGAAGTTCTATTTTGACAAGGATAGATGGAATATTATTCTCACAACTTGAAAATGAAGTTCAGTACTGGCGTAATGTCTTACAAAGGGTTGTTGCTGTTGTGAAGAAACTTTCCTCTCGAGGACTGCCTTTCCGTGGCAACGATGAAATTCTTGAACTTTTTAATGTGCATGGAACTTATTGCCGAATTTGATCCATTTCTTGCTAGCCACAAGTCATTATATAAAGATTCTGGAAGTAGAAAAACTTCATATCTGTCTTTTGCTATATATGAGCAAATAATCAAAATCATGGGGAAAAGAGCTGTCGAAGAAATAGTGGCACAAGTTACTGTGGCAAAATACTACTCTATAATTGTTGACTCCAGCCCTGGTATTGCACATAATGACCAATTAAGTTTTGTCTTGCGTTATGTCAATAAAGAGGGGCTAGCTGAAGAGCGGTTAGTTGAATTTATGCCAAATCCAGGACATGGTGGCCAGGATCTGTCAAATGCAGTGATAAACTGTCTTGAGAGACATTGATTGGACATAGGTAACTGCAGAGGACAGAGTTATGACAATGCACCAAATATGTAAGGTATTTATTCAGGCTTGCAAGCTAGAATCAGAGTTCTCTCTCCTTATGCTTTCTATATTCCTTGTCCAGCACATACTCTGAATTTGGTGGGTTCAAGTGCAGCAAGATGTAACCAAGAAACTTATTTTTTTGACATTTTGCGAGAAATATTTAATTTTTTCAGTGCTTCTAGTCATCGATGGAATCACTTAAGCACATTTTTCAGTAAAGAGAACTTGAGTGTCAAGTCCCTCTGCATAGCCTGATGGTCTGCTAGAGAAGAAGCTTGCAGAAGCTTGAACAAAGATGGCGAGGCAATCGTTAGAGCACTGTTGTCAATAATAGGGAATGAAAGTGAGAAGTCTTTGGTGAAATCTGAAGCTAAAGGCATAATGAAGAAGTTGTGTAGCCTTGAGACATATTTTATGACTGTAGTTTGGAATTCCATTCTTGAAAGGTTCAATGTTGTAAGTAAGCAGTTACAAACAGCAGACATGGATGTAGCCAGTGTTTGTAATTTAAGAAATTTGAATCTCTTTGTAACATTACTACAATTGACCAAGATATGAAACGCATTAAGAAAAAGAAAATCTTCTTTGATGAATCTGATTCAGACTCTGAAGGAAATGATGATTCAGATGACTTACAGATGTCTTTCCTTTTGATTCTGGATAAATCGATTGAAGAAGTGAACAACAGAGTTTCTTCCTACAAGGAATTCAGTGAACCATTTATGTTTATGACCAATCTGAAGATGCTTAGTCCATTTGAAATTCAGGAAGCATCATCCAGACTTCAGAAAGTCCACAGTTCAGATCTGGAAGATTGTTTATTTGTACTTTAATGCTTACAGGTCAAAAGCTACATAGAAAAGAATGAAAATGCGTCGCACTCTCTTACACAGCTGTGCAAGATGTTAAAAGGTAACTGTCTAGAGAGTGTTTACCCAAACTTAAAGAAAGCTCTACAAATATACTTGAGTACTCCTGCCTCCAACTGCTCAACTGAGAGATCATTTTCTGCTCTAAGACGCATAAATAATTATTTAAGAACATCACAAGTGAACGATTGTCTTAGTTACCTGGGTGTTCTTGCAATTGAATCTGACTTAACAGTGAAAATGGACTATAACGAACTCAGAAAATTGTTTGCAAATGACCGGGCAAGGAGGAAGCATCTTGTTATTTAAATAGTGTATGTTCTGACATCTAATATGGGGTGATGCCCCTTTAGTGTAAGTTCTTTCTATTAAAATGATTCTACTTAGATTTTAATAAACTCACTTATGGTGTTTGCCACTCATACTTAAGTATTCAAACTAGTGAAACCATTCTCTATGTTGTGAAAATTTAAGTAATATATGTATTGCAAATTGTGGGGGGGGGGGGCGGCAAATGCTTTTTTGCCCAGGGGCGTCAGAGGTCCTAAATTCGGGCCTGGCTATGGGAATGTCCGTTGCGAACGTCAGGGAAGACAACGGCCCTCTCATACCTACAGGACAGAACTATCCAGCCGGTGGTACGACGGCGAAGAGTGTGGACGTGGCTAGATAAACTAGCGAACACCATAAACTAGCGAACACCGTTTCCACAAGAGAGGCCACCAAATTTAGAAGAAATGCATGACCACAAAGAAGACAACACCGGATTTGCCGATCACTGATTGGATCTACTGGACATGACATTCGTAGTCATACGCTTAGTTAGGACGTAGGTTAAACATTAGTTTAGATTAATATACTGTGTACTCTGTTTTAAATTGTATGAATTGTGGTATTGCTTAATAAAGATAAATCAACTGAGGCATAACATGTAGCTATATAAATGGGACAACCTATAATGAGTTATGTAAAATATAATTAGGTTATATATCCTTAATATGTCTAAATTAGTATGATGAATTGGTGATGACATGTAAATGTAATTAGATTGCATACTGAAAACTGTATCTAGCACTGTAATCGTGGAATAAATATGAAAGTAATTGGGGGGATAACATTTAATTAGATTATGTGTAGACATGCATTAGTATACTCATTCCTTACTGTCATATAAATTATTGCAGCATTGTAATTGAGGAACCAATAAAGATGTGCTAATAGTTCGGAATATAAAAAAGATACGGAACTAAAAAGATACAGGAGCACTCTAGCCTGCGGTTGAGCAGGCTAGGGGGATTTATTATTTTTATTTTTCTTATTTTTTTATTTATTTCTTTATCTATTTATCTATCTCTCCATCCATCCATCCATCCCTCCATCCATCCATCCGTCCATCCGTCCATCCGTCCATCCGTCCATCCGTCCATCCGTCCATCCGTCCATCCGTCCATCCGTCCATCCGTCCACCCGTCCATCCGTCCATCCGTCCATCCGTATATCCGTCCAACCGTCCATCCGTCCATCCGTCCATCCGTCCATCCATCTATATATGTATTTGTTTATTTATCTATCTATTTATTTATCTAATTATTTATTTGTTTATTGATTGATTGATTGATTGACCGACCGACCGACCCACCGACCTGCCTTCCTTCCATCCTTCCTTCCCTCCTTCCCTCCTTCCCTCCTTCCTTCCTTCCCTCCTTCCGTCCTTCCCTACTTCCCTCCTTTCCTCCTTCCCTCCATCCCTCCTTCCCTCATTCCCTCCTTCCCTCCATCCCTCCTTCCCTCATTCCCTCCCTCCCTCCTTCCCTCCTTCCCTCCTTGCCTCCTTCCCTCCTTCCTTCCTTTCTGCCTACCCGCCTACCCGCCCGTCCGCCCACCGACCCGCCCGTCCGCCCACCCGCCGGCCCACCCAGCCACCCAGCCACCCAAACACCCACCCAAACACCCACCCACACACCCACCCACCTGCCTACCTACCTACCTGCCTACCCACCCATCCACCCACCCACCCACCCACCTACCTACCCACCCACCCACCCACCCACCCACCCACCTACCTACCTACCTACCTACCTACCCACCCACCCACCTACCTACCCACGCACCCACGTATCCACCCACCCACCTACCTACCTACCTGCCTACCTACCCACCCACCCACCCACCTACCTGCCTACCTGCCTACCTGCCTACCTACCTACCCACCCACCCACCTACCTACCCACGCACCCATGTATCCACCCACCCACCTACCTACCTACCTGCCTACCTACCTACCCACCCACCCACCTACCTACCCACGCACCCACGTATCCACCCACCCACCTACCTACCTACCTGCCTACCTACCCACCTACACACCCACCCACCTACCTGCGTACCTGCCTACCTACCCACCCACCCACCTACCTACCCCCGCACCCACGTATCCACCCACCCACCTACCTACCTACCTGCCTACCTACCCACCCACACACCCACCCACCTACCTGGCTACCTACCTACCCACCCACCCACCCACCTACCTACCCACGCACCCACGTATCCACCCACCCACCCACCCACCTACCTACCTACCTACTTACTTAAGATATACTGTAATGGCCTTCGATCTAACGGCCGACATGAGCGCCAACGAATCTCACATCTCGGAGCAGCGCCACGGTATCGTCTCTATAAGCATCGGTTTTGCCAAGACCTTGACAGAACCGGTTATACTTTTGGTGCTGGCGGAAATTCACCGCACTTTCCAAATAGACGCCAACCGCTCCATTTTGGTATCATGAACACCTTTCAAATACAACAGTTTTTATCGACATGCCCCTCTACGCGTCCGCACTTTTTGGGCGTCTACCCCTCCGGCAAGCTTCCCAAAATTCATACCATTAGAAGGCTCCCCTTGGCTCTAGTCACCAACACGGATACCAGCACGAAACCGGGCAAGCATTGGGTTTGTATCTTTGTCGAAAAGAACGGTCAGGGAAAATGTTTTGGCAGTTATGGAACAGGCCCCCTTTTCCCCATTTTCTTCATTTTCTGAACAACCTCTGTGGTCCCCGATGGTCCACTAACTCCAGAAGGCTGCAAGGTCATGACAGCACCACCTATTGTCATTACGTCAACGGCTACCTCACCCACCGCTGCTCCGGTCTTCCTAAGGTAAAATTCTTTTCCAAATTTCACGTCAGCAAATACGCCCATAATGATGACGTCATTCTCAAAACCTACAAACGCATAGGTGAAGCAAAGTGCTCTAACGCTCAATAGTCCTGCCAACCTCTGCAGGTAAGTAGCTGCCGCATTGTGACGCCCATACATCGCAACTTCCTATTCGCATATATCATCATCATCTCTCTTGTCTGTGCTTTCAGAACACGCTCCCGTTGCTATAAAACCCGCAGTCGCACCATCGGTCGTCAGTAGCAGTCAGTCATGCAGAACGCAGGCACTCCAACCAGGTGAGTGCTCAACCAACTTTTCTTTTTTTTCATTTGGTTTCTCTCTCATTTGACGTGCATTCCAAACGGTTCATTTCTGTCTCTTGTTTCAGTGCAGACAACAAGTGTCGTGCAAAAAGGAAACTTCGCATCCCTGATACCGACGTTACGCAACTCGTGAGCAGCGATAGTCCCGCTCCAACAGAACAAGAAGAGGTTAACCACCAACCCAGCACCGTAGTGGGACCTCTGTCGGACATCTACTTCCTAAATCCAAAACAGAGCAAATTCGTGTGTGTGAGCTTTTCTGCCGTGTTGCCGCACCAGCTGGTGGTCACTATTGCAAAGTGCGGGCAGCACAACGCAGTGGTCCTGGATTCCACACAGTAGCAAAATCTTGTCGATTTTAAGGGTATCATTCAACGCCGTTTTGAATCTGGACAGGGCCCTCTACAATCTTACCAACTAAGCAACGGCGTCCTCGTTCTCATCAAAAATGTGTTTGGAAAGCTAAAGATTGTCCTCAAATATCTGCAAGGGGTCACCGTCACGATCAATCACCAAGAGTAGATCGTGCTGGATAGCCTGCAGCGAATTATCACAGACATTCTCTATCACTAAAAGAAAGAGGAGGCTGACGTTCAAAATCGGATAATGGCCTACCGCCAGTACATGCCTCACCACCATGCTTCCGGTGTGCCCTTCGAAAACATGAATTTCACGCAGTTCACCAAATATGTACGCTCTGCTAATTTCAGAACTTTCCTGGAGGCAGAGTATTATCTCAAGTCTGATTTTGCGCAAAGCATCCAAAAATTTCCATCTTAATTTATATCTATTTTCTACCCGCGCTCCTATGCGCATGCAATCAGTCGCTTCTCCACCTTCTTCGCAGCAGCAGCATCATGGGATATAAAAATTACCTCTCCGTGTATACTGCGAAGGAGAAAAGGTGTGTAAAAACTACGAGATAGAGGGGCATCCCTGGAAAAATGCTCCTTATGCTCTGCGCTTTGTCGATAGCACCTACGAGGGAAAATTCACAGCTGCGAAAAACAAATTCATTTTGTGGTTACCAACATGAATTTCAACGACATTCACTTCAAATCACTCTTGCGGCGAGATGAGGGCATGGATGAAGACAACGAGGACCAGTGGTTCGAATTCGTTCCCGCAATGGGCCTATACAACATTTTCTACGAGCAACAATACATTTCGGCAGACAAAATGCAGCAAATGAGAAACCAAGAGCGGATGTACCTCGGCATATGCTTAACGGCGCATTTGGACCATTCACCGACCTATATTATGGCAGATAACATACTCGGGGATTGGATGTTTAGCGTCTGTCAAGACAGAGTTCTCGTTCAAAATCCAGACGCTCAAGGTCCACCAATCAGATAATTTTATTCAAAAAGCAACGGATGGTGGTAAAATCTCAACGGTTTCTTTCCTGTGCCAGAAAGCCACATCCTGGTGGATGTGTGATATCGCAATCTCCTTCCATTCCCCCCAACCCCTCCCCCACCAACTGATGTGTGTGATCGCAAATTCAGCGCTTCCCCGCCGGATGCCTCTATCTACATTTACGGCTCATTTTGCCTTCAGTTGGTACTGAGATCTCGTGGAGGAACGACCGGCGAACCGTGCAAGTCCTACCACTGCTCCTCCTGCTTTCACCCCTTGTGCAGCTGCAAACTCCGTCACTCCTCACGCACTTGTGCTCCAAGTGTCAACTCGGACCACACGAAGATCTCGCCGAACTCAACGCGCAAATCCAACAGCTTCTCCGCAAGTACCGCAGCAGATGCTCCACACCAACTGCACCTACTACTCCGTCCTAAAGTTTCTGGAAAAGGGACGACGAATCGAGGTGCTGCTGCCCAAGGAACGACAAGTGTTGCTGCAGAACGGCAATATCATCTTTCATCGTTACCCTCCAGCCGATGTCGACCTCGTTTGGAACCAACTTTCTGTAGCCGACCAGCAGGCTTGTGCTCGTTTTCGAAGATGCAGACAACATTAGAACTTACCCTCACTAACCACTCACATCGACGGCCCTGCCCTATTTGTCAAAAACTGCCATCTGTGCCAACATGACCTTGAAAGTTCTTAACGATCTAGAAGAACTATCAAACAGTGCAGACACTCAAAGCGTATCTTCGCTTCAACAGAACGTACCATATCGCGTCGTCGGCGTTAAAACCCTCGACACCATTCATGGAACCAAACTCGTCGCTAAACTAGACAATGACACCGAAGTGTTCCTACCAACCAGGTTCGCCAAGGCCTCACTGAACTCATCAGCAAACTCAACTCAACATCCTTGTGCGTCATCTACGGAGGCGAAGAAAAACCTCGAAGCGGCTTCAAAAAGGTACGTCGTCAAGCTTACCCCGTATATCCAAAAATAATGTCCTGTGAAACAGATCCTTTCAACGTGGGAAACAATCTCACCATCAAACTCCTGTTCAACGCTCAACTCTCTAGCAAAGGAAATCTTCCCTCTCCCATACGCATTCTCTCCTCCTACACCACCTTCTTCCGGGACGTCAAAATCGTCTTGGTAAAACTTGACATCCAAGATGCCGACGTCCTCCACATCCAATATCTACCTGTCAAAACTCACCATCGTCAACAAAACGCTCGCTGCACCATAATCCTCGGTAACAGCAAAACCCCTGCTATATCCAACCGAGTAATGAGCTCAGGATGCATGTTTAACAGCTATAGCAACGACGTCGTCATTCCCATCTACATACCAGCCTTCGACCAGGAACTTCAGCAAAACTGTTCTCACCTAATGCTCTCCTGCGTCACAGAACCCATCTGGGATTCATCGAAGTTTCGCATCTATAGCAGCAGCAGCAACAGCAGCAGCGAGCACGAAGACATCCAACCAACTTCCAATCTCCAGTGCACCACGCAGTTCAAAATTATTCTAGTGAGACAAGCGCTTTAAGAACTTTAGTGCATTAAAAATGTGCTCTTTTAACTTATAAAATCCATAAAATATATTTGTTCTTTAGTGATGTGTTTTGTTTCCATTAAAAAACATTTGCATGTTAATCCATTTTGCAATTTATCATTCACTCCTTTTTTTAGCTTGGAAGAAAAATACTTTTTTAACTATGTTAATCCATAACGCAATTCATCATTTTTGCTTTTTTAGCTTTGTAAGCAAATATTTCTTTCTGTGTTCAATACAACAATAATTTTGTAATTTTCAATGTATCTTCTCAATAAATAAACAAAAAAATAAATAGTCTACCCTTAAGCAATAGGATTAACGATAATCCTGCCTCTAGGGGGGTGCTAGTGTCGCCGTTGATGGCGGGAAATTTGAAAACTTTATATGGCGGGAAATTTCCCGCCATCAACAGCGACACTAGCGCCACGCGACACTAACGCCATCTAGAGGCAGAATTATCGATAATCCAATTGCTTAAGGGGGACTATAACGACTACTGATGTGCCGGAAATATGTAAAGTCCTGTTAAAGGATCATGATCTCTCACTATTATTGATCTTGCATCAAATTCGCGATTGCAAATATGACAATGTGTAGTATTTTAAAGTTAAGTTCATCTTCTTCAGTCATAATTATTTCTTTCTTGTCAGTATAGATATTAATAATATCTTGTGCAATTACTGTCGGTTCGTTAAGGAAATCTTCAATTGGTGACGGTCCTGTGAAAATTTTGAGTTTTGTTAATGATGCATCATAATTACACACTAAATATAATGCGACTAATACAGCTTCGTGGATATGAGTGACACGTGTTCAGATGGTGTTTACATCTGGCTGGCATGAGTGCGCCTTAACAAGCATAGATTCTATGCCTGCATAAACAACAAACGGAACATTCATACATTTTGAATATGCTGAAAATTCAATCGTATCGTTCTTATCTATTTCAAGCATGTTGATAGTTTGTGACCTCATACATTCAAGTTTATGTTTGTTTGGTAGGTCGACTTTTGTGAATGCTACATTACACGCGTCACATATAAGTTTCTTACGTGTATTTCTACATATCTGTCGGGATAAAAAACGCGACATGTCAGTTATTAGACAATGTGATTCTATCATTAGAAAATTCACGTGATGGAGCGTTCTTTCACGCGTTTGATACAATTGAATAATCGGTTTTCCTTCTATTCCATACACATTAATCAATATATGTGTGTTTTGTTTCTCGAATATTTCAGTGTCATGTAATGATACGGGGAAATTTATTTGATTGAAATTAAACTCTTTAAACATATCGTGACGATTGCAAGTCCTGCTTAGATGTCTATTATTGAAATTTGGATATTTTACACCGAATAAACAATATCCGAAACATCGATCGTCTGTGTTACGTATATTGATAACTGTCCTTGTCTTACTAAAATGGGGAGTTTCCCTATAACACCCACTGTTTAACGGATCATACTGGCTTGCAAATAAACTCAGCGATTCTATGTTGTAAAGAGCCTTCGAACTAGATTTTGCTTCCAATGAA